>JAFEMH010002465.1:0-339558 GCA_022495995.1 Adenophora triphylla var. japonica
TCGCCCGGGACCGTTGACGCCAACCGCCCAGTTGGCGAAGGGTTGGATGAGAATCCGAGACGGTAGTCCGGGAAGTGTTGCCACGCGCGGGCAAAACTCCACGAGTGTCGAACCGGTCTAGAGTGGCCTCTAGCTTCTATAATGCATGCCGCTCGTGACACTTTAAAGGGCTTGGTCCCCTGTAGGTCTTTCGAGGCTTGGTCTTCGGGGTCCCAAAGACGACTTTCTTGAGCGGCTAGCTCCATAGGGAGAGCTTTCCTTGCGAGACCTAGGCGATCTCAGTAGAGTGCGCATCGTACGGGTAGTGTCCCGAACCGTGATTACATTCCAAATCGCCGAATGGCGGGAACACTGGATTACATTGACGAAGGAAGTCGGGCCAGGACATTCCACTGCGTCGCTTCCTTGATCTCGATCACCAAGAAGTTTGCCCATATCTCGCTTGATTGACCCCACGGGGGTATTAGAATTACTCGCAATGTTGACGGTCTCGTGATCTCGCTCGATCGCCAAGTCTATCAAAGCTAAAGCGGTCGATTGGCGGGATATCCGAATCCGGGGCCGTGGATTACGGGTTTTGGGAGCAGAATCGGGCGAAGCATGTTGATCAGATGAGGTGGTCATTTTCCTCGTAGTCGGAAAGGCGGCTACGCCTTGCGGGGAAGACTTTCACGAGATGTTTTCGAGGGTGGGTCAGGTAAGCGGCCTCCCGGGGTTGATCTCGACTTCGTAGCGGGGTGAGGAGCTTCGTCTCATGGGCACGGGTTTGCCCCTTGGCCTGCTAGCGGCGCTTGAGGGTATAAGGCTTGGCGACGGCACGGGCGATTCTTTTGGCCAAAGGGTGTTTGGTACTTGGAAGTAGGGATGAGCTACGAGCTCGGTTGGCCGGTGCCAGCTCGTTTACTCATGAGCGAGTGCGATCATCGAGGGTGACCTTGGGTGTGGCGAGAATACGATAACAAGGGCGGGATCCCTTGGGCTTCATCAGGGATACCCGGAATAGATGATATTGGCCAACAGAAGTCGTCGTCCTTCACTTGATCAGAGAGGATTCCTCTGTTGCGTGAATCACGTGCTTCCAATTGTCGGATAGGCCGTCATGCATGCTTGGGACGTTGAGCTTGACAATTTCCGCCCATGGTGTGGAACCTTGGTGCGTAGGGTGACCACGATCGGGAAGGAGTTCCGTCCTCAAAGCGAGCATGTGAATGCGGAGGTGCGCTGCGGGTGCCGCGTCCTCGACTCCGGAGAGTCCGGATTCATCGTCATCGATTGCTCGATCCGGGTGTAGGGACTTATTGCGTCGGGTTGCGTGTTTGAGCGGCTAGGAAAATCTCGTACCCTACGCTTGAGCGGAAAGGCTAGAGGGAATCCCTCGTAGAGGACCTTCCATACGACGGTCATACGGTCGAGATGAGTATGACGATACTTGTCGATTTTTATCACAAAGATCTCCTGCACAGCGGGGCCGGAAGAATGAGTTTGAAGAATGCTTGATGAATCTCGGATTGAGAGGCGGGGTTTATGTGCACCGTATCATGGCGATATTCGACGTTTCCTTCAATCTGCCTCCAAGTGTTGGAAACGGCAGTTGAACTTGATGTATCGGGCTGCTTCGAGTGCACCGCTCGAGTACGTTTACATAGTTAGCATCTCCGGACTACGAGGGATTCGATGAGATTTGCCCGATAGTCCCTTGGTTGATTCAAGGAGGTAACCCGGTGCACGAGTGCGGACACGTTTGGCTCTTTGTCTCGGCTTCGTTTCCTATGAGGAAGCGTCCTCGGATGACTTCGAGATCTCCTGTCGGTTGATGAACTTGACACATTGATGGAGAGTGGAAGCTATGGCCTTCATGTGGTGTAGCCAAGGGCGTCCCAAAAGAGCTGTGAACTCGGATGGAATGTCCATCACGTGGAATTTCTTTGGCACCATTTGGGTTCGAACCAAAGTTCAGTCGGCTGTCCCAGGGATGGGGACGAGACGAGTTGTCGTAGGCCTTGATAGTCCAAGTAGACGGTATCAAATGGCTTTCATGGATGCGGAGAGCTCGCATCATGCTAAGAGGAGGACATTAACGGCTGACCCGTTATCTACCAATACTCCGAGGAGTGATATGGTGTTGAGTTTGAGTGATGTACTGAGCTTCATTGTGCCCCGAGGCGTCTCTCGGTAAGTCTTCATCACGAGAATGTGATCATGCCGCCATACAGCGGGAGTCGTAGATCTCGTCTCTATCCGTAGAAGGAGAGTCATCCGGCCATCCGTTTCTGTCTTCCTCTTGCGAGGTAAAGCCTTTCTTTGGAACCTCAGAGTATGTTGACTGTGGCGGTTGCCGCCACTTAGTTAGCACATTGATTGAGTGCGATTGCCAAGGCGACCTTGATCTTCCTTTACCGGTCCGGAGCTCGGAAAGCCGGACAAGTTGAATCTTAGCCGATCCGCGGAGGGTTAAAGCCTGACCTGCAATAAGACTATCAAGATCCGAACAGGTATTCCGGTGTTCCAGTGGTCTCGAGTTTCACTGGACTTTTCGGCTTTCCCACCTCGTCTCGCTCTAAAGCCGCATGGCCCTGGAGGCAAAGAGGACTGGCCGAGTACAGACGTAGTAGTCGAACCTCCCTGAGGGTTCTCCAAGTGTACCTACACCGGTATCTCCGGCTTCGTATCTTTCTCTCGATTCTTGTTGAGAGGATTTCTTCTTGTTTCCTCGGAGGATTGCTCGGGGACGGTTTCTCGAGACTCGTACTCCCGGGCGAGGCGGAGCGATCACAAACATCGTAGGCGATGTGAACATTAGAGGAGGATCCAGTGAAAGAGGCGGAGAAACCGGTTACAGAGCACACTTCTTGGGCACCCACTCAATGGAGTTCACGCCCGTTATTATTCCTGAAAGGGATTCCCCGATCGTATTGGGCCCACGGGGCGCTCTAACTTGCCTTCTTCTATCAAGTTACGGATTTCGTATCGTAACCCCAAACGGTTGTCGGTGGTATGGCCGTGATGCGATGGAAGGCGCGGTATTTGCTCTTGTCCGCATTGACTACGGGAACTTTGGGTTTGTAATTGGCCACGGGCTTAAGGAGACCTTCCTTGATTAGCCCTTCCAAAGATCTTGCTCAATGGCATGTCCAACTTGTCGAAGTGTACTGCAAGCCGCTTCGAGTAGAACTGTTGCTTTGCGGGACGGGGTTTCCTCTACCCGATCAAGTGTCCCCCGATGGACGTAGTTGACGGACGTATCTTTCCCTTTGCGGGGCCGGTGCGGGATTGAATGCAGCTGTTGAGCGGTATCTGTATGGGCGTACGGTAGCCAACTTTTCCTTGAGATCCTTCTCAAACCGTGAGCCGGCATTGACCATGGCCCGGAGATGCAGGAAGAAATTGTGGTGATGAGAGTTCGATGGACGGTCTCAAGCAAGACTTGAAGATCCGCATACGTTCGTCTTTGGAGAGTGGCTCCATGATTTCGGAGAGTTTCCGGCTCCATCTCTTGTAGAATTCCCCAACACTTTCATCCGCTTTACGCTCGGTGGTGATTAAGTCCTCGCGACTTGTTTCCCACTCTAAGTTGGATCTGTACTGCCCAGGAAGATGTTACCTTGGATCTGCTCCCAGGTGTGGCGATCCGCGAGCTTGACCCTCGAAACCATCGTAACGAGCTTTTGAGCGTATCTTTGGAAGTGGTCGGCCATTTGCTTTGGAGGGTTGCTCCTTTTGCTCTCTCATGCCGAGAACGTAAGTGTCGACGTGCGTTTGAGGACATTCCGTTCCATCGAATCGGTCCATCTCCCAGGCATTACGAACTTGGCGAGGAGAGGCGTGACCATTCCCGGATCTGTGGATTTGAACGTTTCTGCTTTGAGCTGCTCATGGTGGCTTTCGGGTCTTTCATCCGCTCGACCATCCGGGCTAAGGTTGGGTCCGAGTGGTGGGTTTGTGAGGCTCGGCGCCGGGTGCTACCACGTGAGCGGTAGTGATTGGAGGTGGAAGGCTTGGTATATGAGAATATACTGAGCCTTCTACGAACTGTATCGGGGTTTGTCCCGGTGTTTAGGGATTCGTGTATAGGCAACGGGACGAACCCGGAGGGTACCGAGGATATTGGCATCCTGAGATGGTCCGGCGGTGCGGCCAGTGATATTGAGTGATGGGTGTAGCACCTGGCGACCAAAATTGACGGGGTTGCTCGAGAGGTGGCAACATGGAGCCTAGGTCATTTGTTTCCTTGGTTGGAAGGCATCCCGTAAGTTGGCGGGGAGGAACCCTGGATTGAAGGTTTGGTGAGCTGGCTTTGGGGAATCGTCATCCTCTACCCGGGACAAAAGTACCGTCGGCGGGGATAGGCTGCTATACCACGCTCATTCGGAAAGGCGTACCACGAAATTACGCCGATCTTCTTTACGCCTCTTGTGGACCTCACAAGCCCGGATGGCTTCTTCCAATGTCATATACGTTACCGGTGGCGGGGGTCCTTCCCCGTCACGATTTCTCGGTGAGCTAGACATGTCGGAAATGCCGGGGAGGAACCGAGGGAACCGAAGAACCGCTTGACGCCGCCGTTCGTGATCTGGCAAGGCGGCGGCCGGAAATCTGAACCACTTTACGCTCATTTGCGGGGAACGAAAGGAAGGGTTTAAGCTTCGGAAAAGGGTATTTGGCTCAAGGTTTTCGGGCTTGTGCAATGTGCGATTACCGATTAAAGTTTACTTAAAGCGCGTTTTCTCGAGTCCTAATTGGTTGGAAAAGAGCGTGTCTTCTTTTCGCAACTAATCCTAGAGCTCTAATCGGTGGATCTCGTCACTACGCTTATAAGCCCCTCGTTTCCATTGTAGATCATCTTTCTCGGGACGGACTATCCCGAGCGAGGTCCGATAAGGCAAGCGAGTTCCACCGACAAAGGAAAAAGTGAACTTAAGGCTAGGCGATCACGCAAACTTTCGACGTGTGCGGCGTACGGGCCACTCTGGCCGAGGTCAACGTCCTTAAGTTAAGGCGGGAGTCGTGCCAAAATTTGGGCATGACCTCTCTGACTCGCTTGTGCGAGAGACCTTTAGCTTTTAGCGTTGGCCAAGTTGTGGGCGGCACGGTACATACGGCGAGTTTGGTGACACGGCGTCACATTGAACCTTCGGGTATATTTTTCGGCGAGCTCCGCGTCAAAGTCAAGTGAAAAGCTCAAGACTTCGGGTCGGGAATGACCTTTGGTCTAAAACTCTCGAGCTTGACTCGGAGCGGGGCCGGCGTGAAAAACATACACTTAGGCTTTATGACACGAGCTAAGCCAAAAACCAAGGGTCTTGGACAAAGTGTGACACAAAGGAGTGCATGGCTTACACGGGCTAGGATGGGATGTTTGGGACGACCCCGTGCGCCCCCGAAAGGCATCCGGCGGAGCCAATCGGAGTGCAGCGATAAGGCCATCCCGGGTTAGGGGACGTAGTGTGCGGTGTACCGAGGCGACAAGTGCACGTGAAGTGCGGTGTTCCAGGCGGCAAGTGCGCGTAGTGTGCGGTCACTAAAATTCTTTTTACGAGTAAAACGGAGATTTTTCGAATGTGTCTTAAAGAATTTATGATGCACGGTTCAAAGACAAAGCATGAAAATCAAACATGAATGGGGATGCACAAACATGGTGAGATTTTGAAAAGTTGACAATGTAATGCCTTTGAAACAAAAACCGTTCGAGGTTTAAAGGAACACACACACACGAAAACGAGGAAGGGTAAACGAAAGTTTGACCCACGGAAGGCTTTTTAGAAAACATCGGCAGTTTTGAAAAAAGTATCTTGTCCCCAGCGGAGTCGCCAACTGGAATTACCCGATCTTTTCCGCGCGGGCGCGCGGAGAAGGCGGTTGTCTTCGCGGGGTTGGTGTCTGAGACCTCGCTTCACGGGAAGGAGCAGAATGAGGAGTCGCCACGCGGTTTTGTATTTTGAGCCCAAACGTTGAGAAACGGCTATTGCGAAAATGATGTCGTTTTTATTGGTAGCAAAAACTTAGGAAAAGGCTTTGAAAACAGGGATCATTTTTATTGGCAGCAAAAACGAGTAAAAAGCTTTTTTGTACCAGAGATTGTTAGGTTCGGAGGTCAGGTTACGTTTCGGGTAGAGTATTACGAGATCGCCCGAAACGCCTCGCATGACGAGTCTTTCTACCTTTCTCGAAATCGTGTGTGTGTGTGTGTGTGTCCTTTGAAATGGGGGCTTGAATGACAAGCTTTAATCTTGGTTTGAGTGACAAACGTTGATTAGGTGACTTTTGAAAAGACGAGCGTTTGAATGACAAACGTCGGTTTTGAGTTTGAAGATGAGCGTTTGCGTGGCAAACGTCGATTTTGAGTTTGAAATGAGCGTTTGCGTGGCAAACGTCGATTTTGAGTTGAAAATGAGCGTTTGCGTGGCAAACGTCGATTTTGAGTTGAAAATGAGTCATTGTTAACGATTTTTACGAGAAAAATGCGTATTAAATGATTTTAAGTGTCAAATGGCGGCTTTGAGTTTGAAGATGAGCGTTCGGAGGCCGAACGTCATTTCGCGCATTTTGAAAGAGAGTTCGACGGACGAACTCCGGTTTTGAACCGGGCATTACATTGTTAACGATTTTTACGGGAAAAATGCGTATTAAATGATATGCGATCAACGAATCGGGTTGCGACTCGGACTTTTGAAAAGTAAATACTATCACAATCCAAACGGATCGGACTGGTAAATGACAGTATTTAAAGCGGTGTCAACGGAATCAAACGATCCGGAATCGTAAATGACGATCAACGAGGCCAAACGGCTCGGAATTGTAAATGACGATCAACGAGGCCAAACGGCTCGGAATTGTAAATGACGATCAACGAGGCCAAACGGCTCGGAATTGTAAATGACGATCAACGAGGCCAAACGGCTCGGAATTGTAAATGACGTGAAAGTAAACGGAACGGGGTCGGAACGCCGTTTTAACCCGTGATTACTTCTCTTACGGAAAGAGAAGAGGATCGAGGGGCTAAAACGTATCGGACCCCGTTAGACGGAGGCGTCTACATTTTGACAATGACGTTCGAAACAGTTATAGCGACTGGCGCGTAAACCGAGACGGAACGGAAGATTCAGAGAGAGGGAGTTATACCTATGGCTAGGGTCGACTCCTTTGGCTCGGGAGGTGTGCACGGGACACGGAAAGTTATTCGAAAGGTTGTTTCGAAGTTGTAGGGTGCGTATTTGATCGAAATACGAAGGTTTCACGCGAATCGAGACAAAACGGGAGCTCGGGAGGGGTGGAAACCAGTTTGGACCGTGGGGTATGAGAATTTTTTGTGTTTTTTTTTCTTTTCTTGCCTTTGACAGCAACTTCTATTTATAGGGTGAAAATTGCAGTAGGAGTCCGGCCGGACTTGGACTGAATTTCAGGGGTTTTGGGAATTTTGGAAATCTGGAGGACTTGTTGGCAATTTCAGGAAAATTGCACAGTGAGTCCGGCCGGACTTGGCTTGCAAACCAGGGGTATTTTGGTCTTTTGGCCTTGATTTGTGATTGACGAGTGACTAGAGGGAGGTGGCATGCAGGACACGTGTCCTGTGACTCACCAGAAGTGTGGGAGTTCGTTCCCCGGTCCCGGTTTTGTCCGTTTTTTAAAATAACAGTCCGGGAAATGTCCGAAACGCCCCCGGAAAGTGTCGGAAAATGCGTTTTTCAGGGAAAGTCATACTTTTACGTGAGATGTCACGTGATAAGTACGGTTTGACGTCGGGATGCACGGGGCAGTCCCGGGACGTCTCGTTGGCACAGCAACGGGGAGTTTAACGAGTTCCGGTTAACCTGGAGCGGGCCAGTTAACGGATTTCGGTTAACTTTCTGACGGATTTGGACGATTCGGATTTGGGTACTTACAGGAGGGTTGGCCTGAATGATGCTGATGAAGTCTTCTTCAGGAGAAACCTTGATTCTTCCTTGATTGGCCACGTATTCTATGGGCTTTCTGTGTTCTGCTTCTAAATCTGCTAGCTTCTCATTGAACCTCACGATGGCAACAAATTCGGATTTTTCTGCTTCAAGAGGGTCACTGATCACAGGGGTATCAGGCTGGACTGCGTTTTGAATGACGGGTTCCTTGGTAGGCTCTTTGGCATAACTGACGTAGTAGTCAAACTTGCCCGAAGGTTCCCCTAAAGTTCCCACGCTCTTGTCCCCGGATTCGTACCTTTCCTTTAATTTCTGTTGCATGGACTTCCTCTTCTTCTTCTTTCTTGAAGGAGCGTCTTCATTAATCCATTCTTGATACTCATATTCCAGACAGTCTTCACAATCACACACATCATACCAGATGTGGGGCCTGGGTTGAACTGGGATGGCCTCTCCGACTACTTGGTCATTACCATTGTTGACTACCACGTTGGCCATTTTGACACTGGAAAGTTGAGACTTGAGGATTTTGAGGGGTTATTTGAGACCTTTGTGCCGACAAACTGCTGTACCGGTGTTCTTTACCCAATTCTTTCACCTTTATCAAGGGAAAGGGATAGGAGAGGTTTAGAATCGGGGTAGGTGTTTAGGCTGAAGGCTCCAGCAATATGCAAATTAAGAATCTTCCAGTTTACTTAAAACAGTGTCTTTTATTAATTTCTATTTGGTTGGAAAAGGGGTTCTGCCCTTCTTTTTCGCAACTACTCTAGATCCTGGATCAGTGGGTTCCGTCACAACGTCTATAAGCCCCTCGTATTCCACCTGTATTTCGACCTCCCAGGGTGGACAGTCCCGGGCGAGGGTCCTATAGGGCACGCGGATCCTACCGACCGAGAGAGAAGAACGCTCCTAACGGGTCTAGCGGGTCATAGGAACTTTTAACGCATGAGCGATGCGAATTATAATCAAGGCCATACCGAAAAAGTCTCGTCTTTCAGCCTTAACGGAATTTCGGCAGAATTTCGCTTGCGCGAATGACGTTTTGACTTTTCGGTAATGTCCGAGAAGATAATAGGCATGGGTCAGGCGGTAAAAGCCGGATGACACAGTGTCACATTGAACTTCGTTGCATACACCGTGCGTGAGTCAAAATCGAAGTCAATGCCGGGTCAAGATCTTGCCAATTTTCCCTTGTCGGAATTTTGGCAGAGCTTCGCTTGAGCGAAAGATCTTTGGATTTTTGGCAAGGACTCGGTCTCGACTCTTACGCATTCCGTGCGGGTCAAGGTCAAAGTCAATGCCGGAGTCAAGGTTCTACCAATTTTTCCTTGTTGGAATTTTGGCAGAGTTTCGCTTGTGCAAAGTACCTTGACTTCCGTTATGAACTAAGGCTTGACCTTTACGGGGGCATGCAACTGGGCTGTATGACACGGACTAGACCAAAAACCAACCAAAAGTCATGGTTTTTTGAAACGTGTGACACGAACTGTGTATTGGTCGACACTGGCTGCCATGGGGAGTTTGGGATGATTCCGTGCGCGCCCGAGAGCATCGTAAGGCTGTCCGTGACTGCAACTGAAAAACCACCCCGGGTTTAAAGGGACATGCGTGCAAAGTGTACATGATATATAAGGTGCGCGTAGTGTGCGGTCTCCTAAAAAATGTTCCTTTTTGAGTTAAAACAGAGATTTTCAGAAATGTGTTTTAAAAGGAATGATTTTTTGGGACGGGGAAAAATGCAACAGATAAGGCACGTAAATTTTAAGGAGCCCCGCCCGAGTCTTGGAATTGAATAGCCCCAAGCTGCCAAGGCTGCCAGATTAACCTCAATTTGTTCTGGTGGAATTGCCAATGAGGCCGTCCGGTCAGAATCCAAGGAGGATTAAGCCGTACGGCTGCATGGATCAATTTTTCAGGTTCCACTCCTTTGCAATTTCAGGTTGCTTCCCGAACATTTTAGGCACCTTTCAGCTTTTGCAGGCTTCCTGTTCAGAGTATGCACAATTCCCAAGATGCAATATGCAATGCAATGCAAGAAAGCAAGCACGATAAATGGAATCCGCGATGGGAGGCTAACCCGCTCAAAGGAAAAAGCTTTCTTTTATTTTTTTTTTCGAAAAGGGATACCGGTACGTGGGATTGTTAGACCACCGTTTATCCCAAGCCCCGGGTTAGGAAGCGATACAGGAAGGTTAGTGGTTTCCACCTATATACCGGGTATCGTTTTTATTTTGAAAATAAAAGCTTTTCTCCTTTGGGTTATCCCCAGCGGAGTCGCCAAACTGTGAATGTGTGCCCAAATTCTATTTTTTGTGTTTTAGTTTCGATTCACGCGAGTTTGAAAACATCCGGCTTAATTTGAAAAACGGAGTCGCCACGCCATTTTGATTTTCTCAAAACTTTGAAAAAAAGGTTTTTAGGGTTCGGAGGTTAAGTTACCCCTTGGGAAGAACGGATCGTCGTTCACCCAAGGTGCCTTGCCGTAGCAAGTCTCCCTAGATTCCATTTTTCGTGCTTGCTTGCGTGCTTTTTTTTTTTTTTTTTTTTTGTGTAAGTCAATTTTTACTAACAAGTCCATCAATTCTCTGAAATTCCCTTAAAATCCCCACCCAGAGGCGCCTAATATTATCTAGGGAGGGATAATCATCCACTCTAACCACTGGGGGGAGTCGAACCCAGGACCTCCGTGTTGGTGTCCCAGTGCTCTGGCCATCAGGTCAAGTCCTGATGGTTGCTTGCGTGCTTTCTTGTGTGCATGTGTTGAAAAGAGAGGAGGGGTGTTCCAAGTTGTCTTCCGGACGTACAAACTATTTAGTTGGTTGTCGCTCGGGATTCCTTGGATTTTTATGTGTTCGGGACTTTGATCCCGTCCTCATCTTGGACTTGTGATCATCGCTATTTGACCTTGGGTCTTTGCGTGATCGAGAGAAGGACTCTCTTTTATAGTCCAAAATGAGGTTCTTTAGAAAGGAGTGACCTTAGCCCATCAATCCTACACCTTGAGACGATTGAGCTTATATTGGAGCTATCATGCTCGTCTCAAGTGATAATCGGAGATATAGGTTCAAGATTTATCCCTTTCTAAAGAGATTGTGGCACCTTTAATGGAAGAAACGATGTAAAGATGGGATCTTTACACCGGTCCGTTCCAAAGGATACCAATGGGGACTAGGGGAATGCATGTTTTATGATAAAAATGACATTTTTAATGAAAAGATGACATTTTGGGTGCAAAGAATGCTCTTTAATTGCAAAGGATGCTTTTTATGTAAAGAAAGGATTTTTAATGCAAAGGATACATTTTTATGTGGAAAAATAGTGTTTTATATGCAAAGGATGCATAAAGACTACATTTTGAAAGCAAAGGATGCTACTTTAATTGTAAAGACATGATTTTTTATATGCAAAGGATGCATTTTTATGTATGAAATGGGATTTAGGTGCAAAGGATGCACCTTTAATGTAAAGAAATGATTTTTACATGCAAATGATGCATTTTTATGGGCAAAGGATGCTATTCTAATGCAAAAATCACATTTTTATGAGCAAATGATGCTATTCTAATGCAAAGATCATATTTTTATGAGCAAAGGATGCTATTCTAATGCAAAGGATGCAAAGGGAGGGGGAAAATGATTTATATGTTCAAAGATATGATCTTTAACAATAATATACCAAGTCCCAAACAATATATGGCAATATATAAATGCAAGGAGCAAGAATCACATATTACAAATATAATGCAAGATAAGGGGGTGAGAGGTTACCAATGGTGGTGACCTCTTCTTCTTTGGAGTTTGCCTAGTGGATGGACCAACTTTTGGAGGCTTCAAGGAGGAGGGAGGTGGCTTCTTGGCACTCTCAGCTTCCTGATTTTCGTAGGGATATTTTAGGAGAGTTTGTATGCTGAAAATTGTTTCTCTTTAAAATGGGTAGAGGAGGCCTCTATTTATAGGCAGTCTGGATAGAGCTAATGAGGCCGTGCGGCTAGGAGTTCCCTCCTAATGCAGCCGTGCGGCATTATCCCTTGTGACTCAGCATGTTTCTAGAATCATGCAAGGTGGCACTTCTAGAAGGGTTTTCATATTAAGGAAAACGTGCTTTTTAAATTCCAAGCAGTCCCTTCACCGCTCGGAAGGTTCGGAACAGTTCCCGAATTGATCCCGGACTTTAGAAAAGTCCGGGAAATTGCCGGGAAACTTAACCGGAAGGCATGAGCCAGATTTGGGTACTTACAACAAGGCATCTCGGGCGAGACATGCTACCCAGGCAGAATTCTCTTCCTTCTTCGAACAGGATTTTGTCAGTTTTCCCTATAAAATCACCCTGTAGTCCGGCCAGATAATCCACCCTAGCCTTTCAAACTCTAGAGATATTCTGTTAGGGTGAAACTCTTGTCTTCTTTTTCATCCCTGTGATCCATGGCTTCCAAGGAGATTGCCCCAACGTCCATGATTGTTGATGATTTTTCTTTGTCATCTGAGGTAATTGAAGCCTTTAAGCAAGCATCAAGAGATTTTGTGAGGTCATTTCGCAACCGATCTCGCAATAGGTTTATTACAGAATTCGGATTCAGAATCCTTTTCACCTTGAAGAACCTCCAACCGGATTAGAATCTCCTGCAGGGTGTTGCTCGATTTTGGGATCCCTCTATTCATCTTTTCAATTTTTCTTTGAATGAGATGGTGCCTACTGTCGAGGAATTTGCCATTATCTTGGATATGCCTTTGACTGGTGAGATTGCTGTTCCTATATACAATAGGAATCATTCAGAGGCCTTGAATGAATTGCTAGGGATCCCCCTTGATACTTGCTATGAGTTGGTTCACCGTAGGTGGGTGGATTGTTCTTCTTTTCCTGAGCAATTCAGCGGAGATTCAGATGATGATGCCTTCCATGTCTACAAACGGAACTTTCTGGCCCTTTCTCTTTCAGAGATGTCTTGTTTACGTGCAGGGATGGTTTGGTTGACTCCCAATTGGTGGAAATTGTTTTGCAGGCTAGAAAGCGTTCTAGGAACATTATTCCGCTAATTTTGGGTGAAACCCTGCATGGTCTTGATGAGCTGTAGAAGACCGGTGCCATGACTCAAGGGAGTCCTCTTCTGTTGACTATTTGGCTTAGGGAGCATCTCAAGTTGATAGGTCCCGCGTTGGAATATTCCCCGTTCACATATCATACGCGAAAGTTGTTGATCAAAGATCTCTCGACGGATGAATGGGCTGAGTTGATTGCGAAGATGGTAACTGCTGATATTCTTTGGTGCCCACCTTATTGGAGACTGAACAAGTATGTTGCCAATACCAAAGGTTTTGACAGGGTTGTTCTTCCGGGTTTACGAGATTCCTCCTTTTATTTTTCCAAACGGGTGCTCCGCCAGTTTGGTCAGCCGCAGGACACTTATCTTTTCGAAGGGGCCTCTCGTGATGTATCTTATATTGGTGTAGAGTTTGCGCAGGTGCTAGCTCAAGCGTGGGGTGAAGGAACTAGTCGGGACCACTGGTCAAACCTTCGGACTTTTAATGCAAGCATCTTCTTATCCGACAAGTATTTGGATTGGTTTCTTCATACTGGTCACCCTAGTGTGGAGAAGATTGATGATCTGCGACTTTCATTGTTAGGGGATTCTTTTTTAGCTAGCAGTATTTTGCGAAGGGGCGAGGCTCAGTCTGATCCTGCTAACGTACGGACTGATCCAACTCAGGATTTTCTTGATGGGGATTGGTTTGAGAGGCGAGGTAAAGGGATGCCTGGAAAGACGCAAGCTTTAGATAGGCCCAATGTCTTCAAGAGACTTTCGGAGTGTGTCTTTGATCGTCTTGAGGGATGTTCTGTCTCGAAGGGCCCAAAGCGCAAGAAGGATCGCGAAGACGGTGGTGGTCATGTCCGCCGGCCTACCAAGTCAATGAAAGGCTAGATCTTAAGGAGTACCAAGAGATTGTTTTGATAGATCAATAGTTTTTATTTTATTATTTTATTAGTTTTTTTTTCAAGTTTGTTAGCTTAGCAAATTAGTCGTTGTGGTTAGGATTTCCCTTTTGTTATTAATGAAATGCATTTGATTAATAAAGGACAAAAGTAAATTTATTTATTTGATTAGACCGAACCCGGAGGCTGCCTACATTCCTCTTTTACAGCAATTAAATAAGAGGCTCAGGTCTAACGTAGTTCATTTTTTGAGAAAAAGGACAAAAATACGGTTTCAGGCCGAAGGGTAATCTCGCGCGAGACAAGGCCCCTCCTTTTTTTTTTTTTTTATGCACACCCTTTCTTTTGCCTAGACTGCCTTTTCAGGTTTTCCGTCTAGCGGGCTTCTTTTCTTGTGCAAGCTCTAATTTTTGCCTAGGCCGTCCCCTCCGAGATTTTCAGCCTAGCGAGCGATTTTCTGTTAAGAGGCCAAGTCACGCGAAGTATTTCTTGAGCTTGTCAATGTTAACCGGCTTCGGTAGCTGATCTCCGTCTAAGTCCACCAGTTGAAGGGCTCCCCCAGAGAATATCTTCTTCACAATGTAGGGTCATATCCATCTTGGTCCCCACTTGCCTAGCGGGTTGAAAGGTCCAGGACGATGCTCACGGAGAACCAGGTCACCTACTCTGATGTTCCTTGTCTTGACCTTTTTGTTAAAAGCTCTTGCCATTCTTCTTTGGTAAGCTTGGGTGTGCTCGGATGCTTTCAGCCTCCTTTCGTCTAGCAGGGCTAACTCCTCGTACCTGCTTTCTAGCCAGTCGACTTCGTTCACTTGGTTTTCTTAGAGAACCCGTAGTGATGGTATTTCCAATTCTATCGGCAAGACAGCTTCCATTCCGAATGTGTGGGCATAGGGAGTCTCTCCTGTAGCTGTTCGGACTGAAGTGCGGTATCCCCACAGTGCGAAAGGTAACTTGTCGGGCCAATCTTTCCCAGTGACTGCCATTTTTCTGATGATGATTTCGATTGTCTTGTTTGCGGCTTCAACTGCTCCATTCGTTTGAGGCCTATAAGGGGATGACTTGTGCCTTGTGATTTTGTACTCGGTTAGGAGGCGATCGGTTTCCTTCTCGAAGTGCGACCCATTATCGGATATCATTTCTTGCGGGACCCCATATCGGCAGATGATGTTGTGCTTGATGAATTCTGCAACCTTTCTGGCATTCAAAACTTTGTAGGAGGCGGCCTCGACCCATTTAGTGAAATAGTCGATGGCTACTAGGACGAAGCAAAGGCCCATCGTCTCCTACGGGTGTGACTTTTCCAATCACGTCTATCCCCCATGTAGAGAACGGCCAAGGAGAAGTCATAGGGTACAGCAGGGAAGGCGGTGCGTGCTGAAGGTTGGCGTGTATCTGACACTTATGGCATTTCTTGACCATTTTGGTCCAGTCGGCTTCCATGGTTAGCCAAAATTACCCTTGTCTGATGATCTTTTTGGCGAGCATGTTTCCGCTCATGTGGGTTCCACATATGCCTTGATGAACATGGTCCATTATTTCTCGGACCTTTTCCTCGATGGCACAAAGGAGGTTTCCTTGGGAATGCTTCTTGAATAGACGGCCAGCGGCGATGACGTAACTAGCTGCTAGCCTCTTAAGGGCGATCTGAGTCTTCTGACCTGCCCAGGTGGGATGGTTCCATCTAGGATGAAATGCCAAATATCATGGTACCATGGTTTCTCTTCGGAGTTCTCAACAATGGCACATTCAGATAACCATTTGTCTTTGTAGTCATGGAGATCTATAACGGCGCAGTATGCAGGAGTTGAACGTCGTGTTATTTTGAAGGGTTTGACTGCCTTTCCTTTAGGAATTTCAACCAAGGAAGCGAGTGTAGCCAATGCGTCTGCAAACCGATTTTTATCTCTAGGAAGATAGTGGAATGAGACATCCTGAAATTGTTGTGCCAACTCCTGGAGGTGGGCACTGTATCTTTGAAGGGTTGGATCTTGGATCCTCCACTTCTTCAGTGTCTGATTGATGATTAACTGGGAGTCCCCAAATACCTCGAGTTCAGTTACGTTGCGTTCTAGGGCTGCCTCAAGCCCCGCTATGCAAGCTTCGTATTCTGCGGTGTTGTTGGTGGCGTCAAAGTCAAGACGTATTGCCAGTGGAGTATAGATGTCGTCGGGGTCTACTAATAACATTTCGATGCCGAACCCTCTCTTGTTGGCCGCGCCATCGAAAAATAATTGCCACTTATTTTCTTCTTCTATACTCATGATGTCCTCATCAGGGAATCGCGGGTCTTCCCCCTTCACTTCGTCACAAGGAAATTCGGCCAACTGATCTGCGAATACACTCCCCCTGATGAATTTCTGAGTGACGTAAGTGATATCATATCCCGCGAGCATGAAGTACCATTTGGCCAATCTCGAAGACAAATTTGATTTGTCTAGGATGTATTTCAACAGATCCATTCTTGCAATGAGACGAACCGGGAAGGCTTCCATATAGTGCTTTAGCCTTTATGAAACCCAAACAAGAGCAGTGCAGGACTTGTCGAGTGGAGAGTAGTTGATTACTTGATTTCGCTACCTTGGAATCTGCGGCTGACAAAGTAGATGGCATTCTCTGTGTGTGAGGCAGGCTGTTCTTGAGCGAGCATAGCCCCTAGCGCATTGTCAGTAATTGTGAGGTATAGCTTTAAGGGCTTTTCCTTGTGTGGTGGAACTAGGATGGGTGGGGAAGTTAAGTAATGCTTAACTTCCTCAAATGCTTCTTGACATTCTTCGGTCCACTCTTGAGGTGCGTTTTTCTTTAGTAGCTTGAAGATGGGATCGCACATGGTGGTCAGTTGATTGATGAATCGACTGATATATTGGAGTCTGCCCATGAATCCCTTTACTTCTTTCTGTGTTTTGGGTGGAGGCATGTCTATGATGACTTTTATCTTGGCGGGGTCTGCTTCTATGCCACGCTCGGTGAGCATGTACCCTAAGACTTTCCCTTTGACCACTCCGAATGAACATTTGGCGGGATTGAGTCTCATCTTGTGCTGTCTCAGTCGATTGAAGAATTTTCTGAGATCTATGAAGTGCTGACCATCTGTCCCCTTTGAGTGGACAATCATGTCGTCCACGTATACCTCTATTTCTTTGTGGATCATGTCATGGAATAGTGTAGTGACTTCCCTTTGGTAGGTAGCCCCAGCGTTCTTGAGACCAAACGGCATGACTGTGTAACAGAACGTCCCCCAAGGTGTGGTGAATGCTGATTTGTGATGATCCTCTTCTGCCATGAGGATTTGGTTATACCCTGCGAAGCTGTCGACAAATGATCGAACTTCGTATGCGGCCGTGGCATCGACCAACATATCTATGTTTGGTAGCGGGAAGTCATCTTTAGGGGATGCCTTATTCAAGTCTCTGAAATTGACACAGACTCGTATCTTCCCATTCGACTTGGCTACTTGCACCGTGTTTGCTAGCCATTCTGGATACTTGATCACTTTGATAAACCCTACGTTCAAGAGTTTCATGATTTCCTCTTTTACTTGCATTGACCATTCCGGCTTGATTCTGCGTAGTTTCTGTTTGACTGGCTTAGCATTGGGTAGCAGCGGTATCTTGTGCTCTACAATTGACTGATTCAACCCAGGCATATCCTTGTAGGACCAAGCGAAGACGTCGACATATTCTCTGAGGAGCTGCGTCAAGGTCTCTCTGTCTTCCCCCTTGAAGAAGCTACCGATCTTTGTTTCTCTGGGGTCTTCTGTTGTCCCGAGATTAACCGTTTGCATTTCCTCATCGTCAATAGGGCCATTCTTTCCACAACGACCTACTTGCTTAGCTAATTCTTTTAAGATTTGTTCATTTTCTTGATCTATCTCATCATATGATTCATTATTAACGTGTTCGTTATATTAATTATTATTAGTTAATTCATCATTCACGATGTTAGCAATCTCAGGGTACTCGGAAAGATCAAAGTTTTCATTAAGGAAGTAAGGGAATACATGCTCGGCCACCGCCTCGATTTCGTCTTGAGTAAGTTTATCAGAGGGGGAGCCTGCTTCTAATGTGAAAGTTACAGGGCCTATCTTCCTGCGGGGATGGGGAGTGCAACCAAGCTCCTTGATCATGAAGTCTTCATCAACAACTGGTCCTCCGGTGATGTGCCAGTTTAGAATTGGCTCATCACGTTTCTGTATTAGCCTTGTGTGATCAATGGTTGGAGCGTCCCCCTTGGAGATTGCATGGATCTGGCTGTCTTCTAACCGACACAGGTCTTCAAATTGTCGCAGCATGTCTTCTCCCAACACAAAGTCCCATTCGCTTGTCAATTCTGCCTTCGTGCCCCACAAATCTTTAGGGATTAGCGGGATGGGTTCTGTTTCATCTGGTGAAGCATCGCAGTCGCCGAAGATTTCAAAGCCCGGTTGGCGCTTTCCTTTATCATCAGTCCATGGTTCTGAAAAGATAAAGTAGGGAATGCTTTCCCCTTCCCGGACGAAGTAGCCATTGAGTGTCTTTCGATATGGCTCGAGGTTGTAATTCTTGACCTTTGGGTCATTGTAGCCTTTGTATGCGGTTCCTTCCCACTTGATTTGGGTGAAGTTCCACTCTTCTTCGTCATCCCCATCGTGGATGGAAATGATGTATCCTAGGCCATGCTTTGTGTGAGGTGGGGGAACCGGTGGTGGTTCCGTTATTCCTTGCAAGTGTTTTCCAAACCCCAAGCCAGGAAAGTACCCTTCTGCTTGCATCATTCTCCAAATAGGAAGGTTTCCAGAAAACCGAAGTGCCTTGGAGTAATCGTTTTCGTTGCAAGTTTCTATGACATTCACAGCGCTTTCTTTCTCGATCGAATAAGTAATCAGAATTGAAGAGGGAATACTGACTAACTATTATTAAAAAGCAAACTTGATACTCTTGCCCACAAATGAGGATTTTAGGCAAGTAGTATCTAAACTAAACTAGACTACTACCGTTTCTTTTGCAAATAAAAGTAAATAACTGAAAAGAAAAGAGATTCCTCATTTGCTTGAATTCATCCAAACTATTCCACCACTTGGGCAAATTCTGATGGCGTCGTTGTCAATTAAGTCTTGGACTGCATTCTTCAGGTTGAAACAATCGTTGGTATGGTGGCCATGGCACTGATGGTAATAGCAGTAGAGGTGTGGAGCTCGACCTTCCCTCTTAGGTATGTATCCTTCTATTGGCTTCAACTTTCCATCCTTGTGAAGACTTCTGAAGAGATGACCGAGAGTGATATTTCCGATGTCGGAGAAAATCCTCCCCTTCCTCCGCTTGGCCATTTGATTGTGGAGGTCTCGAATATGGTTCTCATAGTGTTGCACAAAGACGTTGTGGCGAGACTGATATTCTTCTTCCATTTGCTCTTTGAGGTCGCGGTAGAGAGTATTGAGGCAATACTTGACTCTTTCATCAATGTCATCTTCAATGTGGGCTTCGAGAGTGATACACTTTTGGGTCATAGCCTCAAGTTCGCTTTTGACCTCTTCAAGTTCTTCAATCAGCATCTTGGTCTTGCCGGCTTGGATGGATTCTTCCAAGTTGTGCCATGCATCGTTGTCCTCAATTTGCTGCAGGGCTTTGGCAAGTTGAGCCTTGATGTCACTTAGCTCTTCTTGCACAGATGATCGCCCGCTGTCGGAATCACTTTCCATTTTGCGGAAATCCCTAGCGATGCGAGTGGTAGGCAAATCAAAGGCTTCTCTCCAACCTCCCACATGTTCCATTTCAGCGACAAGGGCCTTGGTCAAATCTTGGAGAGTGTGTTGTTCAAGGTCCTTCTTGGTGATGACATGCTTTTCAGTAGACATTGTGTTGGGAGTCTTGAGTAGTTTCGGAAAACTGACAGAAGAGATGCAGAGACGATATCAGGATCAAATCTAGCCCCAACAAGTCGGAAGCAGGCTTAAACGGCTCAGGCTCAGTTTCAGCAAACAGAGACATTATCCCGCGCGAGATATGTAATCCCGCGCGAGATAATCACACGGAAAGTCGATTTTTATTAGACCTAATTTTTTGGTCGGAACGGAAAATCCGTTTTGAGGGGTTTCTAAGGCCTTTATCAGAACCTAACGACTAAGCAATCAATCCGATTTTTGTAAAACAAAGCCATGTAAGATCGTTTTTCTTTTTTGAAGGATTTCAAAGGGACATCCGAAAGGGTCATTCCGAAGGGACTTTTTTCGAAGGGACTTTTCCGAGTCCTTTATTGTCAATTTTACATGGCTTTGTTTTGGTCAAAAACAAGAAAAGATCACCGAGTCAAACCGACCGGTCACAGAGTGATCCTAAAAGGACAATCTACATGAAAATGTGGTGATGCAGGGCGGGAAGGCTAGGCTCCCCGCGATATGACAATCTAGGTGGATTGAATACGCGGAGTGGGATGATCCAACTTCGGAGAGACCGGCAACTAGGTGGTTACCGTCATCCGTCCTTAGTGTGGGTCCCGAGTTTATAGAAGGTATGCAGTGCAATGACAGATATATCATGAGTGCGCGTGTGTGATAGTCAATCTAGGTGATAGATAAAAAAAGAGATTTTTTTTAACAAAAAGAAAAACAGATAGTGGCCGCACCAAGTGGTTGCCTAGGTTTCTCCCAATTTAGGGAGACTCAGGCCGTCGTAGTTTCACATAATGAGAGAGAGAGAGAGAGAGATGAATAAATTAATTACAACTCCCGAATCCCCAATGGACCGGACTTTAATAAAATAAAACCCAATTACACGTAATTTATAAATAACAATCAATTATTTAATCAAAATACGATTTCGAGTTCGACATCTTAAGGAAAAACTTAAGATGAGGGAACTCTGCAGATAATGGATTCTGGGATCCCCCTTGCGTGTTCGACCCTCATCTTGGACTACAGGATGAACAGGAGAAGCCAGAAAACAATCAGATTGCCGAGGCGATATCTCGCGCGAGATAGGATATCTCGTGCGAGATATGCCTGATCTGGGAACAAAATTTTTATTTTTTTTTTGAAAACCTCTCTTTTAATTTTGACGCAAGTTTAAGCCTCTTAATTTTAAGTCCCCAGCGGAGTCGCCACTGTGAGCGTTGTGAGGGATTTTTGAGTCGCCACCTATATTATTCGTTTGAAAACATAGAAAAACCATTTTTTGAAAGAGATTTGGGTTCGGGGCTTAGGTTATGAAATGGGAAGGTCAAGGAGCACCCATTTCACCAAATCCGGAGATCGGTCTTACTAAAGAAAATAGAGGTTTTCAAAAGAGAGAGAGATTTTAAATAAAAATAAATAAAGATCCATTTAACGGGGTTAAACGAAATGTAAGATCGATTGCTTCGAGACCGTCCCCATGATTTGGAGAGGCTCTAGGCCGACCCTAGATTCAATGGATTTATACCACTCTAACAATCAATTAGAAAGGGATTTAGAGGTTACCTTGCGTGAGGTGATTTGGGCAGAGTTCCGACTCAAGTTTAGAATCGAATCTTGACACGGACAAAGCTTCGCCTCAATCCTTCGACTTGGATCTTGATGTTTGTTTATCAACAAGGTTGACAAACAAACTTTGAGGTGATTATAGAGTGATTTTACAGGAATCTTTCAAGGAGAGAAACCAGTAAAATGTGTGTGTGAATTGTGGAATTGTGGTCCTTGAACCTTGGAAGTCACCAAGTATTTATAGGTGTTGGAGAGGTGTTGAAGATGAGATTAAATACTTCAAGAAGGTTCCAGACTCCAAACTCTATTGGTTGGCCGGATTGATGAAGTTTTATTCCGAAAAGAGGTTGAAATCGACGAGGAAACTGTCATCTGCATGCTGCAGAGGGACAATATCTCGCGCGATACACGTCATTCCGCGCGAGATATCGTTGTCTGTGGACAGTTCTGTCCTTTCCCCGTTATCTCGTATGCAGTTTAGTCCCAAATTAACGGTGATTAGTCAAAACTTAACGAAACATGACGAAATGGTGGATTTCTACTTCTTGACTCAAAGCGAGACTTAGAGTGGTATAAATATGATCCGATGTGTTCAGAATGGGGTGTCTACAGTAAGCAACCAAATGTAACGCCAAATCTTCCCTCACCCCAGCTTCACCCTCATTCTCGCTATCATCAGTAGGACTACTGCAATCATCATATCCATCGTCACGATCTTCATTTAGAAGCAACCCAATATTTTCTTCATAATCTGAATCATTATCATCATCCTTATACAATTCTTCACCCTCACCCCGTCCCTCTTCCTCTCTCTCTCTCTCTTCCTCCCCTCTTCCTCTTCCTCTTCCTTTTCCTCTCCCTCTTCCTCTTTCACATATGTTTGTGTACTTGTTCCAGCATTCCTCTGACTATAGCAGTTTAAAGAATCCATTTGGAAGGTATCCATGTCATTAACATACTTATTTTGTAATGGCTCCTCATGGGTTTCAAATTCCCCAACATTCACATTATCAACTAAATTCATCTTAACATACAATTGTAAGCTACTCAACCCACCGAACTGAGCAGAAACATCAAACATGACTTCCATACCCATATCATTGTCGATTACAAATGGAATGTAATTTGCAATCCCGGGAGCGACAAGATGAGGATATCTACATGTAACTTACAACTGAACAATAACTCGATCTACCCCAATTTTCTCAGCTAACTTTTTAATCAACTTCTTGTAACTCCATTGAGTTTTAGCCCTAAGTGCACATTTTGGTCCCCTTTCAAAATGTTCACCTTCAAACGGGTGTTCATCATCTCCTCCCCAATAACACATGAAAATAAGTGGAACTCCAGCCATATTTATTCCTAAAAATTGAAAAAATAAATTATAAAAAATCTAATTTAACAATATTACTACATTTACAAAAAAATCAAATAAATACTAAATTTAAATTTCAAACAAAAATTAAGAAGAATTAAATGTACCTTCTTTTTTTGAATCTTCTTATGCTCACTTCTTTGAATTTTCAGCTTTTTTTTTTATAAAAATCCACCATCTCCCTTCTCTTCTCCTTGATCTTCTTAATCAACTTCTTGAATTTTCAGATTTTTTTTGGAAAAACTTCACCTACTCTCCTCTTCTTCTTCTTCTTTTTTTCCTTTTTCTTCACTGAGGTTTGTTTATGCGTGGGTTGTTTACAGATTTGCTGGGGGAGAAGGGTTTTGTAAAGCAAATCCGGAATTAGCATTTCCGGATTTGATTTTTCTCAAAAAAAATTAATTACTTAATTCAATTCAGTTCAATTCAGTATTAATTTTTTTTTTAATAAAATTCGGAATTACCAATATCGGATTACATTATGAGCGATCGCCCCCATAAAACGCGCGATCGCTCTCTATTTTTTTCAGAAAATATTAATTTGCTAATTTAATCAGTTTTTTTTTTTTAAAAAAAGAAAATCCGGAATTGATAACGCCGGAATACATTGGGAGCGATCGCTCCATACTATAGGCGCGATCGCTCCCTATTAACAGAAATATTATTTTGTTAAATTCAGTTTTGAAAAAAAAAAAATCAAATCCGGAATTGGTAATTCCGGAATGCATTAATCCGGAATTACTAATTCCGGATTTGGTTGAAAAGTGTTACTTTGGTACTTAAAATTTTAATAATGTTATTTTCGTAAATAAATTTTTAAAAAGTAATATTTTGGAAAAAAAATCATAAGTAACGTAACATACTAAAAAACGAAAATAAGAAATTTTCGGACGGAGGGTTTACTATTTTTAACTAAGGCTCCGTTTGTTTTAGGGAAAATGACTTCCGGAAAATGATTTCCTGGAAAATGTTTTCCGGGAAAGGAAAATGTTTTCCGGAAAATATTTTCCGGTGTTTGGTATGTTTTTCGGAAAATATTTTCCGGTGTTTGGTAAATGTTAAGAAAATGTTTTCCGGAAAATATTTTCCGGTGTTTGGTAAATAACAAACAACAGCAATGACTTCGCCAACCTCAGCAGGATTCAATTTCAAAGATTGTTGTTATTAAAGAAATCATGGAGATCCATCACAAGAAGCACCACCAAGCTTACATTACTAATTACAACAAATCCCTCCAACAATATGGTATTAGTGAAACCATATACATATTGAAACCAACCAACAATATGGTATTAGTTCTTCAACAGTTTTAAAGTATCAAATCAGGTCCTCCGCTGAACTAATAATCATACAATCAGCCCCAAACAACAACTCAGGAACTCCATCCTTCACATGGCCATGCTGAAATGTAAAGTGTTTCAACATTCCAAACAGGCAGCAATACAGAAAAAAAAACTGTCCCAAATTGATTACGAACCACATAGGAATATATATATTTACAGCAAGCAAATCTGCATCAAAAAGTGTTCAAAAACATGCAGATGACAAGTCCCACAGAAAATTCATGGACACAAAAGATGTCGAAATCATCCAACTAAATTAGCAGACTTGATATTCGTGTTGGCCTCATCACTAAAATTCAGAAACATCCTTCTTAAATATATTCCTATAGAAGAAATGCAGGTTAATTTCTCTTATCTTCTCTACCTCATTTTCATAAATTGGACATACTCATTTGAACTTCAGGAAATGCATTATTCCCTCTGTTCACATTTACTGATATTTTTGTTTTTTATTTTCTTTTGTTAAATCAATTTTTTTCAAAATCAATTTTTTCGAAATCATGTGATTTCTTACTTTTTCGAAATCAGTTGATTTTAGAAAAATTGATTTCGAAAAAATTGAAACCCAAGAAATTTTTTTCGAAAAAATTGAAACCCTAGAAAAATTCTAAAGATTTTAATGATACAAAGGGTTGTAGATCTCATAAAAACAAAGAAGAAGGGAAGATGATGAAGAAATGAGGAGAAGAAATGGAGAGATAGATGATTTACCTGGGAGATTGAAGAGGCGAAGCTGAGAAACGGGCCAGGAGAGAGAGAGAAAAGAGCGGTCTCCAATTTGGAAAATGATTTCCCGAGTGCGTACTCGGGAAGTTGTTTTCCGGAGGAAATAGGAGGGTTTTTCCGTTGACTGGAAATTATTTTCCTTTGACCTTCTTTTCTTTGGCTTTCCAAACACCAGAAAATTGGAAAACATTTTCTGGAAATCATTTTCCTCCCATTTTCCTCAAAACAAACGGAGCCTAACTTTCTATTTCTATGGAGTAACCTACTTGCCAACCCAGAGCGAATGGTTTAGGAATTAGGGTTGAGTTTCCATTTACAGATAGTCGAGGGGACAATAATGAAAAATTCTCTTACAAGAAAAATAGAAATTACTAAAAAATAAATCACCACAAAACCTAAAACCCTACTCCGTACCGTAAAACCTTTAGCCTCTCCCATTTCACACACAGTGTGAAGTCTTATCTGCCATTTCCGTTCCATCATCAACCCTAATTATCCCCCAAACATCTCTCTCCTCCTCCATTTTCTCTCTCTATTCCTCAATTAAACATGCCATTAACGAGTTGAGGGTCGTAATTGGTGTAGGTTCGACGATGTCGACAAAGCAGCAGCAGTCGAACAAGAGAAAAAATGGCAGGAATTGCTGTAATGGATTTACTAAGGTTGCGGATAAGTCTATGAACAGGAAGAAGAAAAAACAGAGCATTGATTGTGTTTGTGATCGTGTTATTCGACTTCAGGATGATTTGTTGAGTCCTGATTATATTTTGAGGAAGGTTTTTAGGAAGGATGGTCCTCCAATTGGCTCCGAGTTCGATTCCCTTCCCTCTCATGCTTTTCATCTTTGTAAAGGAAAAGGTATTTTTCTGGGTATTGCGTATTTTTTTGTTTTTGTTTTAAGATGGAGTGATTTTGTGAGGATTGTTTGTGTATGTTGTAATTGTGGTGGAATTAATTGATCGGTTTATTTATGGTTTCTTAAGTGTGCGGCATGAACGAATTCGTTCAAAGTGTTGTTAAATGGAATTGAATTCATTTTATTGAAGCTGACACTTAAGTTCTCATTTCTGCTATTGGGGGGGGGTGTGTGTTTTGATTCCACGGCTAGATTCCTGATCCTTAATCTGTTGTTTTAAGGATCATATTTTTTGCATTTGACTAAGTTCAATTCGGTTGCACTATTGAGGGTAAATAATTGATGGCTTGTGGTTGTATCTTCGTTGATAGAACACCTAGACCAAGGTATAAATTCATTCCTCTGCATCATAAGAGTTAGCATTATGTGGCGATTATATGGTTAAGCTATTATTGTTTTTAAAAGTTGTAGCTGCTCATGTGTCTGTTTGTTCATGAATTTCAGAGGTTAGGTTTTGAGTATGATGCGTGTTTTTCTTTTTCAATCACATTAGTTTGATAATGCTCTTCGACTCGGATTCTTTTCAGAAGGCTCATGAGTTTTATGTTCCGTGAGGGTAACTTAGTTCAAGGTTGAGAAAGTAAAAAAATTGCTCATTACTAGAATTTTCTCAAGTGATAGAATTGCTATAATATCTCAGCACTTCAGAGCTACTATTAAGCTTCTTTAAGGTTGTTGAACTGGCTGAGGAACTCATGGGTGATTGGGTCAAGGGACGCACTGAAACAATTGACTAACAAATTCCCAAGAGTCAAACCTCGGCTAGATTTGTTTTCTCTGTTTTTTATTTTTTGGGAAGGGGAAGGTGTGTAAGGTCTATGTTGTATAACCGCCTTTCCACCTTACCCCCCCCCCCCAAAATAAAAAATAAAAATAAATATAATAAAATAAAAAATAAAATTCCAACCCACTATCTGACTTCATCGACACCAATTTCCACACCCTCAAATCCTCGATCCACCCAGCTCGAACTCCTGCTCAACATGCTCTCCGCTCAACGGTCGGCGCCAAAGCAACCTTGCCATTTGAATCCGATTCCCCCAGATCAAATCCATTGTGAATTTATGCAGCGGCTTTGATCTCGCCGCTGACTTCTCCCTCTCCCTCTCATCTTGTCTATACACCATCTACCAACCACTACACAATCTAAATTTAAAACTACACCTGTGTGTTTTCCTAAGCCTTATATCTACTCGGTCAAAATTTTTGGGGTAAGGTTTTAACGTTTGGTTTTAATTTTATTTTTTTGTTATTCCTTATACTAAGATGAATTGGTTTTGCAATTATATTGAACTATTATTATAAGTTTTATAAACACGTTTCTTTTATCACAGCCCTGATTAAGCCTGACAATGAGAAAATTGAGAGAAATAAGAAGATAATTGAAGAGAGAGTAGGATTCATCATGCTCTGTTTTTGGGGGTAGCAGGCACGAGAGAGAAAATGGTGGTAGTAAGGGGAGGATTATAAGAGGATTTGATAAGATGGTGGGGCCTGCGTGGTATCAGATGGGGACAGAAAGAAGATGGATCTTTGGACCACCTTCTCCACTACCGGCAATTGAGAGAAAGAAGAGGAAATTATGGCTGCAATTGAGAGGAAAGAGAGGAAGAAGGAAGAAATTGATGGGTGTTTCCAATCTCGCCCTTGAATACAAGTCATGTGCAATGGCACATGCCAACTTAACGCCAAAGTATGGATGCCGTTATAGTGATCATGGATGCACATAAAAATTTGTTTAGGCTATTGAATGCAAAATAAAAAAAATAATATAAAAAAAAAGGAATATGATGACTATATCCACGCATGCCCAATAGTTGGATGACTTTGGATGCAAGTTCCCTATATTTTATCCGGGTTATATGAGGTCCTTCAATTATGCTAGTGCCTGAGGCTGAGAGCATGGAATTTAAGTCCTAATTGTAATGGGAACTCCATTAGTTCAAAATTTGAAGTAGACTTGCTTGATTTACAATCCCAAATCAGGAATTTCCCTGACAAAGTGCACACAGGGGTCAGGAAAAGCATTATTAGAAATCCAGAGTATGTTCATTTGTTGTTGATTCTTCACTTCCCTGTTTAACTGAGTTGATCACAATTAATATTTGGATAAGTGATTATACATCGAGGATTCTCCAGTCTCACAGAGGCTGAATGACTATCTTATCTGCCCAAACCCCTCCTCTCCATATCCTGTCGCTATATCATCTTTCAGTTTGTTATTTGCTTATTTATTCTAGTTTTTGTATGCCAGATTCCAGGAAGTCTCATCGTGCTTGCCAAGAAAACCAAAGAGCCCTCAAAAGGAGAAAGGTATTGAGATTAGACTTCTATTGGAATTTCCACCTGTAGGATGCACTATCATACGTGGTAAACACTCTCCTTGTAAGTTGTACTCATGTTCCAATGACACACACATATATGTATATTGTCATTCTTTTCTATTTAGGTTTCCAAGTCTACTGCAATAGATGATCAATTAAGTACCCAGAATAGTGCTCCAGTAACGAGGCATGGTATGGGAAAAGGTTTGATGACAGTTTGGCGGTTAACACATCCTAAGGGTGGATATATTCCTACTGGTGTTGATCTTGGTCAAAGAGCTACACCCCGAAAGCCACCCGTTCAAGGGAAAAAGAAGAAAGCATGCCGACAACCTGTAACAGTTAGTCCACTTCCCTTTCTCCAATGTTGCTTGATTAGTTCTCTAATGCACATATCATGAGTTCTACCTTTCATGCGATTTTCTGTTTGTCTTTTAATTCACATACATTATCCTTATCTTCTTTCTGCTATGTTGTTTACATTTCATCTTGTTCAAACTTTTTCCCCCATATACAGAGAAGAGTAGTTCTTAAAGTACAAGATAAGAAGAAACCTAATGCAAGAAGCAGAAAGGTAATGTTTTCTGGTCCAGAAATTTCCATTGATCAGCCTAATTATGAATGATCTGACATTCCTGGTAAACTGAAGGTAAGGTGCCCACTTGTTCAAAAACCAAAGCTGCTGCAAAAGGAGAAATGCGAACTTGCTTTGGAAAGTGGGAGGTGGGAAGAAGACCTTGACCAGTTTTCAATGCTACTAGATGATGAAGAGCTAGAGCTAAGAGAACAACAAACAGGGCCGAATCCACTAATGTGCTCTGTTCATTTTGCAACCAATGGATTGCATGGTTGTTCCCTTTGCAAAGGTCAGCTTGGATAATCACCCCCTCCCACACAAAAATAAAATAAAATAAAAAAATACATGTATACAGCAGCCTCTTGTTTAATATTGTACTCCCTTCGTCCCTAAATGAATGTCCAATTTAGGGGACATTCTGGAATTTACTTTTTATACAATTAAATTGCAAAGATGCATAAATATTCTTGTTATCCACTTTCTAAACATTTAGTTTTGCAAGTATAAATGACTAGTGAAAAAAATTTGGTAAAAAAACATTTAGGGACAGTTTTTTTTTTCCTCCATAAATGGACATTCTTTTTGGGACAAAAATTTCTTAAAAATGGACATTCATTTAGGGACGGAGGGATTAGATGTTTTTTTCCCACATCCTAGCTTCTATGAAGTGCCGGAGAGTATATTTCATACACTATGTACTGGCCCATACTGACTAGTTTATCATTATTTGATCCCTAGATTTGCTGGCCAAGTTTCCCCCGAACTCTGTAACAATGAAGCAACCATTGCATTTGCAACCATGGGACTCTTCTCCAGATCTTGTCAAGAAACTTTTCAAGGTACTTATCAAGTCCTTTCCTTTAGTGTATTAGTTAATGTTGTGATGCAAGATATATTTCAACTCATTGATGTACATCATTGTTTCTCTTACAAGTAACTTTTCAGAACTTTGTGAAACTCATTTGCCATGGAAGTCATTCATACATGCTTGTTATTTGCGTGATGAAGTGGCTTAGTAATTTTAATGACTCGTTTAAACTATTTGACAAACATTTCATGTTGCTTACTCTCAGATATGTTTTCACATGTATGTATGCTGCATTGATTCAGAAATCTTTTTTTTTTTCTTTTTTTCTGAGGGATCATACTGATTTGAATTGCACAATATGCATGTGAGAGGGTTGTACAGACCCTTGAAGGTAATGGGTTTCTCTTTTTCCGACTAATAACTGAAAGTTTCCTCAAGTTACTCTTATTCCCTAGGGCTGTTTTCCAACTGTATTCTGCTCAGTTTATCTTTTCAACTTTACAATTCAAAAACTATTTCTCTTGCTTGCCATCATCTAAACTTGGTCCTTTTCTAAGTGATCCACTAAAGAAACTAATGTTATTAGGATTGTAATGTCTAATTATTTGGCAGGTCTTCCATTTTCTTTGCACTTACGCCGCAACCATTGGCATATCTTCGTTCACCCTTCATGAGTTTGCTCAATCATTTCATGACAAGGTTAGTTTGTACTTCCATTGCCTAGTGACTTTCTCATGGGATACTTTGCTCGGCTAGCTCAAGTATGAAAATGTTTTAATCTTCGTTTCACCTTGAGGCCAAATAACATTTACCCCCAAAGTATCCACCCAATCGCACTTTGCACCCCAGTTTGAAAAGTGGGTCTGTTGCGTACTTTGATTTTGAAATTGTCCCACTTTACTCCCTGGTCAAGTGCATGTTAGGGGTATAAACGTCATTTTCCTATTGTTGATTACTTTCTTCTTCGCTTATTTCTGTTCAGGATTCACTGTTACTTGGAAAAATTAATGTCGCCCTGCTAGATCTTCTCTTAACTGATATTGAGATGGAGCTTAGCTGCGGGTTGCCTTCTTTTGCAAGCAGAAACTGCAAGTTTAGTGGGTTACTTCACGCAGTAAGTATTCTTTGCTTTTTAGTAATACATGTTCTCATTATGTTGCCTTTTAACATCCTGAAGGCCATATTGTGGACTTAACCTTCATTACAATCTATATTTGTTAAATCTTGTTGACTAATATAGATTATGTTAAGTCATCTACGCTGTGTGATATTTTTTATCATGGCTAAACTGCAGAGTGTAATTTTCTCCTCTCCCGTTCATGCTCTGTCAGGTTAAACATCAAGATTCCATTTTAAAGTCATGGAAGGAATTCTTGAATTCCCTCACTTGGACAGAATTATTGCGTCAGGTGTTGGTTGCCGCTGGTTTTGGTTCAAAATATGGTACATCACCTAAGGAACCCCTCAACAAGGTATGAAATTTTCAGCGAGAAGCTACACTCTTGCTATACTTTTAACAGACTAAAATAATGGCCTATTTTGTTTGCAGACACTTTAGAATGGTAAGGTCTTTTTGTTTTCTGATATATGGACTTCAATGGTTGTATCCTTTTATTGGCATGTCAGTTTATCTTTTAGTGCATGACCTCTACTTGAATATGCATTGGATCATGGAATGGATATTTTTTTTTTTCATGTACCTGACCCCAATAAATGGGGACAAAAGCTGGTGTTCAGTTGTATCACTGTGCATTGCAGCTGTGGATTTATGCAGTAGGATGAAAAATTGCAAATAACACCCTAGTTTTCACTTTTGCATCCTACTATAAGAAATCTTAATTTCTTGTCACCGCCATATAATTAGTGTATTTAGGCCTTCATTTATTCAGATGTCATATGATTACTCGCAAAGTAGTTGAGAATCGCATGAACTCTGTAATGTATACGGGGATTTGTCTGAGTGAAAGGCCAGTATCCTTCTTTTGGCTATGATGGCCTAAAAGACACACCTGACCCTTCTATATGACAATATCCTTTACTCATAAACACATATCTGCTTGTTTTGCAGGAAGTTAACCTTATGAAGAAGTATGGATTAAGTCCTGGTACTCTCAAGGGTGAATTATTTACTATATTGTTGTCACAAGGAAATATCGGATTAAAAGTCTCAGAGTTGGCAGACGCTTCGTCGGTATGTTGAAATAATTCGTATCATCATAAATATTGGATTATTGTTGGTACAGTTGTTATTTTTTAAACTCAATAGTTGATTTGATATTTTCGCTGTGTTTTTGTAATGAAGATTACTGGTTTGAAGCTTGCTGCTACGTCCAGTGAAGTGGAACTCGTAATAAGCTCAATGCTTTCTAGTGATATTACCTTATTTGAAAAGATCTCGTCTTCGGCTTATCGTTTACGCATTAACACTATCGTGGACTCGGAGAATGATCAGTCAGACTACGACGACTATGGAAGTGTTGATGATGACAAGGACAGTAGCAAATACAGCAGTGCAGATGATTCAGAGGATGATTTAGACATTAACGGTCCAAGTAAACTTAGTCGAAGTAAGCAATATAAAAGTAGGAACAGTATGTTGACAGTCTACAATGAAATTGATGAGAGCCATCCAGGAGAAGTGTGGTTGTTGGGGTTGATGGAAGGTGAATATTCAGATTTAAATATTGAAGAGAAATTGAATGCCTTGGAGGCTTTGATGGATCTTCTCAGTGCTGGATCCAGTATCAGAGTGGAGGTAATATATTATCTGTCTCATTGTTTCTACATTATGTCATTTATAAGTGCTACATCGTCCTTATCCTTCCTCTTTAAGGCCTTGGCCCATATACCTAGGGGTGTTGTAAGGGGATTATACTATTAACAGCTGCATCCTCCTAATATGCTGAAGCACAGAATCATATTGTACTTCCGCGTTTGTTGGATATGCTTACTCTCAGACATAAATGTACTTACACATACATGCATGCAGCCGCACACAAATATACTCCCTCTGTCCCATATTAATATGCAAAAAGACCTGTTTTGGTCGGTTCAAAGTAATAAGCAAAGTCCCAAAATGGAAATGGGATCCACTTGTCATACTAACAACTATTACCCACTTCACTTTCTCTCTCCTATCCAACCATCTACACTCACAACCCATCACCTTTTTCACCTTTCTCCTCAATTCTTGTGCCAAGCCAATTTTTTTTTTTTTACTTTCAAGAAGGGGATCAACACATTTCACCGCTCCCCCCTTGATGCACGCACATAAGCGCCTAGGAGATAAATCCTAGGGAGAGAAAGCCTTCCCTCCAACTTCTGGGGGGATCGAACCCATGACCTCCAGGTTGGAAGCCATGAGCTCTAGCCAGCATGCCAAATCCCCATGTGCTTGTGCCAAGCCAATTTGTGCACATTACCATGGGATGGAAGGAGTACATATATGTGTGTGTGAGAGAGTGAAATATCTTCAATTACTTAGTTGATTTGTTTATATGTACTTGAGTGTGTGTAATATCGTCAATTAATTAGTCAACTTCTTTCCATGTATGAAGTTGCCTTGTGGGGGGGGGGGGTCCTGCGGGGTGGGGCGGTTCCTGTACCATTGTCGACCTGCAATTGGTGATTTTCACGGTCCGGACTGTTCGTCCCATTTGATGAGACAATCTAATACGTTGATCAGATTGTGTCAAAACGATGTTTTTTATGTGGTTTAATCCCGGCCCTTGGATTGCTTTGTTAAATTACACGCTGCAATCTAGACAACAAAAATCGGAAGTTTAATGGCGAAGGTTCCAGATCTGTCCGGAGGAGCAAGAGTCAGGAGAAGAGATCCACGTAAACAAATGGGAAAAGGTGGGACATAATATGTGGAAAACTTAGATGATATAAGCTGTACATTTTAGTTTAATCATGTGCTATACCAGGGGTGATTTACAAATTGAGAAATGAAGATACAAGCTAGCATATAACCACATAGCAGCAGTAGAACAGAGCATGATTATTTAAACCTTTAGGGGTGACTTACAAATTGATCTCTCAGCCCAAATCATAGTTACCGGGAACGCTCCTCTCCCCTCATCCCACATCCGGGAACGTGAGTCCTGGAACGCAGTACGTTTATGTCCCGGAACGCTAGGGTACGCGATCCAAGTCGCTAAAAAAATCGTCCCAGGAAAAAAAAAGAGCAACTGACCTTTCAACCGTTGGGATGAGAGAGACGGATCCGTCGAAGAGAAGAGCCGGAATTGATAAGGAGTGGAGAAGGGAAGTTGATCTGGTCTGGACTATGGAAAAAGAGTAATGGATGAAGAAGATTTCCATCGATCTTTGAAGAGTGAAAAGGGCGGTGAGAAAAACGGAGAGATGAAAATAATGTGTTGCTATTTACACCCATTCTTATTCTTAAAGTGTGTGTGTTTTAGATCTGGAGGGTATAAATAGCATAACTCATAAAAGATCTGTACAGTACATTTCGTATTCTGTTTAACTGAGACTTTGCCTTGATGTATTTATTATTTTTACTACATTGATTTCTTTATTATATATATATATATATATATATATATATATATATATATATATATATATATATATATATATATATATATATATATATATATATATATATATATATATATATATATATATATATTAAATTTAGTGACGACCCAAATTGTTTTCAAAATCGTACCGTGTTCCAAATCATCGTACCAACTGATCCTAACCCCAGCGTACCCAAAATTTTAAAAATGACGTTCCTCGTTCCCGTTTCCGTTCCGCGTTTCAAAACATTCCACGTTCCTGGTAACTATGGCCCAAATCTCTTGGAGGGAAGATCTTCGCTTCATTTATATAAACAAAAACTTAAGGCCTAATTCTCACCCGATTATGTGAGTACTCACTATAGCTAAAGTTGAACTGTAGTAAAAAAGTAAGCTACAGACTACATAACACACTCCCTCCGTCCCATCTTAAAGTTCAAAAAACTATTGGGTTCAAGAATAAGTGTACTTTCTATATTAAAATATCGTGAGTGGGGTAGGGTGTTGTGAGTATAGAAGTGGTAGGAGAGAGAATGTGGGGTAGGAAATGGTTAGTGGATAATTGTTGTGAGTATGACACGTGGGGCCCATAGAATAAAGAAGTATTATAAACTTTCCATTCTGGGATTTTGAACTTTAAGATGGGACAGAGGGAGTATGCAACTCTTCATGACTCAAAATTTCTTTGTCAATGCTGTAAAATACTAATGTCCCATTTTACTATTCTAACACGTGACCACTAGAGGTAATTATGTACATGTGCCAATAAAATTGCTTAAAAGTGAGACTCTGGCATCCATAATTTCCGTGAAAACTCCTAAAGGGACACTCATTTTGGGACGTAGAGCATCAACTTTCCAGTTTTATGTTTTTTTTTTTTAAATCTATTTTAATTTCCTCTGTCGTTTAATTGACTTATTAACAACACCACTGCAGGAACCTGTAACATCCATTGTACCTTATGTTCCTAGTTTTAATCATATCGGTTCTGGAGCAAAAATAAAGAGATCTGCGCATCATAGTATGCCCATGACAATCGGAAGTAACTCTGGACAAGTGAATAGCATAAGTGAAGAAAACACACATATGCAACCTGTTGATTCAGTGGCATCTATTTCGAAAATGAAAAATAAGTATTCCAACAGAAAAAAGGATGCAAAAGAGATTGAAGTTGTGCATGATTTACATCCTATGCAATCTATATTTTTGGGGTCCGATCGTAGGTATAACAAATACTGGCTGTTCTTGGGCCCTTGTGATGTGCATGATCCAGGCCACAGGAGGATTTATTTTGAATCTTCTGATGATGGTCACTGGGAGGTGATTGATACAGAGGAGGTAACTGTCCCTGACTTTGTGTTTGTGGGGTTTTGTGTCAATTTTACTTTTATGCTGTCAATTGTAATCCTTCAACTTTATCTGAGTGGAACTTGATTGCAGGCTTTGTGCACCTTGTTATCTTCTTTGGACAGAAGAGGTAGACGAGAGGCTCAACTTCTTTCGTCATTGGGAAAAAGTGAGATGCTCCTTTGCCGAGCCATGGCTATGACAAGGGATGCTGCTGAAGTTGGGCAACCAACACAATCTGATGAATCTGAGCTGAGTTATTCTAGAGAAGACAGTTCATCAGCTGTGTCTGATGTTGACAACTTGCTATGCCTCAATGAGATGCAAAATGATTCAAGGGATAATACTGGTGCAATAGTTAGTCAAACTGAGAAGAAAGGAGAACAGCAAAAGCAAAAATGGAGTCGCCTCCAAGCATTTGATGCGTGGATATGGAATTCTTTTTATATGGCGCTTAATGCTGTTAAACATGGCAGACAGTCTTATCTTGATTCATTGGCTCGGTGTGAAAGGTGCCATGATCTGTACTGGAGGGATGAGAAGCACTGTAAGATATGCCATACTACATTCGAGATTGATGTTTACCTTGAAGAAAGATATGCCATTCATGCTGCCACATGCAGGGAAAGTTCAGATCTTAATATATTTCCAAAGCATAAAGTCCTGTCATCTCAATTACAAGCACTAAAAGCTGCAGTTTATGCAATTGAGGTAAGCTCATCCTACAATTTCCTGAATAGAAAAGAAATGGCAAGTTTTTTTCATCAACACTGAATGAACTTGAGATTAACAGATTGCTCATACTGCTTAGCCAATGTCATACTAGCTGTTATTGGTGTCCTCAATATTAGTCAGTTTATGGATGAATGCTTTTGGTTAGTACCAAATGCAGAGTCACTTGGCTCCATTGGGCTATTTTGTATGAATAATTGGGAGCAGGATGTGTAAAACAAACCACTGCCCTATGTGCGTTAATGTGTCCTGTATCATATGATTCAATTGTTAATCTGCGTCTGTATAACACAGTGAAACAAGGTTTTGTGTTCTCAATCCCTAATTATTGATCTATCAAAATAAAATAAAAAATAGTCCCTAACTATTAAGAACCTAACTGTCTTTTTTGTTGAGTAAGTATGCTGATATTACTCGAATGTTTATCTGAGTCATGTATTCCCTTCCCACTTGATGTGCAGTCATCTATGCCTGAAGGTTCCATGGTTGGCATTTGGATGAAATCTGCTCATAACCTCTGGGTCAAAAGATTAAGGCGAACCTCAACTTTGGTAGAGTTTCTCCAGGTATTGATACTTGTATTTTGTCCAAACTTCTACATTGAAATTCACTTGTGATTTAGCATCATTTCTGTATTACTTAGAGATTACTCTCTTTATGTAATTGGTCTTCAATCATAATCATTTAAATATGCACTCACTTCTCCTGTTATTATATTATAGGTTGTTAATGATTTTGTTGGTGCCATAAACGAGGAGTGGCTGTATCAATGTGACATCAGTTTTGGATCCAAATCTGCAACAGAAGAAATCATTTTAAGATTTCAAGATATGCCCCAAACATCATCTGCAGTTGCATTATGGTTGGTAAAATTGGATGCCTTGATTGGTCCTCATCTAGAAAAGACTATCCTCGAAAAGAAAACTGCTTTGGCTACCAGATTAAAAGGTATGCCTTGTTATTCAGCTCGATCTCAAAACGCCAATGCTGATTTAATTTTTCTGACAACATCCTTTAGCAAATGCTGATGTTTTTTTTTTTGTTTGCATGTTACTTTAGTTAGTGTAATGTCTATGTATATTATCACTGTTTGAATGTGTGTATTACTCCAAGTTGAATAACACGGTTATGAACAGATGGTAAATCACCACATACAGTTACTTTTCATCTTTATGTTTGAAATTGGTGTCTCTGCTGATATAAGGAAATCCATTACGTTCAATGGGTGTGTTTCCTTAAATTACTGTCCGGCCAAATATGATCCTCAACTATATATGTTGGTTTTACCCTCTCACGAATTCAGCTAGAAGCTGTAGAAAGAACCAAAAGAAGTCTTAACTAGAATGAATTAGATTGCTCTCAGTTCACAAGTCTTGTCTCGTAATATATGCACTTCGATTTGGGTGTCCCATAAAGTAATTTCTCACGTTTGTAGTTTGACAACCTGCTTCGTATCCCATTCCTTGAAATTGGTTGCCTTGTGCATCCATATTTTTCTATTTAGTACTCCCTTTGTCCCTAAATGAATGTCCATTTTCAAGAAATTTCTGTCCTAAAATGAATGCTATTTTTGTAAAAAACTGCCCCTAATGTTTTTTACCATTTTTTTTCCACAAATCATTTTATACTTGCAAAACTAAATTTTTAGAAAGTGGATAACAAGAATATTTATGCATCTTTGCCATTTAAATGTACAAAAAGTAAACATGTTCAAAATGTCCCTTATGGAACTCGGACATTCATTTAGGGACGGAGGGAGTACTTAAAACTGCATGAACTAATCTCTCTGTTCCTGGCGTTGCTGGTTTGTGTGTAATTTGTGTTTCAGGTAAGCGTGTTCCTAGCCAGTAGACATATCTTGTCCGGGGACTACAAGGATTGGATCCGGAATTGAACCGCTCATTCGGTTGGTTCCCTGCTGCGTGCGGTCGACCGCATGCCACATGAGCTATGTTTTGAGGTGGATGGCTGAGATTAAATTTGTATACGTGGGGCCCACTCAAAATTAAACTATTATCAGCCATAGATTGGAAAAAGAAGAGGATGTGGCATGCCGTCGACCGCACGCAGCAGCGCAGCAGCGTTCGACCGCATGAGCAGTTTCAACTCCATTGGATCCACACAGAGTGGGCTGCAGGGAAGTCTTTTCCATATCTAACCCGTCCGAGGATGATGTATTAGCATGCTCCTTTACAACAGCATATTGAATACACGGATTTATATGCATGTTCAAAGCCATTGGCACTGGGTGATCCTGAAGTGTGCGGCATTTTTATCAACGCTCCAGCTTACAGGGACTTGCAAATCAGACTATACCCATTTAGACCAACCGGAACTTTACTACTCCCTCCTTCCCATCCGTCCCAAAATGAATGCCCAATTTTTATTTTTTTTTCAAATTTGATCTTGGTTAAGAGCAAATTTTTTTTTCCCTAGGACATTCATTTTGGGACAGAGTTTGTTAGGTCTCCTCAGAAAACTATTCTAGGTATTGCTGTTCGTACAGACTCCCAGAGTCGCCATATTTATTTATTTATTTTTTGTAGAAAAAAGGAGCCAGTTTCTCCTGTAAAACTATATTTAAAATGAAAGCAACTTTTCTGCAAACTTTTGGTAAGATTTGCTGACAAGCAAGCTATTGTCCATTTGCCTATATTTGTTAATGTGGTAAAATTTGTTGTTTATTCAACATTTTCTTAACCGTGGATTCTTTCATTTTCTGGATTGTTGCCGGAACTTCCGTCTCATTTCTAAAAATGCCAATATTCTTGATGCAATTTTCCGCTTCATTGATATGTACACGAACTTCCCATCCGTGCACTCTCATTTTCGTGCACATCAATGGGACGGAGGGAGTATACTAAAGCTACATCCTTGAAAAGATTGACTTACCCGAATGAGAATATTCTTAGGGAAGATGGGAGTATCATCTTTTGTTCAAGAAGGTGTGAGACTGAACACAATGTACCACAAACAAGCGGAATACGCAGTTGTAAGAACTCAAAAGACACCATGACAAGTACCACATGCTGCAGGAAGAACTTAGGACACCACAAATTTTGTAAATAACTAAATACTCCCTCCGTCCCACAATGTTAAATCCAATTCCCATTTTTGTTTGTCCCAAAATGTTAATCTCACTTCTGGTTTAAAACCAATGAACTTCCAAAAGTATCCTATAATAAATCTAGGAAACAACTCACTACTAGTATTTACTCGGGAGTACAAGTAGGACCATCTACCGCCATGACTTTAAGTCATGACATTTGCCAAGGTGGCATCACAAAACACACCAACCATGACTTTAAAAAAAGTCATGCCATGACTTTTCATTTTGTTGTTATGCCAGAAGCCGTGTGTTACGGCGTGGGGAAAAAAAAAAGGTTTTGACCAATTAGAGGGTGACACGTGTCATATTTTTGAAATTAATTTTTTTTTTTTACAAAAATTTCAATTAACATATAAAAAATAATAAAAATACAAGAATATTGAAAAAACTACCATTATTAATAAAACGTAGGAAAGAGAAACTGATGACTTTTGTCATGAATGGAGATAAAATTGTTTGGAGTTGTGTTTTTGATGACCGATTACGTGAAGCTGAGGTGGAGGAAAGAGGGATGGGTTTGAAGTTTCATGGATAAAGATGCTCTAAAGCTCATCAATCAAGGATATCATTAGAAATGATAAATTAAAATCTTTGAATAGTCAAATGAAATTATCAATATGCGACGAAGGGCGTAAACAGTAAAGATAAGAAAGGAATACGGTCACAGAGTCATCCGTCCCAGCTATTCCAAACTAAATGTCCATTTGTATTCATGATCAATATCAAAATGGATTCTCACTTTAGGGACAAAGTATTACATTTAACTTTGTCCCAACTATTCCAAATTGAACGTCCATTTTGTATTCATGATCAAGAAAAAAATGGATGGATTTTCACTTTACGGACAAAGTAATACATTTGACTTTGAGCAGGCATGGGGGACTAAATGTATACTTTCATTTTGTATACCTTGTATTTGATAATTACATCTCATGTTCAGGGTATTCCAAGCTCAATATGCTAAGCCCAACTTCTAACTTCATAGTTTGTACTCCGTACAAGAAAAATTTCAACTGGCAGCTAACTACTCCGAGTCTTCAATTTCTATAGCTGGGATTCTGCGGAAACGGGCAAAGAATCTATCATAAGATATCTCTCTATTATTTGGATTTATTGATGATCTCTTCTTCTTTTTAGTAAACCCTGGCTCGCTAGTCAAACCATGTTCGATCCCCATGATATTTTCCTCATTAATTCTGCTGTTTTCATTTGAAAACCTGAACACAAGCAAATGTACTTCAGAAAGCCAGAAAAGAAAAGAATGCTAGACAACTGTAGCATCTAATGTTGAGGCATCTTATTCAATCATAAATGTATCATCCAATTTGTGTACAAGTAAAATTTCAAATGAACAAGTGAGACAAGATTGCAGGTATGGTTAATTGTTTATCACATTTGAGATAGTCTAGCTCTATTTACCCAGGACCCCCCCCCCCCTCACTTAAGGGGACCAGATATAGTTACGGATCCGCCAAAATTTTGATTTTATACCAAATATAGAGTAAAGCAGCCACAGCCATGTTGTACCACGTGGACAGAGCTAATTTGGCGAAAATGAAGGGTCAAGGTAGCATAGGTTTAGCTAAATGAATCAAAATTTCCCACTCATTTCCTAGGTAAAGGAGCAGCCACGTTGATAAACATCACTAACAGGTATTTGCACTTGAGAAGATGACATTCCCCCTTATGATTAATACTAAGAAAAAGAAAAAAAAAATGGTTGCTTAAGGTTATGCAACTTTATCAGAATGGCCATGAAGCTAGAGTTTAAAATCTATATGGGGTACCTTCTACTTGGTCACAGGGGCAGAGAGAGAGAGAGAGATGGGGGTACCTTCTACTTGGTCACAGGGGCAGAGAGAGGCAAACGATGATGTACAATAAAAGGTGATGCATAGGACATTTGAAGAAAAATGACTCTACTTTTCACATACAAAATTGATAATGTACAATAAAAGGTGATGCATAGGATATTTGACGAAAATGACTTACTTTTCACGAATGATCTTAAAAGCCTCTTTTGTCGCATAAGGTAACCCGGTTTTTGGATCGCGGTACCTAATCAGAAGTCCCAAATAAATTACGATAAAAAGACGTGAACTTGGTATGCTCAAAGTATAAAAATGGCTTAACACTGTCACTTAAAATATAAAATGAAAATTTCAAATTGTACAACCACAACTCATCTGTTGTAATTGGTCTAAATTTAACAGGTTTCATAAAGGCAATATAACAAGATTGTCAGATATAGATGGATAACTAGTGCATTGGCCTGGATATAGGGAGAAGAAGATGGAGAAACAGAACTTGATTTCCTGCTAACTTCCCGTACTTTCATCTCGGGGCCTGTCCCAAATTCTTTCCGTTAGAATTTTGAGGCCCTAGACACTTATCTTGATAATATTCAGAGCATTATAAAGAAATATCACATGCTCAACTGTAAAATCATATAAGAAATTGCCTTACTTTGCAGTTAGTCAGAGCATTATAAAGAAATATCACATGCTCAACTGTAAAAGCATATAAGAAATAGCCTTACTTTGCAGGTAGTCCAGTAACTGCACACACAGCCTTGTCCGGGTCTGAAAAATAATACAGAAATGGAATTACCGTACAAAGATTAATATAGAGAAACTTTGACAAGAAAGCATGAAATAACTTTATCTGCTCTAAATTGAAACTGAAAGAGGACCACGTTTCAAAGATCTGTGACTGACTTAAGCCTAATCACTAAAACCAAACATAAGTATACTATTTTACATGTACATACTCATGTACACCGTATTAACACAAGTATTACTGCTTTTACATCTGCTCAATAACTATATAAAACAATCAAATTACTCTCTGCAGCAAATATTGTTTAAAAACAAGCGGTAACAGTAAGCAACAATGTTTTTAACCTCCAAGGAGTGGAGGACCTATAAGATTCATAAGCAGACGTGCAAATGTTGCTTTCAGGCAAAGAGAAATCTTATGTAATCCTTTTGTGTGTAAACATTTTGCTTTTTCCCGTTTGCACTTGGTGTCATATCCAAAGAAAACGACATTCAACACTATTGTGGACAAGGTCCGCTCTTTTAAAATTTGGCGATTAAAAGGCCATAAATGATCTTAAGGTAAGTCGTAACATACAAATCATTACATTATTTTATTCTTTTATGATACATAATACTTCAACTACCCGGGGAAGAATATAAAAGAAAGTAAAACAAAGTGGATGACAAAGAAAGTCTTGAAAGTCCAAACGTGCTACAGCCCAATTCTTAATAAGACATGACAAGATTAGCCCTTGAAAAGTCCCTAGAGCTTTAATTCTTGGGAGTTCTAGCATCTTTTCACACCAACTCATCTCTAACTTTTCATATCCCATCCAATAGTTCTGGTGTTGTGTTCTCAAATTGAAACAAAAAGATGTGAAGTGTTCGGGACGCTATAAGTCCAGGATGAGATAATAGATAAACTGAATTACATTGACACCGTTCTTCAATAAAGCACAATTTATAATCAAATATCGCCTATATGCTGATTATGGAACTTGTTACTTCAACTAACAGCAGAACGTGATACTACAACAGCCTTACAAGGCTATTGCAAAAGAGCAAGAATAACTCGAACTGTACAGAACTGTTGAACTTTTGATAATGACCAGAACAGAAATGACTACTTACATGGAGTGGATTTTGTGGAAATCTGCGAATCAAATGTTGCCCCGTTATTGTACTCTAGATATGTACAACCTGCAATCATGTCCCGGTCAACTTTTAACATTTTCAATTGAGGACCTTAAGAGTAACCAACACAATAAGAAGAATAACCATTTTACTGCTTTTGAAATCTAAACACAAGCCAGCACAAATAAGTTAACAAGAAAACTTGCCATCTCTGGAAAAATATCGTATCTGAGGGCCAGTGTAAACTGCTTTATGGACAATTGCTCTTTTCTTAACTTCTTCCTCCCTTGCTAATACCCGCTCCAAGTTTCTCAGGTTCATGATTTCTGCAGTATACCCATTGGAAAAAACTCTTTATAAACCCTCAAGGATGTACCACAACCTAGTGTAGCGTTAAGGAAACATTTCACGATATAAACCTGTTTGAGCAGCTTCCAGAAGCATCTCTTCTTGGGTCATTCGCTTCTGCTCACCTTCCTTTCTCCTTTTTATGGGCTGACGAGAGGTAAATGGTTATATTAAGGCCTTATATACCATTATATTCACAAAATTTCTTAGTTATTACATAATAAATTATGAGGAATGCAAAATGCTAGGACAAATTACTTCCTTCTAGAAATCACCCCATGTCAAGGAAACGAAAAGCAATAAAACAAAACAAAGAAAATTGGTTGTCAACTAATTATTTGGTAAACACAATTAGTAAGAAGACAAGGAGAATAATGTGGCATATAAATAACATAAAGCAGATGCACTACTTCACTTGCTTATAAAATGGGGATGCCAGCCAAGAGTATCAATTGTGCCAAGAAAGGAAAAAGGCTTTAAAAAATAAAAACAAAATCAGAAACAAACACACATATATTCACACATGCACTCCCGCGATAAAGGAAGAAAAAGATCAACATAAATCAACACAAGAAGCTCATCACTCTGATATATCATACAAACTTCTGGGCATTCGATAATAGATAACTATATTAAAGAAATATCACCTGTTATGCACAGAACAACGGTAAAAAATATAAAATCTGGTGTCATCTAATTCACAATGTTACAAGGAAAAAGGAAGAGCAAATGAAGTCAACTTCTTTGCCGGAGCAAGTGGTTACTTAGAACAGGCATATGTTCCCGTTATTATAGTGGAGATTTGTGTATCTAATAGTGCTCTTATATCTATTATTATTATTATCATCATCATCATCATTATTATTATTATTATTATTATATTATTATTATTATTACTATTATTAATATTTATGTCTTTTAGAAGTTGTTCAATTATATTTTTCTTATCTTCCATTCAGTCTTATTCCCTCCCTTCACCCCCTTCCACACTCTCTTCTTGCAAATCAAAAGCAAAATTGTCATCCAGTTTTTTCAAAATCAATTACTAATTGTAGCTTGGTACATGCATAATCGAATTTTTTCTATTTCATTCTCCATCAAGCTATGCAAATCAGTACAGATTTTAAAAACCTTCCGGCCATCTGGTCAAAATCAGATCCCACGAGCAAATGCTTGGGCAAACACTCAAAGACGAAAAGACCAACCTAGAACTAAAGAGTAACAAAATAGATTTAGAAATTGCACCCATGTTTCTTTCGCACTGAACTAATGAGTTTCTTCTACTAAGCAAATATCTTCTTTAGTTTTTAACTAGAATGTGTACTTGGGTACCTATAAACACGCAGAAGCACAAAGCATGTAAGGTGGAAAGACTGTTCATTGCAAATAACATGATAGGTCACTGTTCATTGCAAATAACATGATAGGTCAGTTGAGACAATTAGTCTGACATCATAAATTTGAAAAATGAAATAAACGTATTCAATCACTAACCCTGAAAACTGGAAAATGTATCAGTCTGACTCTAGAACTGGAGTAACTTTTTGTCTAGGTCATGATCATTATGCAATTAGCAAAGCTACCAACTCTACTACACATCAACTATGAGAAAATTAAAATATAATTATGGTATATCCCTGAACAGCCTCTCATACTTAGTCAACATATTGCATTATAAGAAATAAATTAAAATTAACAACAAGAAATTAGTATTATCATTATTTAGATCAAGCAAATCTATTCTTCTGTTCTACTTACAAAGATGATAACCGACTAACCTTCATCGTTGCTTGAACTGCAGCACGTATTGCCTCTCTTTCAGCCTGCCTAACAATAACTGAAGTTCGTGTGGACTTTCTAACAGTTTTCTCTACTTCAATATCTTCCGGAGTATCATGATCTTCAGGAAGGGTAGACTGCTCAGGAGTTGGTTCATCCTGGATTGCACCATCTAATGCTGAAAGAATCTTCTTTTTCTTCTTCCTCTTTGGTAGTTGTTTTCCTGGATACATTAATCGCTTCCTTGGCTGCTTCCTGACGTGGAAGTTAAAAGTCCATGAGCTACTCCAGATAAAATGGATATGTTACATTCCAGCAATTAGAAGAATCAAACCTGTCATCTGGCTCCTTATCTACATCTTCATCCGGCTCAGGTTCCTGGAAACAACTGTAAGTAGTTAATGTGTGATATCTTCAAATAGTCGTGTTACTGAAGATAGCATCTTAAAGAAGGGAAGCATGTAAGTTACTATGATAAGTGTATCACATCTTCCAAGCCTCAGAACTTACATCTTCATCGAAATCACTATCAAAAACATCAGCTACCTCTGCTTCTTCTTGATAGTTTGTATCTTCTTCTTCCTGAAACATAAAAGGACTCAGCAAACAGAATGCATCACTACAAATTTATGAAAACACGTATTATAAGATGGTCTTCCTCAACCATTTACTACTATGAAAAGGGAGAGAGCAAATTGAAGTCAGGGCATGCTCTTTAACTTACAAAATCCCCTCGTACCATATAACAATAACAACCTTTATACTGACATGCCTAAAATATTTAAGGATGAACACTCCAACTTCTCCATCATCCCAAAAATAAAACTCAAAGCTAGCTACTCTAAAGATTAGAAAGTAAAACTACTAAACCATAAGAAAAGGCCATATTTCACTAGTATATTCATAATGCCTAATGGATATGTCAGTCATCATGAGTATTCATGTTCTTATCGCTTTGCTACAAAGCATGTTAATGCAAAAAATAAAACAAAAGAAATAATAAGTATTGATTGCAATTGAAAAACAACAACTAAAATTAGAAGTTTATATACTGAAAACAAATTTCTTTTTTATACGCTCGTATAGACCATTTCGTAAACTCCCTACCTTTCTCAATCAATCAAACAAAATATAAATTCATTTCCAATCTCATTACACCATTCATCGTTGTGCAAAATTTTTCAAAACTGATGACCTATAACAAAGCTCAAAGAGAGGTCCTTGTAGCAATAACTAATAACTAAGACTAGGTAACAATTGAATTTTGTTAAAAAAAGGTATGGTCCAAATACAAGCATTTGGTAAGGTGGTAGGCTTCTTAGATTAACAATCCATCTCTGAGTCACCCTCTTTCTCTGTCCCTCACTACTTAGTCTTTAGTCTGTACTTGTTACACGAACAACAATGAAACAACTCGCTCTCTTTTGACCCATCTACTGAGGCTACCCGCAAGAATCCTTTTTCCTCACCCCGGCACTGTTTTGAGTCTTTAGTTGTACTTGTTACACGGACAACAATAAAAAAAGCTCACTCATTTTTGTCCCAACTACTGAGGCGACCTGCAAGAATCCTTTTTCACTACACTCATTCCCTCACTGTTTAATATTTAGTCTGTACTTGACATACATGAACAACAATAAACAACTCACTTATCTTTCATCCCAAATAATGGTGTGACCTACAAGAATCCTTTTTCACCATTTACTATCAAACAAAGCCAGAGTTCACAAGAACTTGTATTCCTCTTATTGTTCTCATCCATGTTAGCCTTAATATTTCCTGCCTATAGCCGTTCCCATCAATATTATCAATCCTAATTGCTTTCGCAGCTATATATTTATAACTTTTTAATTTTCCTTGGCCATCTAATTGACTCAATCTCCTTTCATACTTCTTTGAGTAGCCAAACATAGTTTCATTCCAACTTACTCCCATCTTCATTGTAAAGGGCCCTCGACACTTCTACTTTTGCAATAATACTTACCCATTTCTAGTCGATAAAGACATAATCTCTAAACACTTGCACTGTACTATATTATATCAATTTGTGTGCTCTGGACATTTTATCCACGATGCCAAATGGATAAGATTTAAAGGATCCTTGACACCTTCAATATTTGAGAAACTAAGCCATGGCGTGATTATCTATCTCGTCCATCAATAATTGTGTGGATTTGAGAATTAGTGTGGATTTAGAAGGAAAATTTAGATTTCCAGACACACGATGACAAAGGAAGACACACGATGACAAAGGAAAAGAAGATGGAGTGGGACTCCAAATCAAGAAATTAAGAAAAGATTTACAAGAGTATATTTCGGAGGCTTTTAAAGCCCATGTCCAATAATCCTGTTTATCTCACAAACGAAAATGAGATAAAGAGAGAAGAACACCAGCATCATCGAACTCTATTATTTAGATCACAATCCCCCCCCCCCAGGATATTGTGTCTCTCACTCCCCAAACACCTGAAACTCAGCAACAGGAGCCCAAATGCCCAATGAACTAAAGGACGGTATAAACGAGAGAAGAGATCTCTTAAACAAGAATTACGTATCCAGTCATCTTCCCAGAAACAAATCCGTTCCCCATTACCTACCTTAAACCGAATTAAAGGATTGAATAGGCGAGGACATTGATGAGTAAAGTTACATGGGCATTTCTGCGAACCTAAACCTTTGAAAATAGTGCCCTAACCATCACTTTGCATCCCGAACTTGCTCTTAATCACTTTATGCTAAATGGCTTGAGTTTCGCGGGGAAAACACCAAAGCCATATATTAACTATAGATATGTTTTGACTGATCAGATTGCCCAATGTCAAACCCTCCTCCTTTGGTCAACAGACTTTATCCTATGCCACGATATGATCTTTAGGGTTGGGTGAAATTGAATTGGGGAACAACGATTTTCTAAAGCAAAGGGTGCAATTGAAGAGAAATCTTCGCAAAACAATATACTTTGGACAACATATAGTAAAAGCGGTGTTAGAAATTACATGTCTACTTTTGCTCCTTATTCCCCTTACTTATGGTCATCTAATGCTTCTATGACTAGACCTTTTTTTCACATTCTCCAAATTTTTCTTTTCATTTCCATGAAACATAACATATTTGTTACTGCATTCTATAACTTACGACAAGCACCATTATTAAAAAACGGAACAAAGTTGGAGAGGGACAATCAAGGCAATAATAACACTTGGCGGCTTACGATAGCTACCTCTTTCAGAGCATCTTGGTTCCAGAACTGGTCATCTTCTTCGATCTCCTCGTCAACCAATTTTGTCATCCTAAAAGTGACATAATACAGAATTACATGCACATCACCATGCATTCTTATTACTTATAACTTGTTTTTGGAAGCTGCATTTCGACGTTTAATACTCAAAAGCAACAGAATGACAGCAAAAGAAACTTATTTGCTACATTAACTACAAGCTTATATATTGGTGGTAAGCATTCAATCCTTACCGCTTCCCCCTCGTTGCTCGAGAAGCACGGTTGAGAAATATGGGTTCATCTTCTTTCTGCATTTCCATCTTGTCTAAGTTTTGTAGTTTTCCCACCTCAAGCCCCAACTTCCTGTTAAGACAAGAAAAATACAAGTAAACCAACCAATATTACGCAAACTAAACCACTAGAAACAAATGAACAAGCAGATTTGATCCTTATTATGTGTCTATCCTCCCATCTAATTTTCTTTTAGTAACTAACAAGCTTTCTGCCAAATAATAAAAATAATAAAGACACCTTTAAAAAATCTAAGAAATACAGTATGTTATCTTAATGCTCCAATCAATGGATGAGTCAAGAATTTTGGTTAGTGCCGTCAAGATTTATAAAGACTTAAAAAATAGTGTTCTATCAAAACAAATTACTGTTCTTGACAGGAATTTTTTAATAAGCAATAATATAAATAAAAACTTGAAACATAATATGCAAAGGAACAAAAAATAAACATGGATGAAATAATTTATCATTAACATACCACAACACAGAAATTATTATTTATATAAAAAAAATTTAAATCGCACTTTCCAAAACCATCCATTTTCCACCTCACACCTCTTCTTCCAAATTCTCCATCATTGGAAGAGTTTTTCCTCAAGAAGATAAAAAACCCAGATGCTAGTTGTATCAGACTAACAAACTTGAGGAGGAGATAGGGAATCGCAATAATCACAAATAAGAACTATAATGGAACTCCAGCTAGATAACTAAAAAAAAGAAAAAAACCGACCTCCACTACAGTTAACTAAGCGATAATCATCAACTCCTCTTTCATCTCTTCTACACTGAACTATATTTTGTGAATTTTCCCAACAACTATAACACGCGGCACATTCCTTTCACGAGCCCTTCACATAGTTAGTTATAGCTCTTTAACTAAATTGCTCTCACTTATAACTGGGGAAAATAAAAATCCAGATGAGAAAAATGAGCAACAAATACAGTATTAAAAGATTTTAATAAAAATATTAATCTCAAGTAAGAATTCCCAATCCCAAACCCAAAAAATCCAAGAACAGCCTTTTGCAATTTTATAGGGGAAAAAGGGTGGTAATATAAATTTTTTCATCCCCATTACTTAATGGTGACTACCCAATTCTACTCTTCCCCACCACAAGCACCTCCCCCAACCCTCCAGGCCACCACCAGAATCAAAACCCAGATCCCTCAATTCCTTGAGGAGCCCACGGCAACCTATTCTATGAAAATTCAAGAGTCATTATCGTCACTGAACTGTCTCTCTCTCACCCTATGTCTCTACACTCATACTCTCTATACTCTCTGCTCTGCTCTGCTCTCTCTCTCTCTATCTCTGTAGTAGTTCTGTCCAAGCCGCTCTACTCTCTCCTTAACTCTCCTCCCCAGCCTCTTCTCACCCGGTCAAAAATATTTTTAAAACACATTTACAGTCTGGCCCTTCAAAATTTGAAAATTCACAAAATAGTATATAAATTTAGAAAAATAGAATAAAATTAGAAACTCAGTCAGGGCAGAAGTTGCTGCTACTGATACCCTCTGATTCCAAAAGCAGATATGAGATAAAATGCCGAAGAATCAGATAAGATGGTTTCTAAACATACAATATACACATCCGCTACGAAGTGTGAGGACATCAATATTAACCATACTAGAAAAAATATGGACTTCAGTAACAAATACAGTTATGAATGAGCATGGCCTATGCAACAACATTGCATTGACCCAATATAATGGCGGAAAAAAATGGTGTTGGGACTAAGGTTGAATTGAGTCATTTATCATCTTCATGTCCGTCAAAAAGAGTATGCATACTAATAACTACACAATTTCAAAATATGGATTCGTACCTATTAGTCACTGGAGTGATTAAGAACTCCCCATGTCCATACTAAGAACATGATCTCGTCATAAGAAACAATAATCCTTACATACCAAAATGAGTGTAATTTTAATGGGATCGCCATAAAATCATTCCTTCCATCCAAAGATGAGTGTCTATTTTCTAACGAAATTACTCCTCTAAACTACCATATCCTAGTATGTACTAACAATAATACAATTTGAGCATGAGTATGTAGGTAGATGTGATAACTAAATGTGCTTTAAAATTCCATCTTTTAAGATATCCTTCATAACTAACGGGAAAGACAGAAGGAGTAGTTCAGTCTTTAATCTACCAATCGCATTTCATCGAACCCATTAACCGAATAAAACCAATACTACAGTCTACAGACCATTAAAAATCCCTTTTCAATTTCTACATTGCCAGTGAAGCACTTCATCGAACACGTTATGGGCATAACAGCAAACATTCATCTCATTCACCAATAAATCCCTCAAAAATCTGTAATATCAAATATATAACATAAATTCAAGAACACTGAGTCTAAAGAAGCATGTAAGAATGATAATGGTAACAAAAAAAGTCTGAATTCCTGAATATTATCACGATCAAAACACACACTCATTGACCTAACCATTAACCAAGATACCGCCAAGATTTAAGTGGGGATTAAGAAGTGACGATTAACATGATGAATTACCTTGTTAATGGCTTCTGAGAATTGAGATTGATCGCTAAGGTTCAAAGAAGTCCGAGCCAGTTCAATTTGCTTCCAGCTTTATTTTGGGTCCTTACTATGAAACCGGTGATATCCAAATGAAATCCGACCCGGAAACTTAAACCCACCCGGGAAATTGTGCTTGGGCCGCCCGGCCCAGTAATGTTAGAGGGTTAGGCCTGCCTGGTCCAGTGCTGTATTCGAACTTTAGCTATGCTCATTTGACCAAAATGGGTCAGACCATACTAGTTTTTGTACTCCCTCCGTAAATAAAATGTTTGTCCCATTTGACTTTTTTTTGTTGAACTTTGACCCAAATATATGACAATTTAATTATGTTCATGAAATTCTAAAAATTTCTATGGATTCACCATTAATAATATTATCAACAACAACTTTTAGAATTTCATGAACATGATTAATATCTCATAAATTTGTGGTCAAAGTTCAATAAAAAAGTCAAATGGGACAAAATTTTGGGATGGAGGGAGTATTTATTTATTGGGTAAAATTGGAGAAAATGTCCCTAAAATAGTCCTAGTTCTGTTACAACATTATTATAGAGACATTTTTGCTATTTTACAAATAATTTTGAAAAAAAAATAATCTTATAGGGATAAGAAAATGGGCTTGAGGCTGGCCCAAGGTTCAAAAAATATTTCATAGGTCGGGCCCAACTCAGAGGCTCATGTGGGCCAGGCCGGCCCAATTTTGATGTCACGCGAATTGGCTTGGGCATCTCCAAACGAGAACTACTAGGATGACAACAAGGCGCGGTTCGGGATGAGTTTGATAATTTCCCGAACCCCCGCTCCCAAATTTTTTATGTTTATTTTACTTTTGTTCTTTTAATCACTTTTGTTTGGGCGGGGTTTGGGACGGATTTGACATTTTCCGAACCCCCGACTATTAGTAACGATTCGGACTATGAGCAATTTTTTTTTATTTTGGGACTAGTACTTAAAAGTTCGTGTCAATGGCACGGGTCAGTACAAAAAGGTCGATACAAAAAGGTAAGCGATGGAAAAAATGATAAATAAAAAAAAGAAACTTCTCCATCTATAAGGTGTACTATGTCATTCCAAGGTCTGACTGTCGATGTACATCAATTATGCTTTACTCTCTAAGTTGATGTTGATTAGTATATTTATTACTCCCTCCGTCCCAGACCAAGGGTATATGGGGGGGATTTCACGCTTCTTAAGAATTTTTTTAAAAAATGAATAAAAGTTAAATGTGAGATAGGGAATAGTAATTAAATGTGTGGTAGGAAATATGAGAGATAATGTAAAAGTTAAATGTGTGATAGGGAATAGGAGAGAGAATGTAAAAGTTAAAAATATTTAATAGGAGAGAGAATGAGTGGGAGAAATAGTAGTTAAATGTGTGGTAGGAAATAGGAGAGAGAATGTATAAGACTACCCACAGTGGTTTCATCCCCTTCCCCCATTTCATTTAACACTTTTTACACTTTTTCTCATCCACCTAATATTTCATCTACCCATTTCATTTAACCCCCTACAATAACTAACTTAAATTAAATTTCAACTCCTTCCAACTCATCATTCTATACCCCACCACTTTTATTTTATTTATATTCTCTGTTTTTAAAAAGTGAGTGTTTTTTTTTTTTGTGTCCAAATCAAATGAAACTTATATCAATTTGTAGGGAAAAAAAATGATGAATTTTGGTGAAATTTTTTTTTTTAAAAAAAATTAATTTACTAGGTAATAATTCAGCCCAAATTGAAAACTAAGTGTTTTTTTTTTTGTGTCTAAATCAAATGAAACTTATATCAATTTGTAGGGAAAAAAAAATGATGAATTTTGGTGAAAAAAAAATAAAAAAAATTAATTTACTAGGTAATAATTCAGCCCAAATTGAAAACTAAGTGTTTTTTTTTTTTGTGTCCAAATCAAATGAAACTTAAATCAATTTGTAGGAAAAAAAAATGATGACTTTTGGTGAAAAAAAATATTAAAAAAAAAATTAATTTACTAGGTGATAATTAAGCTCAAAAATTTGGGATAAAATATTAAATTCGAAAATTCATATACACAATCAATCGGTGACACTTGTCGGATTCAAAAAAAAAAAAAAAAGGAAAGATGTTTCAACCGGGATGAAATATTTCATCCCACCAATTAATTCAACTAGCTTTCAGTTATCCATTGCAAGGCTTGAGCTGGATGAAATGGATTTCATTTCCATTTCATCCAACCCATTGTAGGTAGTCTAAGGATATAAGGAATGGTTTTTTTGTAAATATATGAAGATGATAAGGGTATTAATATATTCAAAAACTTGTCTTTTTTGGAAATGAACTCTTAGTCTGGGACATCTCAAAAGGGAAAGATGAACCCTTGGTCTGGGACGGAGGGAGTACAATATTTTTATGTAAAGACAAATTAATATTAATACAAATTTACTCCTTCCGCTCCTTAATAATTATTTCACTTTTCATTATTATAAATTTTAAAATTTGCATCATATTTTTAAAAGAGTAGGTCTAGGGAGAAACGCATTTCTCCATAAGTTATGGAGAAACGGGTTTCTGGATATCCAGAAGCTTTAGGATTGATATCCAGAAGCTTTGGGACGGAAATCCAGAAAAAAGATTTGAGACCAAATCCAAGGCCAAGACCAAATCTGATTTTGGATATCACTTTTACAAGGTTCTGGATATCCAGAACATTGAATATGGATATCCAGAAGCCTTAAAACTTATATCCAGAAGTCAATTCTAAATTTCTGGATATCACTTACATAAGGTTCTGGATATTCTTTCAAAGAGTTCTGGATATCCAGAAACCCGTTTCTCCATACCTTATGAAGAAACGCGTTTTTCCCTAGATTTTGACTTTTTAAAATAAGGAAATAAATTTTGATACTACAATGGTACCATGATGATGTACTAATTTACGGACAGATGACAATTTTTTGAAAACATTGAAATTAGAACAAGACTACTCATACAACATACAAGGGAATTAGCTATTCCGGCGAAATGGGATTGGATCCCAAAAGACAAACACAACAAGAATATCTTTTTACCCGCAGGTGGTTCATTTTAAATAGCGATTGATTTTATATCAAAATAAATTAAATTAGGGGAAGGTCTTTTTCAAAGCCACTTATGATGAGATGTATTGAGCTTAGTATGGTGGAAAAAGTTTTGTTCGAGATACATGAAGGAGTTTGTGAAGGTCAACCCGAAGCGAAAACGCTGGCCGACAAAGTTTTGTTCCATGGATATTACTGGCCCAGTATGAGGCAAGATGCAGAAAACTACGTAAGGAAATGCGAGAAGTGTCAGAGGCATGGCAATATTCCCAGGCAACCAGCGACAGAACAAACGCCAATTGTAGCGACATGGCCATTTGATATGTGGGGAATTGGCTTGATAGGACCTTTTCCGAAAGACAAAGGCGGATGCCAACATGTGGTGGTCGCAGTGGATTATTTTACCAAATGGACGGAAGCAAAGGCGCTGGCGACAATCAGTGAAGACAATGTCGTAAAGTTTGTTCAAGAAAACATATGGTGCAGATATGGGTTACCCAGGGCAATCGTTTCTGATCATGGAACTCAGTTTGGGAAAAAGTTTTCAGCAGATGTGTGAGGTTAAATGTGAAGCATTGAAAGTCGGCAGTTTATAGGCTGCAGTGTAATGGGCAGGCCGAGGCGGCAAACAAGCAGATCATTGCCGCCTTATGCAAGAATTTGGAAGGAAGAGGTGGTGCATGGTTGGAAGAGTTGTCGACTGCTTTGTGGTATGTTAGAACTACAGTGAAAGGATCAACCGGGGAAACAACGTTCGTGCTTACTTATGGGTCTGAGGCCATGGCGCCGGCTGAGATGGCTCTACCAACTTATAGAGTTACATATTATGATGAAGTCAGGAATTGCCAAAGGCGCTGTAGCGACCTTGATCAGAGTGACGAGAAAAGAATGAATGCGAGAATGAGGATGATCAACTATAAGCAAATAATGAAGACGCAACATGACAAGAGGGTTAATAAGAGGTCATTCAACGTGGGAGATTGGGACCTCAGGAGCATGGAGGCAACTGGGCCAAAGCCGGGGTTCAAAAAGTTAAACGAAAAATGGGAGGGTCCTTTCCAAGCAACCAAAGTCGTCAGAGAGGGAACTTATCAGTTGTAGACGTGGTCGGTTCCCTAAACCGCCGGTTATCCGGTTAAAAACCGGCGGTTATAAACCTCAAAATCCCCAACCGGAATCGAACCGGATAACCGGCTAAACCGGTTACGGTTTAGGCGGTTTACGGCTTTAACGGTTATCCGGTTAACCGGCGATTTATCCGGTTTTTCTGCTCGACCGAATTTTTGGTGTTGCTCGGTCGAGCATACCCTTTTAGGGTTTAAGGGTTGAGGGACTCGTCCGAGTCTTTGGTGTTGCTCGGTTGAGCATACCCTTTTAGGGTTTAGGGGTTGAGGGTTGCTCGATCGAGTCATATAGTAGTGCTCGGCCGAGCATATCATTTTTCAGTTAATTTTTTAACATTTTTGCGTTAACTTTGTATGCAGTATATTAATTTTATTTTTTTTCAATTTTTTTTTTGGATAAATAAGACTATTTTAGACTTAAGTTTACTATATACATTTTTTGCAAAAAGGTTTATTAAAAAAGTTATAAATTTTTAAAGAAATAAAACTTAACGATTTTTTGAAAAAAGTTAACTTTTAATTTTTTTCAATTTTTTTTTGGATAAATAAGACTATTTTAGACTGAAGTTTATTACATACATTTAAAAAAAAAGGTTTATAAAAAAAGTTATGAATTTTGAAAGAAATAAAACTTAACTTTTTTAAAAGAAACGAAAGTATATAAAAGAAAAAAGGGACGGTACCCTTAAATTTTATTAATTAAAATAAAATTACAAAGAGGGAGACAACCAACCTTACCCTTTTATAAATAAGGGGAGACATTTAGGAGCCTTTACCTCAACCTAACTATTACAATTAAATAAAAATAAACCTAATCTAAAGTCTAAACTAATCTAATTAAAATAAAAATTAATCTAAAACATCATTCATTCATCACTAGTTTTCGTGGAGTCCTCGACATCGTATTGATATCTTGGATCCAATAGATCCTCATCATAAGGCAAGTCTTGTTGCCTTTTTTTCCGCTCTAACACAATCGCCAAGTAAAAGTTGATGTTTCAAGTTTTCACTTGTTAGTTGAGAACGTCGTTCATCCAAAACATTCCCCCAACGCTAAATGTCGATTCAACCGCCACCGTTGAAGCGGGAGAGGCTAATACTTCTTTAGCAACTATGGAAAGTATAAGATAAATGTCTTTCCTTCTTGACCACCATTGTAAAACATCAAATTCATTTGAATTTGGATCTTGATTTAATTCAAAGTTTTTAGTGAAATAAGTTTCTAACTCCACGGGAAGGTTTGATGATGATGAAGATGAACCTCGAGAAGGACCATATTTTTTACTATACAAATTTGCAAAAAAAACTATATGGATTTTCACTAGTAAAACTTGATTGAGAAGTAGAGGAATCATCTTCATGTTGTTGGCTTTGAGAAGTGTTTTCATATAAGACATTATACTCATTAAAAAGATGAATCAAATCATTTTTTTGTGTCATTAACAATAATTGACGGAAGTTCATAACTACCGTCACCATCAGGATATAATTTCATATAATAAGTTATAATGGACTCTAAATAATCTAATTTAACTCGGGAATCTAATAACTTCGCAACCAAGAAAAGAGACAGAATAGTGTCAAAATATTTAAGCCACTTTTGTCTCATGTTAAAAATGCATTATTTTAAAATAGGACATTCTTTTAAATTGTCAAAAATAGTAACAATTGCAATACAATGCTCTAGCACCAAAACATAAGTTGGATAATAAACTCTCGAAAAAGCCAAAGTAGCGGTATTAAAAATCTTTAACAATTCACATAAATTAATGCATGCATTCCAATGATAAGTAAATAGAGGTTCATAATAGCCAATTGACATAAAAAATTGCGTTAGGAGATCTTTATAAGCAAAACCATCGCTTAACATTTTATAGGTGAAATTCCACCTAGTTGGAACATCGTAAGTAAAATATTTATCCGGCACATTTTTACTTCTTAAAAACCTTATCCATTTTTTTGTATTAGAATTTTTTTTTGAAATAAATTGAAGAGCTCGTCTAATTGGCTTAACATTAGTTTCTAATACATCTAAATCATCTCTAACACATATGGTCTATGTGAACAACTACCAAAACTATAAATCCAAATCTTATTTCCCCATTTCCCAAGAAAAAGAAAGAGGTAGGGGGGGGAGGAGGATTATGAATACACATTTCTTGGCATTCAAGTGAAGCAAATTTGTGCATCTCTTCCCTGAATTTCAGAACTGAATTTCAGAACAGGCCATCCCATTTATCAACATCTATAATACAATAGAGGTCAAATCTAACCACCACACAATGAGTGGCTCAGATTTGATCTCGCAAAAGATAAAGAGTGACCTAGATTTAAAGTTGGAATAAATAAAAAAAAAACTTTCCTACACCGGTTACTAACTAATGTAAATAATTAATAATTTTTATTAACAAAATTAAATTTTACTATGTTGACAGAGTAAAAATAATTATTAATTTTAAGTATTAAGCTAAATGGTGAATTTACTAACAAATATTTTTTTATTAGAGTAGATTAAATATATTAAAACTTATTCTGAAAAATTTATAATATAAATATGACGTCAATATGTTCTGATTTCTTCCTTCTTATAGAAAATATAATGAAGGGAGGCAGTAGATCACAAATAATTGTATTATTTTTTATGAAAAATGAAAACCTAAAAAAAATTCAAATACAATAATTTAGTTTTATTAAAAAAGAAAATGAAAATTTTTCTTTACTCTAGAAAAATAATTCATTATTATATTAGATTACTATTTTGTAGTGACTATAATATCTCCCTAAGATATATCATAAATTCCATAAAAAGGATAATTTTGTCAATTTATTGAAAAATATTGGATAACTAAAAATGTAAAGGCTATTAATTTGAAATCGTGGTTTTAATAGTACTTGCACATACATCATTGTTTTAACCGTTTCACAAGTTTTCGATGACATTTTCATATGTCGTTTTCTTCTAACGTTCTTTAGAAAAAAAAACATTTTTCATGGCCAAATTATTTCGTTGTTATTTACTGCAAATTAATTACTTAGGTAAAACAATAAAAGAGAGAGGTCATTTAGGAACCATTCATTACCCTATAGTTGATTCGTTGAAATGAAATTATGTGTTTATCTAGAGGCTCATTTGTTTTGCTCAAGATTCTTTATTCTTTGCCATTTTTATGATCTTTGACAGATATACAAGTAGCTTAAGAAAAGGCTTCATACATGAGTAGAGGAACTATTTCTGTTGATAGGTAAATGACATTGTATGCTGACTAAAAATTTCTCCATCATCTTATTACAGACTATATTCTTTTTTGAGTTGTCCACTTCTGAAACTCGAAATTTGAGAGCGTATGTATATGGGGTTTTTTCCTGATCTGATATTATGGTTCTAAGCTCGGGAAAGACCCGACTTAGTAACTTCCTATTTTGGCACATAACCAACTCTTTCTTGAACTCTCCTAAAGCGTTTTGGCCATAGCTTGGTCGGAGGCACATTGTCTGCGTGGGGGGGGGGGATTTTGACTATGGATTTGTGTGTGTGTGTGTGTACTTATGTGCCCATTAGAGAGAGAGAGCTGGTGGGTGGGTGGGGGTTCATGGGGTGTGAGGGGTGCATATAATAAATTTTTATTATGTAGAAGATGCTTCATAAAGGGTGACTCATATAGAGTGCTTAAAGTTTTCTATTTTTTATCGATCACCCAAATCCCAAATGTTTCAGATTTGTTTTTGCCTCCTTTTTATTTTTCTTTTTCTTTGTGTGTGTGTGTGTGGTGGTGGGGGTGGCGGTTGATGGGGTGGGGTGAGGGTGGATGTGGATATGGATAGTACATAATGAAGATGCTTTATTTGTATAATATTTTAATATTTTTTTCATATGATGTACTTAATGTTTTCTATCATAAAATGTTGAAGCTATACCATTGAAAACTTTTTAATGCCACAAATAGGTTGATCCTCAGTTTTCGCTTTTCTTTTAATCACTTTTTCGACATAATTTGTCTCTTTGTTTCCAGGTTAGTTTTGATGGTTTTACATAGAAGGTGGCGGGTACTCGATAGTGAATAATAGAGTAGGTTGAAGGTGATGAGAAAAATAATAAAGATAGATTGGGGGTACTGACCCGTGCGGTCCGCACGGGGGATCTGTACTAGTCTATATTACAATACACCTCAAGAATAACTGCCACACAAAGAGTGGCTCAGATTCAATTTCACAAAAGACAAAGAACGGCTAGGATTAAATCTGGATAAAAAATGCATATGCTCAAAAAATCTAATTTACAATAATACTCAGTCCATAACTGCTACGATTCAAGTGCTATTATTAATTAGTTTTAACTTTTTTTTATTTTCTATCGTTGGATTTCTTTTCAATTTGTTTGATCATAGGGATGTAGATTGATGGTTTGTATTTCAATGCATACTCCCTCCATCACGAGACTTTTAGTCAAATTGCAATAATTTTAACTATTAATTTAAATAGAAAATAATGATTCTTATAAAAATCTAAATATCATTATTAAAAATATTATTAATTGTGTTATAATAAAAAATTAAATTTTTATTAGAATCACTATTTTTTATTTAAATTATTGATCAAAGTTACATCAATTTACTAAAATTTTTCATTCACGTGGGACAGGACGGGAGTATAATAATGTAGTAATAGTATACATAATTATTATTTGAAAATTGGTGTGTACCAAGATTTTAAATTCAAATGTAAATGGATAGATCCGACCACTCCCTTTATTTCATAGAATCAACTCAATCAAATTTTGACATATTTTTATAAAAAAATATGAATAATTTTATAGAAAAATATAGATATTTCCATGAAATTCTAAAAATTGTCATTGATAATATTTCTAATGGTGAAACAATAACAATTTTTATAATTGCATAAAAATATCTAAATTTTCATAAAATTACGGTCAAAATTCGATTGAGTTGACCATTAAAGTCTAAGTGATCTAAATTTTTCGAGACGGAGGAAGTATTTGTTTTTATAATTGAGTTGACCATTAAAGTCAAAGTGATCTAAATTTTTCGAGATGGAGGGAGTATTTGTTTTTATAATCTGTTGCAAATAAAAAAATGATGTTATATTTCCAAGTCATATATCATGGACATCTTTTTTTTTAGGGACAAATTGATCATTTCACATGACATATTACCCGGAGTTAGTTACATGACTAACTTCCGTTAGTCATAATGCATATTTTTACCTTAATTTAACGCAATACTCCCTCTACTTCTATTCCGAATAATCTTACCAACTTTGTCATCTAGAGCGTCTTATTGATAAGTCTCATTTTCTATGAACGAAAGTATATAATATTTATTTATTAATGGGACTCACTTTTAATACTTATAACGACTATCGCCTTACTATTTTCTATCTCATTTTCTCTCTCCTACCCACTCACAACACCTCAGTGTATCTTCAAATGGAAAAATCCTCATGGGAGGATGTAAGTTTTTGTGTCATTGTTGTAAATTAAGTAGAAAGAAAAGAACAAAAGGGAAACATAACCAAGAAGCAACAACTTTGAGAGCCAAGAACAAAGGTAAATTCCTCCAAACATATCTATAAAAAATCCTACAGATACACGAACAAACAAAAATGAGAAAAAAAAAGAATACTATACGTCAATTGCAGTCATGCCTATGATTAGTTGTCTTTTTATTTTGGAGACTGTATATGTTGAATAAGAATACAAGGGTGGATGGGTGTTGTTATTTTTTAGGTTAAAAATGAATAGAAGAGTGAGTGTATGAAGTTTACATAAAGGAGTGTAGGGTTGGGTGGGTTACATAGTAATAGTTGGAGTGAGTGTTTTGAATGGAAGAGGGGTGGGATTGGGAAGTGGTTGATGAAACAGATTAACGAGGGTACTAATTCGGTTCTTCTTCAACTCTTAAAACTTTTGTAAGTATAATCAAATTTAGTGCACATAATTTGCATAATGTTATGATATTATCTAATAAGCATTTTCTTTTCAGTCATGGGACACCAACTCAATCTCATTTAAGGCCGGATGTGATATTTTTATGCTATAAGTAACATATATTTCAGCTCTGGAACGAGTGTTTTTATTCACCAAGTCAAACTTTCTTGAAAGTGCTGAAAAGTTTGGGGAGATATCTTATAAGGTGAGCTTGCTATTGTTATTCAGGAATATTTGCAATTTGTTTCCATATCTTTACTTAGCTTTGTTATTGCAGGCATTCAGAATAATTGATATACTTGGTCAAGATTTTATTTTCGATAGTGTATCATTTTAGAGCATGATTTCTCTATAATAGTATTGGAAGTTTGGAAAACTGCAACTCAAAGGATAGTGAGCGGGTTTGAGGTTACATGAAAGAGGGTGAGGAAAGGGGGGTGAGGGGAAAAAGGAAAGTGGGTGGGGTTGGGATTATGTAATTTGGTTAACTTTAGTTAATTGAAATCATACTTTCTTATAGTTTTCTTTTTGATTATAATAATAAAATTGTATTTTGTCAATCTTATTTTGGCTATATTGTAGAATGTGATTTTACTTTCTATTTTTCTTTTTGTAACAAATACCAAAGAGACAGATTTATTTTTGAAATGTTCAATTAAAAATCAGGAACTATTATGTATGTAATGGATCATTAATATATTGTCGTTCTTGCAATCAAATGAAAATTTTAAGAGTTAACAATTTGATGATAGATACTAGACTTATGCATTTTGAGAGTTTGATCTCAAACACACTATATTTATGCCGTACTGTCACCGTGCCTTGGCACGGGTAGGAAAGTACTAGTCTATATTACAATAGGGAATGGGAAAAACCGCCAAGACAAAGAGGGGCTCAGATTCATTCTCACAAAAATTGATCCGACTGTCCAAATTCGCCCTTCCTTTCCACTTCCCACACTTACAAAAAACTGCCATGAAAAAAAAAAATTGAACTGCTAATAGAAAACTGCAAAGTAGAACTACTAAATTTGCTTAAAAGTGAACTTTCTTAATCTATGTGAATTTATTTTTTACAAAAAATCAGTACGATACAATAAGATAAATCTTGGGAGCCTATGAAGTGTTTTTTTTATTTACTGAATGGTGTTTTTCTTGATGGGCAGGTGGAGAAGCTGAAAGTGGATCAATGTAAGGTTTATTTGAGGAAACATGGATTGAGATTAACAGGTAATCTATATTACAATAGGGAATGGGAAAAATCGCCAAGACAAAGAGGGACTCAGATTCATTCTCACAAAATTGATCTGACGGTCTAAATTCGCCCTCCTTTTCCACTTCCCACACTTACAAAAATCTGCCATGAAAAAAAAAAATGAACTGCTAATAGAAAACTGCAAAGTAGAACTACTAAATTTGCTTTAAAGTGAATTTTCTTAATCTATGTGAATTTTTTTTTTTTTACAAAAAATCATTACGATACAATAAGATAAATCGTGGGAGCCTATGAAGTGTTTTTTTATTTACTGAATGGTGTTTTCTTGATGGGCAGGTGGAGAAGCTGAAAGTGGATCAATGTAAGATTTATTTGAGTGGGTTTAATCTATAATTAGGAAGCAATAATGTTTCGTCTATATATTGTTGATGTATATCCATTTGAGACCTATAGTTTGTTATGATTTGAATTTGATACTTGCATGACTAATAATTGAAACTAATGTCAAACGCTTATGTGATCATGAGATTTTTTTTGGAGCTTTTGCAGGCAATGATTCTTTTCAGGTTTACATTGCTTCTAATGCCTAAGGAAGACACCTTCTGGTGGACATGAATTGAGAATTTGCTCAAAGGATTGCTATTATTTTTCATAGATATCTCAAGAAAACACGACTTATATCATTATTAGGAGTTCACGCTACTAGATATTTTTTTATTTTTTTTGGTTCAAAAGAAAGAGTACTAGAAATATATGAAAACTTATTTTGTGACTCGGGCTTTAAATGGCGTTCTTAATGAGTACTTTGGTACAAAATGTTGTTGAGTAACATTAAAAATATCTAAAAGCATGTTGTATAGGCTGTTAGGATAAAGTGTAAGGACCTTTGCATAGTGATTGACTTGGATTATATATAATGGGGCTTATTTTAAAAGATAATCTCAAGAGATGACTCTCAATGGATGTATGATTTTCGCATAGTGATTGACTTGGATTCTATATACTGGGGCTTATTTTGAAAGATAATCTCAAGAGATGACTCTCAATGGATGTATGATTCGGGATTGACATTGAAAAGAGGAAAATAGATGTTGTGAGGATTTACGTGAGAAAGACAAAAATAAAAGGGGTTCTTTATATTTTTTTCGCGTGAACAGTATGCATACTGACCCGTGCCAACGGGCGTTTGAGTACTAGTACTACACAAAAAGAGAAGCAGAGTAGCTCGTAGCTGCCCAGTAGAACATGGCCAAGTTGACTAGTCAATACGCGGCAACATAAAGCTAAAGCCTGAGTTCTCACGGATGAGAGGCGGGGGTTCAACATCCGAGATGTCTATCTGTTCCATTGACTTTGATATGTCATCAACTGAAAATGGAATGCTGCAAAATGGCCATAAACAAATGTCAGTAATAACCCCAGGATACTTGTGTCATTTCTCAATCACAAAGCAACTCAATTATACGATATCAAATCTCTTGTACCACTTGTGATCCAACGGTTTTGCATCATATGATGTCAGCCCTAATAATTCATAGCCGTTGGATCGCCAGTGGTATATAATATGATATAAAAATGTGGGGCACAAGATTGTCTCCAATGCTACTTAGTTTTCAGATTACAGTTTGTCAATGTGCAGCATAAGAATGTGCTTAAAGATCAGTAATAACCTCAGGGTATTGGTGGCAGTGCTCAATAACTGGGCCCCTCTAACTTTATTTTTTTCAAATTATGGTCTGTCAATGTCTAGAGTAAGAACGTGCTTACTTGAAGTCAAGTTGATAAGAATGCCGAAATAAGACAAAGTCACGAAGAACTCTCTTCCTGATTTGCATCCATGTGCGAGCCCCCCACTAGAAACCCAACACTAACGCACATTGGTGGACCTATGCCTACTATATGGGATGCAAGTGCACCCACTTAATCAAATAGGTTATCTAGTTTAGTGGGTGAAGTGCTAGCCTTATTAACTGTGCGGTTGTGGGTTTGAGTGCCACAGGAAGCATTGTCTTTTACACAATTACATTTTTTGAAGCTTTGTACTGTCATTTGTGCACCCACTAAAAAAAGGTCATGAGCTCGCCACTGCCAACCTTCCTAGCAACTTGAAATGGGTCACTTATGTTGCCCATTGAATTGCGTAGAAATAAATTGTTAAAAGCTACTCCCAAGCCCCACCATCCCACATTGAATGTTCTTTTTTAGTTTTCTTTTCCAAAAGTTAAGGAATTTGACTTTTAGGCCATTTGGTAATATACTCTCTCTGTCCCGAAAAGTTTGACCCACTTTGATTTTCATGGTCAACTCAATCAAACTTTGACCATAGTTTTATTAAAACCTAATTATCCCTATGCAATTCTAAAAGTTGTTATTGATAGTATTCCAAATGGTAATTCAATAACAATTTTTAGAATTGCATAGGGATAGCTTAGTTTTTTTATAAAATTATGGTCAAAATTCGATTGAGTTGACCTAGAAAGTCAAAGAGAGACAAACGTTTTGGGACGGAGGGAGTACACAGGAATACTCCCAGTCTTGACTCTATAGTATTTCCGGCGCATATCAGGACATAATAGATAACAACAGAGAATTTAGAAACTTTATAGAAAGGGACGCTTGTTTTGGGACAAATAAAAATCAACCTTTTTAAGTAACCTGTACTATTTCCACACACTTGATGTGTTATTGGGGTGCCATGATATGCCCCACTTAAACACATGACATTCTCGTCAAGGCCCCAATAATCCAAAGGATCCTCCAAGTAGACCATCAGCATGAAATCTCACACAGCCCACCAGCTTCGTTTAACCCCCATTAGAGGGGGTCCAAAAACAGTATGCCTACATTTAATCACCATACAACATGAAGCCTCACCGGGCATATCACCAACATTCAACCCCATTGGAGGGGAACCAATGGGGTCCAATAACTGGATGCCTTCATTTAACCACCAGTGTTACAACATGAAGTCACACCAGGCACATGGCTAACATTCAACCCCAATTGGAGGGGTCCACTAACCGTATGCGAACATTTAAACCCCTCTAAGAGGTCCATAAGTATGATCGGTTCTGCTCAATCCCAAGTTATTATTCCTTCAGTCCCATTAAAAAAATGGTATGGTCCTTTTTGAGAAAGTTAGTTGCGTTAGGAATGTTGTTAAATGAATTAATACTCCTTAGTTAGATTATATGTTTCCACATATACCCCTGCTATTACACCCTTGAACTTCTCATCGTTTATTAACCTCATCTTCATAAGGATAGGAAAGGTGTTGAATAAGGAAGTGCCATCATTAACTGTTTTCAAATTTGGAAGTGGGGAATGAAATTGGTTTTTTTTTTAAAAGGCAAATTTTATGGCAATGGGAGAGTAGTAACTAACATCCAAGCCTTCAGAAGTTAATCATACTTCATCCACATTCTCAATGTGGGTTGGGAATATTAATTTTCATGTTGACATATTCCATGAATGTGCGATAGCCGATTAGTGTCAATAAAACTTAAACTAGTAGCTGATGATGCATTGCTTGAAGTTTATTGCTTTAAGTAATTTGTTTTGTAGAAATGATAAAATTCATTATCTCCATTCGGGGTAACTTCTAACACTGAGTTTCAAGCAGATGCCAAGGATTTGAAAAAAGAGCTTAAAAAGAAAACATATAACAATCATGAAGCAGGAGGAAGTTAATGCTAACCTCGAATCATCGTCCAGCAGAAACGAATTGCTAACTGCATTGTTTGAATCTTCAGTCATCAAAACCCTCATGCTGGATATAACCTAAACGAGTTGCAAGCAATCCTTAATGTGATTAGTTTTACCATAGATTTGAGATTCATGACATTTATCATTTGATAGTCTTGGCCCAAACGTAGATAAATATTCCCTCCGTCCCATAAAGATGCTCTAATTTGACTTTTCAAACAATTCATTGATATATATTTCTTTCCATTACTATCCTCTAATAAGCATAAGAATCACACAAATAACCACTAATATTAGCCAATCATCCATTTCCATTTCACCCAAATTTTGGAAATTTACTCATTTAAACCATTGAGATTTAGAAATAGGACTCTCTTTTTGGGACAAACAAAAATGGAAAGTGAGAACATTATGGACGCAAGGGAGTACAAACTTACCTCCGGGGACACACTATGTGTGCCATACTTGTCATCCCAATACATTGTACTGATTCGATACAACTGCTGTACACTAAGCACCTGTGAAACGAAGAATAAGGCTGGTTATGATCCAAGGAAGTTGTGAGTGGAAAAACCAGTGAATCAAATTTTCTAAGTGAAAAGTATATCCACTTACTGGGCACAGGTCGTGGCTTATCTCATCGAGGGATTTCTTTGGCTTTTGATGTATGACCTAAGCCAGAAAAACGAGAGAATTCAAGATTGTTTCCCATATTTCCACTATCATTTGAATATGTAATATATTAAGGAACCTGAGCGTGAAAATAGAACATGATAGTTTACCAGAAATCCAATAGCCTGCCTGATATGCTTCAGCTCGTCCCAAGATGAACCTGCATACTGCATATGTTTCCCCAATTGGTTTATAGATTTTTTTTTATTTTTCCAATTGGTTTTATAATTTATAATTACAATAAAAACAAAGCCTTAGTCCCAAAATAATTTGGGGTCGAACATGAATCTTCATATGTGTCATCTTGAAAAAAAAGAAAAGTCAACCTCCATCACCCACATGAATTATTGCCCTCCACTCCGGCCTCTTCAACGCTATATATTTTGGGACTAATGCTTTGTTGTTGTCATTGTATTTATATATTTAGGAAAACCTTACGTAAAATCATAAGAAAAATGACGAAGACTCCAAATACCTCATCTGTAGCTTTGAAGCACCAATTTTCCAGTTCAGCCAACCCTGCTTTAACATACTCACCATTACTAAACGAACAGCATTCTCGCCTCAACAGAAGGCTGCAATCAGAAACATAAGTAGAAACTAAAATTAAACACTTATATTTACATTATGACAACTTAAAAAAGCAAATATATTATACCTGTTGAATAGTTGAACATTGATGAAAGAAAATATTTGCGTGAACACTTTACGCACCAAAAATGGAGGTACCTGAAAAATGGAATGAGAAAAGAAAGCAGGTTAGGGAAAGGTGGTGATGGAGAAAACACATTATAATGCAAGCTTGCACAGCTAGAGGTGGAGTAGATCAGAATATTGAAGAACCACCAAAAGCATTAGTTTGAGACCCCCTGGTAACGGGGAATAGGGAAAGAAAATATAACAAAATCAACAGAATTTCACTGACATGATTTGTTTTCAAAGTGTTCAAGAAATTTCCGAGGTTCTTAACGATGCCTTGCCAGTGAGCAATCAAAGTTTGCTGAGCAGCTGAATTTGCAACTGAACGTGATGATCCCTTGACTAAGCTTGCTCTAGAAGTTCTTGGTGCCTAAATGGAAAAAGATAATAAATATTACATAAAATAGTTCACAATGGAAGAACAATCGACAGAAGTAGCGCATGAAACTGAGAATTTGTTTTCCTTGAGATACAAAAGAGGGTTGACAAGTCAATTGCGACATTTATTCTGGGACAGAGGGAGTAAAAGTCAGTGAATAGGTACCTGAATACACAGCCCAAGCAACGGAGAGATCTCTTTCTTCAGATTATCTCGAATCATTCCATATATCTTTTCCACGTATGCTGTAAGTTGCTGCTTGAATAGCAATGCAGGGTATTTTGCTTCTACTTGGCGTAAAGTTTCTACCCCACCACTCAGGCTCCCATTCACGTAGGAAAGATTAACTCCTTGGGGAGTTCCTCGGAAACTCTAGAGAGAAGATAGTCAAATACCTGGAGTAAATAGCACTAAACTTTGCTGACAGAGAATTTAAATTCACATGACACAACAACTTACATGTGTCATCCTCCCAAACAGAGTTGCTGATGATGATCGGCGACGTTGTGGGGCCATTCCAGCAGCACCACTTGCTTTTAGTGTTCGCTGAAGTAGCAGCAAAAGAGTTGAGGCATTGGATAGCCAATAGGCCAAGACATCATTATTGTCCTGTGTTTTCTGTTGAAAATGTTAAGATACTACTCATTAGAGGGTTCTGATGTTAACATGACTAGAATAAGATATACTCCCTCCGTCCCGAAATGATAAGTCTCATTTATCATTTTCCCAAAAAGATAGTCTCATTTCCAAAATTGATAGTTTAAAATCAGAACTTCCAAAATTGTCAACCAAGGAATAAGAGGGAGAGAGGGGAGAATGAGAGCCAACAAAGGAAGAAGAAATAGAGAAATGGAGTAATAATTAAACCTCATTAAGGGTAATGATGGAAATGAAAATAGGTTGTCAAAATGTTTGAATAGTCAAATGGGACTATCATGGGATGGAGGGAGTATTTGTTGCATAGTGGATGGTTGAAAATACCTCAATAGCATGACCTATCGTCTGAATAATTTTGTCAAACACACTTGTCCGCTCAACTTCAAAAGATCTCCACTGCAAAAGACATTTGTAAATGATACATGCTGCAATTGGTCTGTTGTCTGCAAAACCTAGATGTTGTGCAATACATCGAATAAGCAGCTCCTGATGCTCCTGCTGTTTCTCATTTAGTGATTTTTGTGGTTTGTCTTCTATTTCAGACATATCTCTTTGGTTCATTGAAGGGCTGTGCAGATCCTGTTCCATGATTTGCAGATGAACAGCAAAATGTACGGTTAAAATAATAACAAGGGGGATATTTTAACAACGAGACATCTGTAACTCAAAGGACTAAGTTTAAGAGAATCAATTCACCAGATGTGTCTTGGTATCCCCAAACATATGGCCACTTTCTGTCCTCTGCCAATAGAGAAAACATGAACGATTAATTGAGAAACTACGTATTATCTCCTATGTTGACATGCAATATTAGTTTAAAGATACCTGAATGATAGATTTGGATCTTCCTGAGAGAAACTTATTAGGTGCCATTGATACAGCCTGTTGACGAAAAACTTTATTTTCTGACTCTAGATTGGTGAGCTTCTCTTCCAACCTGATCAGATTGTATATGGTCAGTGGCTAAATCTCATGAAATAAAGTAGTGGTGATCATTTTTCTTTCCAGATACAAATATGTTGCTGATGGCTATCATTCATAAAGCCTACCATTTAGTGAAGGACATATACAAGCAATTAGTTGTTAATATGATCATGGAAACTAATACCAAGTTATACACAACTAAACATAACAACAGAGAGAATTGTTAAGCACCCAAATCTTGGCACCGGAAACACACTGCACAGTGAATTGGGAACACTACCATTGTATTGCCAGGCATTCCAGTATACCTCTAAAAATTAAAATCGTAATGAGTGGTCCGGGGGTCCGTAATCCTTCTTGAACGCTTAGCAAAAAGAATTCAAGCCTTGTAAGCATGCAGCACTTAATTCACTGGGTTATCATGCAGTTTTGGAATGAGAAGTTTAGTTATCAAAGAGATTAGTAAGTACGGTCTCCGTCCCTAAATGAATGTCGAAAAAAGTTTCAAATTTGTTCTTGATCAAGAGCAAATTTGATTTTTTTTTCTTACAAATGGCTGTGTGCAAGAAGGCGGCCATACGTGCCAGAAACATCAAACAGCTTCAAAATGCTTGCAATTATAAGACTTAGAACTATCATAACCATGAAGATGCACAATAAGCTCAATTTTTAATCAGTATCTACTTGAGCATGGTACTGCAGAAGATACTATCTTTGTTTCAACCCTCAGAATCTAAAACAGTGATTCTCAGATTTAATGTTAGTAAGCGCATCACTAATCGACTATAATTGGAGAAGAAAATGCAGTCAAAGCAGCCTGCTTTGCCAAAATATGAGAATAAAAGGCAGACTCATTTTACCAATTCGGGCATGTCTAGTAATGGTTTAATGACCACCTAAAGTGGATCACTGCACATAAAGATTGTTACAGAAATTCAAGCAAAATGGTTCTTTAATAAGTCTGGTCGATATCAGATTTTTGGGTAATTCAACCAATGTACATTGTTATCATAAGGAGCTTGCTTTCAGAATATAGCTATAGCTATGGCTAGATACTCAGCATGATCAGTCTACCTGGTCATGGATTCCTGAAGATGATGAACCTTCTTTTCTGTTTCTTCTAACTTCTTACGTCTTTCTTCACTACATTCTTCAGACTCCGTGTATTTCCTCTCCAGATCACCAGACTTTTGCTCTTCCGCCTGTAACCGTGCCTGCACTACAAAAGAAGATGTAAAAATACCCCAATGTGTATTCAACGTGATTAACAGAATGATACGTGGCATACACTACTGTAAGAAAGAACACAAGCAAAGGGAGAAGGACGAAGAAATGGTTGAGAAGGTCTTTCTTAATTCCTTCTTGAAGTAATACAAGGACATATACTACTTTACAAAGATTATACCGCATGTCCTAATTTAAGGAGATTGACTATACTATTCAATATTCAACCCTAAATAAAAGATCCTGCTATAAATATAATATTGACTACCTTATATCACGATTCCCACATCTTGGCAATTGCATAGGAAGATTGTAGTGGCCAGGAATCTCGGCTCATATGGACATGCTTTAGAAGTCTTCCATATGACAAGCAAGTTGATAAGGTCAAAATTTAACAAATATTGGCATGACTGCTAAAGTGTAATATGATGCTCAAGCTTCAAAATGTTTTAAAACGTGTGACTAGGATTTATGAAGTTGACTGACTGGGCAAGAGACGTATAAAAAACTTGTTTATATTTCTTACCTTTAAATCACTGACTTCTGCTGTAAGAGACTCAACCTTTTCTGTATCTTCAATTACAACTTGGGTTTCCTTGATAACAGGTGGTGCTTCTTCAATTGCCTTCTTTGCAGCCTCTCGTTCCTTGACCAGCAATGCATTTGCTTCATCAACTTTGGCTTGTGTAGATTCCAATGAATTCTGCAACTTGGCTATTTCTTGGGCATTTTTCTCTTCCAAGTCGGTCTGGAATGACATATTTGAAGATTTGGCATGAGGTATACATCATATCACATAAATGGGGAAGATTCTTGATAGCATAAACAGTAACCAATGTTGTTATTCAGTTGAGCATAGGGCCCATGTAGTCATTTATGAAATTTTTAACAGGAATTCCAATAGAAAAGATTCACATCAGTTTTTATCCTATCTAGAACGATGGAGAAACATTACCCTTAAACGTTTTTCCAGCTGTAAACGCCATGTCAACTCCTCCAATTGTTTTTCTAACTTATCCTTTGCCTCTTTAAGTGCACCTGTTTCTCTGGCAGCCTGAAAAGAGGTGTAGTTTTAGGTAACTTCCTTAAAATGCAAAAACGAAATAGTTCAAATCTTTGCAGGACCAGGAAAGTACTGCTTGCATAATCCACAAGAAAGATTAGATGATATTTCCTCTCTGTCAGTGCTCTGGACAGTACCATATGGTATACAAGAGTTACAAGGAAAAGCAATACAAGAGTTACAAGGAAAAGCAAATGACTATGAAAGGTGCACAAGGTAAAGCGTTTAGTAAATGCACATGTAAGGCTTTAGCTTGATTATACATAACACAATTAATGTTTTAAGTCCATGAAACTAACCATTTTGAGCTTTCTTAATTCTTTCCTTGCAATTCTTCCCCTCCATCTGCATTGTGTAACTAATGCTCCCTTCTTCAGCTTTTTATAGTAGGAGAAAGATCTATGACAACGCCAACGAGTCTAAAAAAAAAACAATTAGCAATAAGAACCCTATAGGAAAAAATATTATGACATGCAAAATCACATTATAGAGTCAACCTGAATGATAATTGCAGCTTTGGTTTGCTTCCTAAACCTGAACTTTTTACGAGCGTCCATCGCACGTAAACCTGTTTGCAGAACAAGCACCGACACACGAAGTTTGGTGTAGGCTTTCCAGGCTTGGTACCTCCGCACGTGCTTCTCAATTTTTAAGGCGGTTGCTTCCCTTTTCAAGGTATCATAATGTTTGCTAGCCAATCTACCTAGAAGTCATGTAATCATTACCATGCAAATCATGATACGTGAAGAGTACAATATTAAAGCTTGAAAATAAAATTATAAAGGTAATAAAATTATAAAGGTAATACGCACAAATTAAAATTCCGATCAAGCTTTGAGTAATTTAGGTACTCACCTCTGCATAGAGATTGCATAATAGTAGCAGCATTTCGCAATGCTAGAAAATGCCTGCGAGCAATATGAGTTCGTATCCGCCGTTGTATTGATTTTGCTGCACTACTAAGGACCTCGGCTCTCCGTGCATCTAGTTCAGCCATCTGACCGGCCCTCAAAAATACCTTTGTTTTACCAATCTGTAAAACAATTAAGTGGCAGTTAAATCCTCAAGTGTAGCTAGTAGTATATACCTCAGACAGCATCTTTGCATATGTAAGTCTGTAACATGCTCCATTTCAAGTTCATGGTATAGTCCACTAGTCCATATTTTTATAGTTTAAGGTAATTATCACATAGGATACAGGTTAGGTTAGAACAGGTGTAACATGGTCTATTTGAGTTGTACCATGCTGTACAAATGACATTTGTATTAGGATACGAGTATTAGCCAACATTTCCATCAAATATTCCCAGACAATCATGCGAAAAAACCAGAAGTCAATTAGTTTAATGTATGCAACACACTTCTCTAGATGAATCTGGTGTGTCACATATTTACTTTGAAATACAAGTGAATCCACGTTGAAACCTAATGGCCTGTTCGCTAAGCATTCATGAGCGTCTTAAGGTTCTTTATTCATTTTGACCTCGATTTTCAGATTTTGTTTAGGGAAACTTTCAAAGATATGATCTACATACTCCCTCCGTCCCATTACGAAAGACACAAAAGCCCCATTTTGGTGTCCCATTACAAAAGGCACAAGCCCAAAAAGGAAAGTTTTTAATATTTCTTTATTCATGGGACCCACTTGTCATACTCATCATATATCCACTTACTATTTTCACCCCACTTTCTCTCTCCTACCTCACTTTTCATACTCACAACACTTACTCCATTATACACTTTCCTTAATTTTTGTGCAAAACCCATTTTGTGTCTTTTGTAATGGGACAGGGGGAGTATTCGATTAGAAACAAGACTGAGCACACATTAAAACTAAAACAAATTTTCAAGCATTCTCAAAAGAGTTTTATGACTCTTATTATTTTAAATTTCCATCTCAATTTTTTGGATATCTTGTCTGGAGATTTGAAAAATAAAATTTTCATGATATCACAACACACGTTCTTCCCTGCTCAAAAGAAATAGGACGTGGTGGAATTTCTGATTTCTAAAGGAAAAATATGTTTTCAGAGCAATAAACACAGATGACCATGATATACACAGCACACGATCTTACCTGCGGAAATGACCAAAACATATACAGCATGATGAAGTCACCAATCATTCATGTTCTAGTAGTTCAAAGAGTAGATTGGTCAAATCTTCAATCACATAATCTCATCCATCACTCATTCCCATGACGAAACAACATAGTACTCCCTCCATCCCAAAAAGATAGTCCCACTTTGCTTTTAATGGTCAACATAATTGAACTTAGATAAAAAATAATGAAAAATTAATTGCCCTCATGAAATTCTAAAAAATGTTATTGATAGTATTCTTAATGGTGCATCAACAACATTTTTTAGAATTTCATGACGATAATTATTTTTTTCATATATTTTTTGTCAAAGTTCAATTAAGTTGACCATAAAAACGAAAGTGGGGTTATCTTTTCGGGAAGGAGGGAGTATTAAATTGAGAAGAGAAAAAAAAAATAGTCATTTGTGCTCTTCCTGGATGAGAGTCATGAGATCCAATATTAAACAGATCTTGCCCGATATTGACTTATAACTTATCAAACAAGCAATCCACATTATAATGAGCAACAACATTGGTCCCAAGTAGCATTGAGAATCCTTGTATTATTACCTGGAAGCCTTTAAGCCCCTTCTTTTCCAAAATTCTTTTGCAAACAACCTTTTCATCAAAGCTGCTCATAAATGCATTAAAACGTTAAAAACTAATCAGAAACTCATACAACAGCTGTGTTGAACAAGCAGAAACTTAAAAAAAAAGGTTTAATTTCATTTTCAACCATTGTACTTTACCTCGACTTTCATTTCAACCACTGTACTTTGTTTTTAGCATGAAAACCACAAAAGTTTTGGAAAACTATCATTTTAGCCACAAATTCGCGAGTTAAGGCACCGATTAGCCACGAATTAGGCATAAATTTGTGGCTAAAGTGATAGTTTTACGAAACTTTTGTGGTTTTCGTGCTAAAAACAAAGTATAGTGGTTGAAATGAAAGTTGGAGTAAAGTACTATGGTTGAAAATGAAATTAAACCAAAAAAAAATAAAAAAATACACAATGTGTGGAAGTGTAGCTTGGCGCAGTTAAAGCTAAAAAAGAATACTTACCTCCCTTCAAGGAATTCAGGTGCCAGAAGTCCAAATCTGTTTACAAACTCAAAGAAAGGACGGCGAGTTGGATATCCAGCACAACTGATTCTGATTGCCTCTAAAACACCCTAAAGGAAAGGGAACAATACCAAGAATGATAGAATTAAATCGGGAGTGAAAAAAGTAAGGAAAACATTAATAATAATAAGACACTAAAGATAGAAGGATAATAAATAGACATGGTCAGTGTACTCACACCACAACGCAGTTGTTGCATGATGTTGGAATTCTCAAATATCGCAGGCTTGAGAAGATTGTTTGGCTTAACACATCTAATGTAGTGAGGTTCTGTAGCATTTAGCGTCTCCATCAATTGTTGCAGTTGCAGCTGCAACAGTATGTTTCTAAAGATAAGTTATTGGCTTTCATAGGCTATATTTGAATGAAGCGGGTACCTATCTCTCACGGGTGAGAGTATAACAAACGTGAAACTTCACATGAAAGTTTGTGCATCACAAATAGTATTTGGAAACACTAACACATCAATAAAATGAAGCAAAAGATACCTTAAAACGTGAACCAATTGAAGAAAATTTGGAAGATTTAGTAGTTTCTTCAGCTATTGGGGGAAAAAGGCCTCCTACAAAGGAACATTTGGAAGTGCTTAACAAGTCCTGATGTTCCGGAACCACATAATCTTTGTTTTTGTCCAGAAATTGGTCAGATTGATATTGGACCTGGAAAATGCATATGAAGAAAGTTTAAATAGAAGACAGAAAGTCACATAGCAAGGTTCAATATTTTGATTTCTGAACATACCTCTCCAGCATAATGCGCAATTGTGAAGTCTGTGCGGGACAGTTTGGGTTTGACAAAGCGCCTGTGAACTTTGAAAGTCTGGTAGAGCTTATTTGAAAATGTTTCATGTGTTGACTTTGGGAACATACTGAAATTAGAAATTCTAGTAATGAGAGCGGGAAGCAAAAGTTTTAGCGAAATAACTGTATTAATAAAAGAAAATCATGTTTAATGTTCAAAACAAAAAAAATGTTAGGGGGAATAAAAAAAAGAAGAGATATGGGCTGCAAGATAGCATTGAAATCATCATCAGTGCTTGAAAATGAATCTACAAGAATACAGAGAAAAAGATACCAGGCTTCATCGAGGAGAGCAATAATTCCACCGGGTTTCTGCAAAAACAAATATCTGACGTGTTAAAGAATCAACATGAAGTTGAGAAACTAGGGATTAATGATAATTGGTTGACGAGGTCATATGTACAGATATGGAGGATAAATGATTAAATGAAGATCTGGTTAGACTGTTAGAGAGAAACATGGGGAGAAGATTAATGCTTGCACTTGACTCGATGTGATTTTGCTTTTAGTTCATGAAGCCTACCCCGATTTAGGGATAAAGGCTTTGTTGTTGTTGTTGTGGATGACAAGCCAATGAACCGATAAATAAAATACAAGATGGAATTCACACTTTTGTGATAAACAAACTACTGGATACATTATAATCTGAAAAGATCTAAGCCTTCCTTCTGTAGAACGATTCGTAGAAATTCGCTACATTATTTCCACTTAATAGCTCATGATTTCTTGTCATTGTCGTAAATTTTGAAGGAAGAGTACGTGCAGGAAAGAAATTTTTTGCTACTGCGTACTGCAAAATATCTATTCTTCTTGACATAAAATTTATCAACAGACCCACGTGATAGCAATGCATTTCCAATATTACAGCTAGTTAGCTCATTCTTGATCTTTCCCCTTTATTTCCTTCTTCAGATTTTTCTTCTCTTCTTCTGTTTCATTTACTTCCTTTTCCTTTTTCTTGTGTGAGTGATTATGACTTGATTATCTAGTTTTCATATAATTCCACCATGAAAGGAAGTGAAAACTTACTTGACTTTTCATTTCAATCTTTTTCCTACGATAACTCATTCAAAGTGTAAGATTTTAGAGTATACCAGAACTAAAACATAAGCAAACATATACGAAGATGTGACATGCGGGATCCACATAGATAACTACTCCCTCTGTCCCAAAATGAATTACCATTTTGAATTTAAGGGTCATTTTGAAAATATTGACTTTTAATAGAAAAAATTCATAAACATTCTTGCTATTCATTTTTACAATTTTAGTTTTGCAAAAATATAATTAACTATGATTTTTATTTTTATTTTGAAAAATAAATCATTAGGGACAGTTTTTTTGATGAAAAAGTTTCAAAAGGTCATTCATTTTGGGACAAAAAATGGTAATTCAATTTGGGACAGAGGTAGTAATAAATGGTTCAGAGAAGCATGGAAACAAGTAATGGGGTAAAAGAAAAAAGGCAACATAGCCAAAAGAAGTTGAAGCGTTAGGATTAATGTAACTAGAGATGTACACATAAGCACACTGATCTGAACAAAGAAACAAAATTGTGGCATGTCTCGGACTACCAAAAGCATTTAGCATAATACTCCCTCGCTGGAAGTAAACACTATCCCATTTTAGGATATTTTTTTTCCACTTTGAAAAACAATGCTTTCAATCTCCATAACCTTCTAACTTTAACATCAACATGTGACAGAAGCATCTTAGGTATGTTCAGCATTTTTGCAACTATGGCCAACTCCAAGTAAAATAATACTCCCTCCGTCCCACTTTAAACTTCAAAAAAACTGGGCTCAAATATTAAGGAGAGGGGTGATTTTATTATAAAATATAGAAAGTGGGGTAGGGTGTTGTGAGTATAGAAAGTGGGTAGGAGAGAGAAGTGGGGTAGCGAATAGCTAGTGGATAGTTGTTGTGAGTATTACATGTGGGGCTCATTGAATAAAGAAGTAACATAATCTTTCCATTTTAGGATTTTGAAGTTTAAAATAGGACACCCTTTTGGGAAAGTTTTGAAGTTTAAAGTGGGACGGGGGGGAGTATATCCGTTAACCATTTAAATTCCCCAGCATGGAGTTTGATCGGAAGTAAGTATCTAGACTTTGTTAGTTGGTCCACACAAAACATCAACTGCCAAAAATGACTGGGGCATGGATTTTTGAGTAGTTACAGTTGCTGAAACAAATCCTAACCAATAAGGTTAGGGCTCCAACATGACACCATCATCGAATCCATGGCACCAGATACTCTCATTTTGTGATTGGAAAATAAGTAGGCGTCATTCTAAATCAAACGAAGTGTATGCCTTCCGGAATACATGAGTGCACATATACTGACAAACAAAGACGAGACTTTTTGTGATAACATTGTAAAATCTAAATCAATAAAAAGAGAAATAACCATTGAATCTGGAGTTCCATACACGAGTAATTGCAACTAATAATAATTAAAAGAAAAAAAAAATACCTTTTCAATAAGATCTAGAACATCTTGGTTATCAACAAATTCTATGTAGCTCCAATCAATCTGCTCTTTTGTGTATTCTTCTTGCTCCATCTTAAAAACGTGCTGATAACCATCCCAGTAAACACTTATAAGTAGGAATTTAATAACAGATAAGATGATAATAGATGATATAATGAAGGCTCTACCTGATTAAAATGTTGTTGCAGCTTCTCATTAGTAAAATTAATGCAGAACTGCTCAAAGCTGCATTTGCCATCATGATATTAAAATGCTGTTAAGTTCTCCTATATGTATAAACATACTCAAATGACTAGCTCTTAGTTGAAACTTGAAAGTAAGTTCAGAAGTGAGGAAAACCCTGGATCATACGGTTCTATTTATGCTTCTATAACACACTGCCTAGGCAATAAGCACTCACTTCGTAATAGAGCCACACCAATGATATACTCCCTCCGTCCCATAGAGCTTAGGAAGATTCTATTTGGCACGGGAATTAAGGAATATTATTATAGTATTAGGAGAGAGAATGAGTGGAAGAAGTGTTGTGAGTGTGAAAAATTAAATAGGAGAGAGAATGAGTGGAGGGAATAGTAAATTATAATGTGTTGTGAGTATTAAAATAATGTAGGAGAGAGAATGAGTGGAGGGAATAGTAAATTTTTTAAGAGTTATGGGACGCCCAAAATAGAAAGTTTTCTTAAGACTTATGGGACAGAGGGAGTACACTATATAAAATTATAAGTTCTTGGTTTCCACCTGTTATGCTTGAAGCTTTCAAATCCATATATATCAAGAACTCCAATCAGAGACCTCGAGTTAGGATCTTGTCCAATGGAGACATTGATTTTGTCCACTAGCCTGCACATAAAGATTAGCATCGAGGAACCTTATTAGTCTACATATATCATGCAGAAAGTAAAATGATTCAAGTGATTATCTTGTTGCTCGTTGTTGAGATTCAACTTCATACCAATCAAATAGTCTAGAATATATTGTCTTAGCCAGGCCATCCCTGCTAATTGTTGCACTATGAGGATCAAGACTTCGCTTTATAACTTCTTCAGGGGTGATCATTACACGCTTACATAATGCATCTTCCAAGGCCACAGGATCACACCTGAAGTAGAAATAGCAAGTTACCACCACCTCTAAGAACATTTAGAATTATATATTCTGAAGGTGACATCTGAAAATGGCCATACATGAGAAGTTCTGCAGTCATCTTAAGATGAAATTTAGATTTATCATCCTTTGGAATTGAGGAATCAATTTCTTTTCCCTTCGTAAAGTCAATATTGCCAAGATGAAGAATGGCCGCAATAACTCTGAAAATGGCTTCCTAAAAGAGACACGGAGAGAGAGAGAGGAGTTGGGCAATAAATTGTGAAAATATACAGCCAAGCAAGAAAAAGATTATTTGAAGCCAATACCTGCTCGCTTTTACTTATACCCACTACATCCATAGCTCTCCTAGTGGCAAGATACTCATGGGCATCATTCACTCCAATCAGCTCATAGCATTTCGACTGGTTAAGATAGTGAAATGATTTGGGGTTTGCCAGCTTATACTTCTCTATTTCCTGGAAGCACAAGGACTATTAGCGACACATTGGAAGAGAAATCCTATTCAAGCAACACAGAAATGATAAACTACCATAGCTACCATTGCAGCAGGAAAATACCTCTTGTGGTGCTGCACAAAGAAGGTAAAAGCAGTGGTAATTTCGCTCGGGGTCATTAATTTGGCAAACCCGAGATCTCTCCAGAAGATAAGTCCTAATGGCTGCTCCTGATATTCTTCCATGCTTATCAAATTGAATCTCAACGAACTTACCAAAGCGGCTGTCAAATTGTCAAAGATGAGAGGTGTTTAAGTCATTTTACAACCAGAAGTGAAGAAGATATGAGCTTAACATATGAACTATTTGCAATCAGCAACTCGTGTAAGTTAAAGTAACATGCTGATGCTAGAACAGATTGGTAATAGGAATAAACCACACAAGTACAATTTCTCCAGTAATATGGAGTAACTAATCTTTGAAATTGTACCAAACATGTTCAATTATTGCAAAGAGAAGTAAAGATATGCAATAAATCACATTACTCTGAAGCAAAAAAATAAACGTATCGGAGTCACACCTGGAATTGTTATTCCTAACAGTCTTTGCATTACCAAATGCTTCAAGGACTGGATTGGACTGCAACAATTTAGTTGGGGAAGGCTTAGAATGCATATAAAAATTGTATAATACATAAGTAATGGAAGCTATAAAATAACTCAAACACTATTAAAAATATAGAAATATAAGTCAAGTATCATACTTCAAGGACTTGCTGTTCAACTGTTCGACCTTCAGTTGCTTTCCGACCGCCCAAGAAGGCAAGGTACTGCATAAGCATTTTGGTGGTCTCAGTTTTACCTGCTCCACTTTCACCACTGACCAGAATGGAATTGCTTTTCCCCTCATTGATCATTGCCCTGTTTTCAGTTAACATGCAACTACGTGTCAAGGGAACAATCAGTAAGGATTAAGCAGTTATAATTAGCCTGCGATGGTACCAAAAATAACCTGTAAGAAACATCAGCAACTGCAAAAACATGAGGACTTAGTTCTCCAAATGCTGCTCCTTTGTATTGTTCCATCATATGACCATCATAGAGATGAGGCAATCGTTGAAATGGATTGATAGCAATCAGAATATTGCCTGTGTAAGTCTGTCAAGGTTCCGAAATGTCAAAATTATCATATTACTGCATACTTGTGCGGAAACGAAAGGAAAAACTGTTTGAATCAGACAATAAGAAAGAAATTTACATAAATTTCATTGAGTTCATATCTGATTTTGAGATTCTGCAGGACTCCAGGCTCATGCAAATAAGATAGCTTTGTCATGTCATCAACACCACCAGCAGGAGCTTCCATATCCTTGGGATATAGTTTTGATAGCTTTGCCACGATCTAAAAAAAGAGAAGCCAGAAAGATGAACAAGATGCATAAATTGTTTTGGAAATTTAATTCACTCTTTGAGATTCATAAATTGTTTTCCGCTCCCAAGTTGCAAGGGCTTCAATGACAGAATTCAATGTGATCATTATAGGTTGGGTAAAGCCCAGATTCTCATTCGACTCCGTTTAGCTCCTGATATTATTGCTATGTCACAGATACATTTTAAATGATTTCTAATCTTCGAAGTAAAAAGTAGCGTGTTTCTAATTCACGTGAAGGTGAATCAGAAGATTCTCAGTTACTTAATTTAGCTTTTTTGATCCATCTTGCTATTTTCATGTATGATAATGGGAAGGACGTGAATATTAGTTGATATTAGAACCTTTTTTTTCACTGATATGTGGTTCGGTAACAGTATGATAATTTACTCTGAAAAGCCCAAATAAAATTTAATGGAGCGGAATCAGTAAAGCATTGAGTCAGTAAATTTAAAAGATTAGTATAGTTTTGGTATCTGCTTCAAGTGTATGCAACAATAAGTTGCTTGGAGGGAAGAAAAAGATGTTATCTAAAGGAACTTTTGAAACTACAATAACAATAAGATAAAGAAATTAGATCAAAATAAGATCACCATCGAGCAAAGGTGGCATTGCTGCATGAAGAAAACAGATATCCGCGGACTATCCTGGTATAGACTATATATTTTTCACAAGTGAATTCCACACAATGTAAATTGCATGTGAATTAAATGATAGAAGACACACGAGGAAGGATATTAAATCCCAGGAAAAGGGAGATTAAAAACCAAGGTAGTTTATGTCACTGAAAGAACTTCATGTCACTTATGAAGAGTATAGTAGGTGGCAAGGAAGCATCTTCATGCATCATGGTGGTATAATTTGGTTACCACAAGGTCTCAACTCTCATTGTTGATGTGTCAAAGAAATTAGAGCAGAAACACTTGGTGCTGTTTCATTTTGATAATTTAGAAAGAGTTACAAAGGCGGTAGAAAAGCTCCACTACGTTGATTGAACAATAGCTAAAAAGAAATGAAAAACAACCGCACGTACCTCATTAAACCAATGCAATTAGAGTAAAAGAAACTAAGCAGATGAGAATGAGACTTTTAACCAAATTTTAAGCACCTACCTTCTTTCCATCAGTAATCTGGATCTCAACTTCTTGCCCATTGATTTTTGTTACCTGTCCATCAATCCAAGCTAGTGTAGGGTCCTCAACCCAGACGTGAGTCCCTACTATAATGTTCACCGCAGTGCCCTGGAGGAAATAAACAGTACTTATGGATTATATTTCATCAGCACGGCATCAAAAGATTTACTTCTGCATAAATGTCATTGAAAGTTAAAAAGGAAAAAATGTCATAAGTAAAAAGTAAAACCTCATAATCGCAAGAGGTACCTAAATTGGTCATTAACTTTTCCGTAATGGAGGTTGGAAGTTTGAGTCTCACGAAAATAAAGACAAACTACGTGGTTTTACTATGGTAGAAAGGGGCTTGGGACAGGGGAAGGTTACTCTTGTGTAGCCTACCATCACTTCTATTACTACGACGAAGAAAAAAAAAAAAACACCCACTACCTACAAATATATAAACACAGGTATCCCATTCTATGCCTTTCTCAGCTCATACAATTTTATATACCAAAATAACCTCTTTTGCCACGTTATCTATTTAAAGTTTTCTGTTTGTTACCAATAGCAAGATCTAGTAAAAGTAGATTCATTTGGGTACAAACACGAAGGATTATGATCTTAAACGTATCATGAAGGATGCTGAGATTTTCTTTAAATTTACAAAACCTGGTCTTCTTCTCCTTCAATTAGCACCCATTAGATAACTCGGTTCATGCTACAGTATTAAGAAGATCCATAGATAGCCTAGAATATCCATAGATGGCCTGATTTTTGATGATTAAGAATAAATATCAACCCTCCCAACTGGATTACCACTAAAACCCAACTTTTACCCAGATCAAGCAATCACTTCAAACATCAGCATATAACTTGTAGCGAATTCCAGAAACGTGAGCGGCAAACCAGACAAGTTCCCTTTTCCAAATATTTGCTGATACGTTTTAAGTGAGAAATCAATGCACAAAATAGAATGTGTGTCTATGATCAATCTTCCCCATAAACATTAACTTTATGACTAATCATTTTAAGTTTGCAATCAAAGCCAATACACAATGCTGAAAACATGTCGAATTTACAAATCAATACATAAATAGAGAAGAATGTTTTAATAAATCGAGAAGACAGACATACCATTTTATGAAGTTGAATAAAATCCCTCTTCTCAGATATACATAATCATAAATACCATTTTATGTTTGGTTCCAGGGAAATTTGGGGGCGAAAGATCAATTGAATTTGTTGAGAATTTGGTACTAGTGACAGAAAATTTCTTCAGAGCTATGTTGTTCGAGACAGTAAAGATTGATTTTCTCTTTCTTAATTTTGGTGGGGAAATTTCTCTCTCTGCGAATTCGGCATCTGGATGTTGCCTGGTTTGTGGAGGTGACATTGTTAAAAAGCTCCGGCGAAGTCGGATCCTCACGGTCGCCGATTTGTCGGAGATTTGTGGCTGCCAAGTCGACAGTAGAGGGTTTAGCGGAGTGCATTTGTTCAAATGGTGCGCGGGGAATTGAAGGTGCCATTTTCAAGGCTTTAGTAGTTGTACCCTGCTTTCACCGTAACATCACGGACTAATTTCCTAAGACTACCCCCAACTCACTCACTCACCCATTTCATCTAACACTTTTTACACTTTTTCTCATTCATCTAATATTTCATCTATCCATTTCATTTACCTCTTATAATAGCTAACTTAAATTAAATTTCAACTCCCTCCAACTCATCATTCTATACCCCACTACTTTTATTTTATTTTATTTATATTCTCTATTTTTATGATTAGTAAAATAATAATCCCTCCGTCCCACCTCAAGGTTCAACCTTTCCTTTTTGGGCTGTCCCACCTCAAGGTTCTCTTCCTTAAATGAAAAATTTTCCATATATTTATACTCTTATCATCTTCATATATTTACAAAAAAACCATTATCTCTCCTATTCCCTACCACACATTCTTACTATTTCTCCCACTCATTCTCTCTCCTATTAAATATTTTTAACTTTTACATTCTCTCTCCTATTCTCTACCACACATTTAACTTTTACATTCTCTCTCCTCAAATTTTCTACTCATTTTAATTAAATTTCTTAAGAAGCGTGTCCACCTCAAGGTGGAACCTTGAGGTGGGACACCTTGAGGTGGGACGGAGGGAGTAATAATTATTATTATTATTTATAATTAAAAAAATATTTCACACTTGATGTTACACAGGAAAACGTGTTGCACAAGAGCTGGACCCACAGCTACAATGGAGGATACTCCGGCTGAACTCCTTGGGATGATTGAACTTGATCCCTACACACAAGTAGACAAAGTGAACTAAATCGGGGGGGTGACTCCGGTAAAACCCCTCCGGCGTGAGAATAAGTAACTGATTTTTGAGATAAAGAGAATACTAATGGAGTAAAATGGCGGAGAGAGAGGAAGAGAGTTTAGAGAGAGACTAGAAAACTTACATAATAATGAGATATCTCACGTTTTTATACTATGTCATAATGTAGGCCATGCCCCTAAGGGACACGTGTCAGTCATCCATGCTTTTTGAGTCAACTACCCACAAAGTTGGTAAGAAAGTACTGCTTACCCCATTCTGTCACACTGTTGACCATCACGGGAAGTGTCCACGTGGCAACACCACAATCTCTTATTACCTATCAGTCACACTTGTCGCCTGGCGAAAATTCTTCTAAAGGGACGAAGGCGAGGTAATCGCCTAATCTATCCGAACACTCGCCGCCCGAAGACTAGATACATCAGGTCACTTCTCGCCGTTCACACTTCCCGCATACCGCATAATCTCATGCCCAGGCATGCCCTTGTCTCAGATATTAATTCTCGCCAACTAAGTAAGAAATAACATTTATTATTCCCTTTATTATCCCTTATACACATGACCCACCCCAGCTTACTTGGTCCACTAAGCCCATTATACTGTTCAAGCCCAATCCTATTTTTGACAATCACTTCAGTAGCCCCCAATTTCGAGACCTGGATCATTCATGTTTCAGGCGAGAAATTTAAAATTCTCGTCACTTCCCGCACGAATACGACCCTATTCGCGAGATATCTGGAGAAACTGACACCTGTAAGCCACGTGTCACCACCAGAAACCTTCCACTTTTGACGGCTGTGATGTGACATATGAAAAGACACTTTGAAATTTGAAATCATTAAATGGAGAAAAATTTAAAATTTTGAGGAGCCAATTAATTTTAACTGTTCCCCCAAAAACCCTTTAGTATTCCCCCCATATAAATAACCTCCCCCCTCCTCCATTTACACTTTTCGTCCTTCTGATCAGAAAAACCCCCTAGTGATTTCCGGCCACCTTAGTAGTTACTCCGGCGAACTTGCTACCATTCTTCCTTTCAATCTTCTTCGTTCCAGTGACTTGATTCTTGCTCTCCCTTGCATTCCACCCATAAATAGCCACTTTTTAGTCTGATTCCTCCATCTAATCACCCTGGAAAGTAAACCCTTCGGTCGTACTTTAGATATTCCGGCGAACCTACGATCAATATTCGATTTCATCAACGACCCTTCATATTTTCCAGGTAATTTCCTTGATCTTTAATTTCCTTTGTTTTCTTTAAGTTTTCGCCATGGCTAGATTTAAGAATTGCCTTAGACAAATTAGATATGGCCAATGCCGTAAAACTGGGGGCATCTATTATTTAACTAGGGGTATTTGGGCGAGAATCCCGCGAGATGGCTTGGTGAATTGTCTAAGAATTAATAGGGTAGATCCCGCCATAATTGCCGCCGTAGAAATTAGGGGCAAATGTTTTCTTCACTTCTCAGCCCCCATGTCCAAAACGTTTTTCACTCCCCGCGAGCTTTGCGAACACCTTTGTCGCTTCTATGGCCCTCCCACATACTCTGATAGCTCTGACACTGATTTTCTCACTGCGAGATCTTTAGTTAATAGGTCTCGATATAAACAAATTGTTTCTTTTTCTGATTCAGGCGAGATGTCAAACTTGGGAGCCCCCGGCGCTTCCACCTCAGCTGCAGCGGGAACCCACATTTCCCAAAATCCTCACATAACTCCTTACCACACCAAGTACAATATCAACCACCTTGATTACCATATTGCCGCCTATGATGGCGAGATGTCTCTATCTGTGATTAGGCATATACAAGATGGCATCATAGTTTTCCCGTCCCAACTAGATGTTGGGCTCAAGATTCCCGTAGATCCCTTTATTTCACTTGTTCTCTACAAGGCTCAGGCGGCAATAGCCGAGCTTCACCCAAATGCGATAAGGGGGTTAACATGTTTTATCACTATTTATCGCGCTCTTCGGCGGGAACCCACCACCCATCTACTCATGGATATGTTTACTGGGTACCAACAAACGGACAAAAAAACTCACGAGCTGCGAATGTCGCTGAAATATAAAAAACCAAAAATCTTAACTCCCCTTCCCTCCAAAGTCCATAATTGGCATAATGATCCCCTCTTCATTGTTTCCCGCATCGGATGGGCTCTCCCTACGGACTTGAAAGGGATCCATCCTAAGATCGACAAGAAATGGTCCCTAGACGAGGATGAAAAGCGTCTGAAAGCTACCATGATCCGACTTCTCGCCGAAGTCAGCACCGTTGATCCTTCCCCCGCCCTGTTCTCGATCCAACAAATTCTGGCAGATCATTCCCTCCTCAGCCAAGTGGGACTTTCTTTTGACTTCCCGCCAGTGCCCCCGCGAGTTGCCATCACCTTTACAGGATCCTGGCCTGGTTGGGAACGTCACACGGGTGACAAATTTGGCGCAGACTGCACCGTTTCCGGGAATGGCTAGAACATGTGTCCCGCAATGCGAGAAGTGCAACGTATGGTTTCTGCTATTTTTTACTTTCTTTATTAATTACCAACTTTTTATTACCGCTGACATTTTTCCTTGCTTCTCGCAGTGCACAGGAACATGGATATGAACCAGAAGAGGCTGGCCCAGGGAATGTCAGAACAACAAGCCAAGTGCCTGGCCTTGGCCAGAAATGCAATCCTAAGGGCCCAAGCTTCTGATCTCGCCATCTGCATCGCGACTACTGGTGAAGACGAGAGGATCATCACTGAGACATCTCGCAAGAGAGCTCTCGCTACCATTTCCCGCCCTCAAAAACGACAACGCAAAGCCGCCTCTGTTCCCGCTCAAGGAGGCCAAGCTGAAACTTTCAGCTTGATTGATGAGGAAGAAGAGGAAGAGGAAGAAGAAGAAAGAGAAGAAGAAGAAAATGAGCCCCATAATGAAGCTGAGAATGACGCCCCTCTTGATCATCAGGGGGTGGAGAATGAGGGAGTTCAATCAAACAATCCTGCGGGAAATAACCCCACCTCCCTCTACTCAAAATTATGAAGCTGCCCCTACTGCCTCTCCTGCTCACCCTTCCCCTTCCCGCTCAACTCCCCGCCGCCGCGCTAGCTGGCTCGAGGAAGGTTTCAAGATTCCCGAGGATGAAGCAGGCATGAAGACTCTCTTTCAGGAGGCCAACAACGTTCCCAAGCTAAAGGGGCTGATAACTGAGCAGCTAGAGCCAGTTTCTTGCTTATTGGGCTCTACTGCCCTAAGAAGAGCAAGCGATGCTAACCAGGTCGCTTACGTTGAAGGGGAGGATCCTTCTCATTCCGCCTTCCACGCGGGAATTCAGTTATCCTTGGTAACATATCCTCACCTTCCTTTCGTTTTAATCATTCGTCCTTAATTATTTACTTCAATATTTGACTCTTCACTTAACACTTTGTTGTCGCTTCATATCTCTGTAAGTACCCAAATCTGGCTCATGCCTTCCGGTTAAATTTCCCGACAATTTCGGTAAGTTTCCCGGTAATTCCCCGGACCTTCCTAGTGTTCCGGAAATATTCCGGAACTGTTCCAAATTAATTATGGACCGAAAGGGAAGCTTCCCAATTAAGAAACACGTTTTTCTTAATTGGGAGAAAGCTTCTAGAAATTGCCACCTTGCATGTTTCTAGAAATGCTGAGTCATAAGGGATAATGCCGCACGGCTGCATTAGCTCGAGGTCCTTAGCCGCACGGCTTCATTGGCGATTTCCAGACTGCCTATAAATAGAGCCCTCCTCTACCCATTTTAACAACCAACAAAAAAGCATTACTCACTCATAATACGAAGGAGTCCTCCCAAAGAGCTGTTGGAAGTCCAAGAAGGTGAAGAAGAAGGCCAAGAAGCTACCTCCCTCCTCCTTGAAGATCCCAAGATCAAGTCCTCCTCCTAGCTCCGTCCAAAAAAGAAGAGGAAGCCATTGGTAACCTCGCACGCCCTAACCTTGCATCTTAAATTGCTTTATGTAATTATAATTGCTCATTGCATTCATATATTGCATTTATCTTGCTTGGGACTTGGTAGTTTATCATAAAGATCATATCTTTATCCCCTTTCCCCCTTTGCATGCATTAGGCATTCTTTGCCATTAAAGATGTAATCTTTGAATGAAAGGTGCATCCTTTGCACCTAAAAATCCCATTTTTCCATAAAAACATCATCTTCATGCATCCTTTGCATGTAAAAATTCAATCTTTACAATAAAAATGCATCCTTTGCATACAAAAACCTTTTTCAAGCATCCTTTGCACTAAAGATCATATCTTTATCCTAAATTAGCATCCTATGCTTTTCAAAATACAATCTTCATGCATCCTTTGCATATTCAAATACCAATTTCTTCATAAAAATGCATCATTTGCATAAAAATCATGTCTTTATGCATCATTTGCGAATAAAGATCATGTCTTTAACTCAAATGCATCCTTTGCAACCCAAAAATGTCATCTTTTCATTAAAAATGTCATTTTTACATGCATTCCCCCATGTCCCCATTAGCAACCTTGGAACGGACCGGTGTAAAAGATCCTATCTTTACATCGTTCCTTCCATAAAGGTTTCATAATTTCTTTAGAAAGGGACAACTTTGAACCCTATATCTCCGATTATCACTTAAGATGAGTATGAAGCATCTATATGAGCTCGACCGTCTTAAAGTGTAGGATTGATGGGCTAAGGACCCTCCTTTTCTAAAGAACCTCATCTTTGACTATAAAGAGAGTCATTCTCTCGATCACGCAAGTCCCAAGGTCCAAAAATGCGATGATCACAAGTCCAAGATGAGGACGGGATCAAAATCCCAAATACATAAAATCCAAGAAATCCCGAGCGACAACCAACAAATGGTTTGTACGTCCGGAAGACGACTTGGGACATTCCCTCCTTTATTTTCAAACACATGCACACAAGAAAGCACGCAAGCAAGCACGATTAATGGGATCTTGGGAGACTTGCTCCGGCAAGGCACCTTGGGTGAACGACGATCCGTTCTTCCCAAGGGGTAACTTAACCTCCGAACCCATAAAACCTTTTTTTCAAAGTTTTGAGGTAATCAAAATGGCGTGGCGACTCCGTTTTTCAAATTAAACCGGTTGTCTTCAAACTCGCGTGAATTTCCAAAATAAAACAAACAAAAAATTTAGGGCACACATTCACAGTTTGGCGACTCCGCTGGGGAACTCCCAAAGGAGAAAAGCTTTATTTTCAAAACAAAAATCGATACTCGGTATATAGGTGGAAACCACTTGCCCTTCCTGTACACTCCCTGATGTGGGAGTTGGGATAACCGGTGGTTTAACAATCCCACGTACCAGTATCCCTTTTCGAAAAAAAAAAATTTTGAAAAAAAAAGAAGAAAGCTTTTCCCTTTGAGCGGGTTAGACTCCCGTCGCTGATTTCATTAATCGTGCTTGCTTTCTTTACCTTGCATTGCATCATTTGCATCTTGGAATCTGTGCATACTTTGAACGGGAAACAACCCGAAAAATAGCAAAAGGAGTGGAACCTGGAAAATTGATCCATGCAATCGTACGGCTCAATCCTCCTTGGATTCTGACCGGGTGACCTCAGTGGCAATTCCACCAGGAAAAATTGAGGTTAATCTGGCAGTCCTAGCAGCTTGGGGCTACTCAGCTCCATGACCGATCGGGGCTCCCTTAAAATTTACGTGCTTACGTGTTGCATTTTCCCCGTCCCGAAAATCATTCCTTTAAAACACATTCATGAAAATCTCTGTTTTAACTAAAAAGGAACATTTTTAGGAGACCGCACACTACGCGCACTGATATATCCCGTACACTTTGCACGCACGTCCTTCAAACCCGAGGGTGGTTCCACTAGCCACGGACAGCCTTACGATGCTCCCGGCGCGCACGGAATCATCCCAACCTCCCCCATGGCGGCCGGGTCGACCAATGCACAGTCCGTGTCACACATTTCAAAAAACCGTGACTTTTGGTTGGTTTTTGGTCTAGTCCGTGTCATATAGCCCAGTTGCATACCCTCGTAAAGGTCAAGCCTTAGTTCATAACGGAAGTCAAGATTTTCGCTCAAGCGGAACTCTGCCAAAATTCCGACAAGGAAAAATTGGCGAGATCTTGACTCCGACATTGACTTTGACCTTGACCTGCACGGAATGCGTAAGAGTCGAGACCGAGTCTTTGCCAACAAATCAAAAGATCTTTCGCTCAAGCGAAGCTCTGCCAAAATTCCGACAAGGAAAATTGGCAAGATCTTGACCCGGCATTGACTTCGATTCCGACTCACGTCCGGCGTATGCAACGAAGTTCAATGTGACACTGTGTCATCCGGCTTTTACCGCCCGACCTATGCCTATTATTCTCTCGGACATTACCGAAAGTCAACACGTCATTCGCTCAAGCGAAATTCTGCCAAAATTCTATCAAGGCAGAAAGACGAGACTTTCACGGTATTGCCTTGACTATAATCCGCATCGCTCGTGCATTAAAAGGTCCTATGACCCGCTAGACCCGTTAGGAGCGTTCTTTACTCTCGGTCGGTGGGATCCGCGTGCCCTATAGGACCCTCGCCCGGGCCGTCCCACCCCGGGAGGTCGAAATACAGGTGGAATACGAGGGGCTTATAGACATAGTGACGTAACCCACCGATCCAGATCTAGAGTAGTTGCGAAAAGAAGGGCAAATCCCCTTTTCCAACCAAATAGATATTAATAAAAGACACTGTTTTAAGTAAACTGGAAGATTCTAATTTGCATATTGCCTCGAGCCTTCACCTAAACACCTACCCCGAGTCTAAACCTTTCCTATCCCTTTCCCGCAGCCGAGAAAGAAGTGGGTGAGAACACCGGGTCGGCCGACTTGTTAGCGCGCAATTCTCGGACAGGTTCGCGAGAATCCTCGGTTTGGTCAGATCCAGAGAGTCGAATGACCGATTCAACATAGAAACAGCCTTTGGTTTGGGTAACTGAGATGACTAGGGAAGAAGAGCTAGCCTTAGCCTTGGAAAACAGTCGTAAGGGGCCCATGAGGAGCAAAGAGCCATGCTCATTGATGCGCTTACGCCGTCATGGGGTCCAGATAGTGGTAGAGCCCAACGGTTCCTTGGTTATGGTAGAAGATGAAACTCCGTAAGTAACCATCTCGGCCCCCTAGCCTATAATCAGTGCCTCCTCCATCCACATATGATCCTTTGCCAAAGATCGTCCCTTTTCGGCCTTTTCCAAGATCCCAAGCCATTAGGGTCCCGACACCCTCTCCTCCTCGCATAAGACCCACTTTGTTCCCTACCAACAGAGAACAAACGCCACAGCTATTCCTGCATCGCAGCCTCTGCACTACCCTATGGGATTCGCTCCTCTCCCCGGTATGGGCCGTCCCTGCACAACTTCCAGCCCCATAATCAATCAAGTGACCTTTTCATCTCCCCGCCCGCCACAAACAGATCTTCCACCCCCAACTTGCCAATAGGATCCCACGAGGCTCCTTTTTCCTACTTCGCAACTATGAGCCTAATTCCTATGCCTCCTCTGGTCGGCCTCACGGGAAACACAGACTGTGCCAAGTTTACACCTATTTCCCTTCCAAAGACTCCTGCCACGGTACTGCCTACCACCGTGCCACCCACACCCTACCACTCAAATCCGACAATCCTACTTCAGAATCGAAACCGTCCTCCGACCTCAACATGGCTTGGTTGATGGAACAAGTTAAGTCCATGCAAGAGAGGTTCGGAGAACTGAATACCAAAAAGGCGGCATACCGGGACATCGACCCCAAAGAAAATTGTCCTCTTCCTCCAAAATTCCGAATGCCGTAAATTGAAAAGTTCAATGGCACCGATTGTCCCCGGACTCATATTGAAAGCTACCTTCTTGCCATGAGAGCCAAGGATCGTACACATCAACAAATGGCCGACCATTTTCACCGTCATTAAAGGGTTCAAATTTCTTAGATGGTTCTTGCATGTAAAACCAGAGGCCCGAGCCACCGGGGACCAAATTAAGGAAGCATTTACGGAGAAGTATAAGGCTAACTTGAATTGGGAAACCAAAGAGAATGACCTACAAGGCACTCTACACTGTGATGAGCCGGTAAGTGAATTTTACAGAGATGGAATTGGAAGCTCGGTGAAATGATGACCCCGCGAATGAAGAGGAACAGATGGAGATCTTCCAATCCCGCTTAAAGCCTCAACTAAGGGTTCAAATTGGCAATTACTATTATCCCGACCTTCGGGCAATGGTAAATGCCGGTACCAAGTTTGAAAATGCCTTCAACATGGCCCCGCCACAGATCGCCCGGCTCTTATCGCTACAAAGCGCCGAGTGTCAAACACCCCGTCTGTCACTATAAAGGGAAAAGAAACGGTCGGCGCTGTCAATTACATCCGTAATGAGAAAGTGGGACGGAATTCAAGCCAAGTAGGCTGCAAAGCCGAGACCTCGCTTCTATACCGCGTAAGATTTCGGAATGCCACTAGAGAAGGTCTTTGACGGTTTGGTAGCCGAAGGACTCATCAAACCTCTGGAAAACCGGAAACCCAAAACCCTAGTGTCGAATGGACGAAACCAAGCATTGCCGCTTCCACAAATATCATGGGCATAACACCAATGATTGCACCTACCGAAGCTCCCGATCTCTCGCCTAATTGAAGAAGGCAAGCCGGAACCACCTCGGGGTCCTAATGTGGTCAAGAACCCTCTTCCAGCCTAACAATCGTGTCAACATGATCGAGTTCAGGGAGACGAATGCACCAACTTTGGAAATCCGAGATCATAGACATTCTCAAATTCAATGTTCCTTATCTTTGAACTACAAGGAAAGTGGAAAGATTTGATTAATGCCGCCGCCATGGAGGGACAAAGTTTGGGCCCATAGTCGGAACTGATTTTGTTAATGTTGTCGAGCTCGGCCTCTTTTCTATGATATCGAACCAAGAACCATGGTCAAGATTACGTAAGAAAGGCTCACTTATGAAGACTGCGAGTTTGAAGTGAAACAAGCCATGTTAATGAAAGTTTCTTCGTAACCCTTCATTACCCATGATGAGCATAATGTATTTGTAATGGCTCTTACTACTCCCGAGGATCGTCCCGGCCCTGTTTGGGAGAAGGTGGAAAGAAGAGTGAACCAACCGTAAGACTTTTGGGATGAAGAAAGCCGTATCTCGTACGCCGAAAGCACAACCGGTCCTACTACCCGGAGGTACGTAGACGAGATAAAGTTAAGTTCGGAAAGGAGATTCCGCCGGATCGGTCGTATTCCCCATGGAAATGGTGTCAACAAAGGCAATTATGATCCACAGGATGAGAACGCCGACAAGATCGCTATTCCCAGGGCAACAAAGAAGAAGGAGTGAGATCCCAGTCCAACCCTTGTCAAATACCCTCGAGTCAATAAGTAGTGTAGGGTCCAGAGTCGCAGCATCTGTTCGCCGAGTAAGGAATCTTTGAATTTCGGGCCTTCCGAGTCATTCGAAGGCCTCACGCCCGAGGACTATCAAAATGTAATCGATGTCATCTTTCCCCTTATTTTGAATGAAATGACGGATCTTTACGAGTATCCTCTTATTGCCAACTTAACAAATGATAAATTAACTCAAAACTTAACAACAGTTAATAATGAATCATTTGAACAAGATGCAAACACACTAAATGAACAATACATTAAAGAAATCTTTAAGGTGTTTCGTAAAAGAGGAAAACCGGGCCCAAGCCGCCGAGGAGGTTTTGACAAGTGTGAACTTGGGTACTGTCGAGGAACCTAAAGAGACACAGATCGGAAACTTCTTCCGGGGTTGAACGGGACAGATCGATCGATCTCGCTCGTAGAATACATCGACGTGTTTGCATGGTCATACGGGGATATGCCGGGGCTAGACGGTTCGATAGTAGAGCACGTAATCCCTCTAGCACCGTATGCTAAGCCAAGCAAAAAACCGAGGAAGATCAAGCCGAGTGGTCTCTACAAAGGTCAAAGAAGAGATTGAGAAGCTACCGCGGGTAGGATTCATCGTAGTCATCGAATATCCGACATGGTTGTCCAATATTGTGACCAGCACCAAGGCCAATGGGAAGGTGCGCCGCCGGGTGGATTTCCGAGATCCGAACAAGGCCCGGCCCAAAGGACGATTACCCTTTGCCAAACATAGACATCCCGGTGGACTCCACTGCCAACTACGAAGTCAAATCCTTCGTTGATGGCTTTGTGCTACAACCAGATCAAGATGGCCGAGGAAGATCAAGAAAAGACAGCCTTCACCACACCGTGGGGGACTTACTGTTATACAGTGATGCCATTTGTGCTTAAGAACGCCGGGGCTACTTACCAAAGGGCAGCGACCGCGCTTTTTCATGACATGATCCACAAGGAGATTGAGGTCTATGTAGACGACATGATAATCCACTCCAAAGGCGAGGATGGGCAGCACTTTGTTGACTGCGAAGTTCTTTGAGAGGCTGAGACAACATTCCATGAGACTAAACCCTGCCAAATGCACCTTCGGAGTGACAAGGGGAAAAATGCTTGGGTATATAGTCACGGAGCGAGGTATTGAAGTTGACCCCCAAAAGATCAAAGCCATTATGGATATGATGCCACCTCAAACCCAGACAGAAGTCAAGAGCTTTATGGGAAAACTGCAGCACATCGCCCGTTTTTCAATCAGTTGACCACTATGTGCGAGCCCATCTTCAAGCTCATGAAGAAGAACGTAGACACGTAATGGACCGAAGAATGCCGGGATGCTTTTGACCAGATTAAGGCATACTTGGTACATCCTCCGGTGTTATGCCCCCACATAGACGAAACCTCTTCTCGCTCTATCTCACTGTCACGATACGGCAGTTGGGGCTATGCTTGCTTAGGAAAAGAAAGACTCTCGGGTAGAGAATGCCATTTACTTTGTCAGCCGGAAGCTGCAGGAAGTGAGCTCAATTACTCAACATGTGAAAAAACCCGTGCAGATCGGTCCGGGTAGTCGGCAAGTTGAAGCATTATATGCAAGCCCACCCCTGTGAATTTGGTCTCAAAAATGGACCCCATAAAATACATCTTTGATAAGCCTTCCCTCTCGATGCGTCTAGCAAAGTGGTCCTTCTTCTTAGCGAGTACGACATCAACTATGTGACCGAAAAGCCATCAAGGGTCAAGCGTTGTCGAGACCACCGCGAACTTCCCCGATGTGAAGACGAGAGGGCTGAACCCCAATTCCAGATGAAGGGATCTTTGCGGTCGAGCACGAAAACCGATGGCAATTATTCTTTGACGGAGCCGCTAACAAAAGGGGAAACGACATTGGGATGCTCTTGGTCGATCCGAAAGATGAGCATACACCCATAGCCCTCAAGTTGAACTTCCCGCCACGAACAATGTTGCCGAGTACGAAGCCGCATTCTTTGGTTTGGAAGCCGCCTTAGAAAGGAATGTCAAGGAGCTCGAAGTTTACGGAGACTCGGCCCGATCATCAACCAGGTTTCCAACAAATGGAAGGATCTGTGGACCCTAATCTGCAGCGGTATCATGCCCATATGGAGGAGTTGACTGGACAGGTTCGGAGAAGTGACCTTCCACTACTTGCCAAGGGAAAAGAATGATTCGCAGATGCCTTAGCTACTCTAGCCTCACTGTAGAGATCCCCGAGGGAAAAGCCATAAAACCCTTCCGAGTGGGTAGAAGAGAAGCCCCACTTCTTGTGAAGTAGACCTGGAACCCGAGCCTATAAAGGAACCCCGTACAATCAAATTTACCGGTTCCTCAAAGATGGAGAGTCGGCTTTCGAAACGAAGAAGGTAGACCAAAAGAAGGTGTCGAGCCAAGAGCTTGCAAGCCTTGAAAAGGTTGGCCTCCCATTATGTCATTCTAGGAGGCAACCTATACAAGAAGCGGTACCAAGGACCACTCCTCTTGTGCGTCACTCAAGAAAGGGCCAAAGGGCACTGAGTCGGCAAAGCCCCTGGCAAAACCCCGAGCCTCTCCTGCAGCCATAAGTCAGCACAGCTGGACTCCCAGACCTCATGAAATGGTCTCCCCTAGCCATCCTGTCAATGCCATGCAATGTCTCTCCCAAAACCAGTGGAACAATGTCCTTCCCAAATTTCGGCAGCTTCGACCATGTCCAAGAGACCACCATGACAGATCCCCACGGACTCAGCGGTGAACAAAGCAGAAAATATGCAAAGAATGAAGGCATCCATAGCCACCGTGGTCGCATCCATAGCCGGAGACCCAAACCTGCCCGGGATACCAGAAAGGTCAATCCTGTCCGGGGCTATCATCATCCCCTCAGCCTCTTCCAAAGAAATCTGCAGAAAAGATGCAAGCTTTGCCGCCACCGGCACGTCTCCGATCAGTGGAATAGATATAGTCTCAATCTCGAGACCCCCAATCAAGGCTCGGAAGTCTTCATGCGTTGGGACAATCTCGTTGTAAGAAAAGCAGTAAACATGTCTCCGGACGTCCCAAAACTTCGCTGCTTCTCTCAAAAGGTCCCAATCGGGCGGGAGATCCCTCAAATGCCATAAAGACTTGATCTTGAAGGAAGAATCAAGCAGCCCCTTGTGAAATTGGAAGTTGTGCTTCACCCACGATTGTAGATCGGACAGAAAACGGTCTCGCTTCCCCCTTTGCAATCTGACGGGCTTCTCCATTGCAAAATGACCAAAGATGGTGTCTTTAAGTCCAAAATGTGCTCTGGGAACAATTGGGACAAGTCTAGAGTGAAAATGAAATGAAATGGCCAAGCCTTGCTTTTATTCAGAAAATAACCAGTTCAGACAGAACTGTGAGCCGCACGGCTTCATTTGCCCTCAGGACCAAATTGCACGGCCTCATTTGCCATCTGCAGAAAAAAAATCTGCAGCAACCAAAGTTGCTGCCCAAGGGAGTTTTCACCCCACTTTCTCAACCAAGACCTGTACAAAAACATGTTCAAAAGCCATTCAAGCATTTATATATCATTATAAATCATTTTGGCCCCGTTTCAGCCCCAATTCCAAGCAAAAAACTGCCCCGAGGCTCAGATAATATGCAAATTTAAAAAGCATAAATTAGAAAAGTAAATAAAACATTACTACAATGTCTTCGCCCCATCGGCGCCCAAATAAAGAAAATGTGCATAAAAATGTGTTCATTGTTTGCTTTGTTCCTAATTCCACTCTAGAGACCTCCTAGGCCTCCAATTCTTCTTCTTCTTCATCACTGCTCAGCTCGTAGACACTAGCCTCCCTCATCAAGTCCTCCTGGTCGCTCACATCAGACAGATGGACATTATCGTGCCCGTACTCAGCCTGCTCAGAATGTCGGCATTGGGTCCCCGCCCCGAGGCATGGCACCGGAAGAGTACTTCGAGACCGATGAGGTAGACGCCGTGCCCCGACATGCCTTCTCTTGCGCCCGGGCTCACTGTGCGTCGCCGCCTTTGAAGCGCAGCGGCTTCCTCGAAGGGACCGACACATGTCTTTCCACCTGTTTCGACCGACCAACTGTCATAAGTGCGAGCCGGAACCCGAGAAAAAGAGGAGAAAAATCTCGAGAAAAATCTCGAAAAATCTCGAGAAAATCTCGGGAATTGCAAAAAGCAAAGAAATCCGAAAAGTGGAAAGACCTTAAAAGTGTACTTACAAAGGTCTTTGTCAGGCGGCAAGGTATACTGGGGCTCCCTAGTGTCAGGGACAGGAATCCTCATCCTCCTCGGAACTCCGTGGACCACATAAGACAGGTGCGCAGGAGGGATCGGCGGGTCAGTAGGCTCATCCTCCCCATACCCCTGAGTGACCGCCAGCTTCACTAGCTTCTGTGGCGTCCTCGTGCGCCGCTCCACAAACACAAAGCATAGGGGTATCCATGTCAAAATACTCCTCGCGGCCACGCCGCTCGATACCTAGCAATCTCATCTGCCGGCCAATCCCTGGGCTGTAGCATCCGTGTTGGAGGATCACGGGGAGTAATGGCGTCCAGTGGAGGGACATGGCCATGCTGCCTCGAAAATCGGTCCCCCAAGTATATGACATCACATGTCAGCCCCATCAGCCATCTCCGCTGCCTCATCGCCTCAATGGCCTCTCCCAGCAAAATCTCCGGATACCTGCCCCAAGGGTAGAAGTCCACTCCATCAGGTCCATCCTTGTTGATAATCGGCTTCACCATCTTGTAATCAAAAGTGATCCGGGTCTTTCCCGTGAACTTATCCCTCGCATCTCCCCTCCAGCGGATCATAGCAGGGAAGATGGTGATATCGCTTTGTTGGTTCCAAGGAAAGAACCTGATCACCTCACAGAACCAGACCTGCATGTTCAAAACATCAAAAGGGTCATTTTTCTTTCATAAAAGTCTCAAGACAGGAAGAGAAAAGAGAAAAGGAAGAGGGACTACCTCGAGAGCAAAGGAGAAACAATCCATGGAGGCAGCCTTGTTCCGGCTATACAGATCCAGGGAGAAGTACAACTCTGCCAATCTGGCCTCTCCCCAAGAGACCGTCCCTATCCCATCAACATCCTCCAGAGAGTCGAGAAGGCAAGTCATGGCCAGTGTCCCAGAATTAGCAAAAATGGTGACCGACAGCATCAACCACACAAAGGCTCTAGCCAGCTGCTGGGCAGTCACATCGCTAACGGCAAAATCCCGTATGCAGTTCTGGACTGCCACCTCGACGTTCCGCGTCTCCATCCCTAACCCCTTGGGAATCAGCTCAAACCCGACCAAAGCTCGGAACTCCTCAGCTGTAATATGGTCCCTCCAAGTCACGGGCCTCCTAGTGAACTGTAGACCAGTGATAGCCGTGAAATCAACGGGAGTCACTGTCAGCTCTCCCCAGCTCAGATGGAAGCTATGAGTGCTATCCCACCAAAACTCAGATAGGGCCTGGACCAAGCCCTTGCTCTTAGAGGTGATATGAATTCCCCTGCCGATAGCCTCGATGAAAAGATCTAGGCCGGTAGCCCGCACCAGCTGCTTGGGATTTACCCCATTCTTCTCGAAATCTGGCATCCTTTCCCAAAGCCTGATTGCTATCTCCGATGGTCCTCTAGACTTGTTCTCCTGTAGACAAGCACAAGAAATGTGTCAGTCCTTCATCATTTTCAAAAGCATGCATATATTCAAAAAGTGCACATGTTTTCAAAAGAAAAGCATTCATAAAGTTTTTCTAGCAACCCTTGCATCAAAAAAGCGTCTTTCATCACTTGAAACACGTCATGTCAAGTCTCATTGCTTTCCTAAAGCACAAAATCACAATTTTCAAAATTTCTTGCACATAAGCATTATTCTTTCAAAAAAAAAAAAGTGGCATGCATGAATCCTTTTCATCTTCCAAAATCTTGTTTTCTCATTGATAATCAAAATTTTGACTTAGTTCTAGCACATGCAAGAACTCCGTCTCACTTTAGACAATTATCATTCTTACTTTATTTTCGAGAAAAAAGTGGGTCATTCCCATTATTTTTATCAAATGAATTGCACATGCATGTTCTTAGCCTCATAGGTTAATCATCAATGTCTCAAAGTCATTCAAAAAAATCCTAGGAAAATCCTAGAAAAAATTCCTAAAATTCGGGTCAAGCCCTAAATCAATCAAAATTCAAATCGACGGAATTGAGCCAAATAAGAACGCTTACCCCAACCGATCGCGGGTTCGTCGATTTGTGCTCTCTTCTCCCCGGATAAAGCTCCGATGGAGGCGTAAGAAAGTCATACTTTCTCTCCGTTCGAACGAGCTCTTTCCTCCTCCTCCGAGCGGCCGCGGAGATGTTTCTTCTTGCTTGCCTCGGTATAGGATTGCCCTCCGGATCCATTCCAATCGATAGAAGCAAAGGGAATTGAAGAATTTTGAAGAAATTCTCTCCTTTCTCTCTCTCTTCCTCGGCAGTTCTTGGGCGGCAATAATGCCCAATGCCCATTCAAATCTGTTTTAAATAATCTGGAAAATTCAAGCTTCTAGCCGTACGGCTTCTTTTTCTCCATCTCATGCCGGGCGGCCTCATTCACTCTGAGCAGAAATTACAATTTTGCCCCTGGACTTTCCACTTGGGCATCCAATTCCCGTTATCCTTTAACTAAGATAACATCCTTTCCAGAAGATATCCCTTATCTCCTAAGCAATTAAGCTTTCTTCCCAGTCGCCTCCGTTAATTCCGTTATAACGGGATAACGCTAGGTGACAACCTCCGAATTGTCAAGAACTCTAAACTTAGCTTACCTCTATCCCGGATAGTGACGTATGCTAAGTTCTCTAAACTTAAGCTACCTCTATCCCGAATAGTGACGTATGCTAAGTTCTCTAAACTTAAGCTACCTCTATCCCGGATAGTGACGTATGCTAAGTTCTCTAAACTTAAGCTACCTCTATCCCGAATAGTGACGTATGCTAAGTTCTCTAAACTTAGGCTACCTCTATCCCGGATAGTGACGTACACTCAAGTTCTTCTGACTTAGGCTACCTCTATCCCAGATAGTGACGTACGCTCAAGTTCTTCTGACTTAGGCTACCTCTATCCCAGATAGTGACGTACGCTCAAGTTCTTTTGACTTAAGCTACCTCTATCCTGAATAGTGAAGTATGCTAAGTTTTCCAAACTTTAGCTACCTCTATCTTCTCGATAGTGACATAAGCTCTAGTTTCTCCAGGTGACAGCCTCCATTAATTGTCAAAACCCTCAAGGATCCTAGACATCGTTCCTAACTATCTAGTGATGCTTGAACTACGATCAAGGCTTGATTCCTCCGGGATACGTAGGTAGCCTTTCATAAAAGGTCCAGCCATCCGACCACTTTGGTCACCCTGTTCCTTCGTCACTCATCAGTGATGAAGTAACCCCTCATAGAGGTTTAGATATCTGACCACATTGGTCACTTCTAGCATATCCCCAGTAGGATCAATTGCTTGACCTCCTAGGTCATTTTCTCTTCTACTTCCCCAGCAAGAGACCAGTTTCTCTTCTCCATTCCCCAGCGGATCTTTTCCGAACTACGGCCTGGCTTGATTCCCACTCGGGATATGTAGGTAGCCTTCCAGAGGTTCAGCCACTCGACCACCTCGGTCTCTCAATCCGTCTCGGCATTCGCCAGATCGGATCCTTTTCTATCGACAACCCCACTCGCCTTGCAAGTGACGTTGCCGAGGGGCTTCTGTAAGTACCCAAATCTGGCTCATGCCTTCCGGTTAAATTTCCCGGCAATTTCGGTAAGTTTCCCGATAATTCCCCGGACCTTCCTAGTGTTCCGGAAATATTCCGGAACTGTTCCAAATTAATTATGGACTGAAAGGGAAGCTTTCCAATTAAGAAACACGTTTTTATTAATTGGGAGGAAGCTTCTAGAAATTGCCACCTTGCATGTTTCTAGAAATGCTGAGTCATAAGGGATAATGCCGCACGGCTGCATTAGCTCGAGGTCCTTAGCCGCACGGCTTCATTGGCGATTTCCAGACTGCCTATAAATAGAGCCCTCCTCTACCCATTTTAACAACCAACAAAAAAGCATTAGTCACTCATAATACGAAGGAGTCCTCCCAAAGAGCTGTTGGAAGTCCAAGAAGGTGAAGAAGAAGGCCAAGAAGCTACCTCCCTCCTCCTTGAAGATCCCAAGATCAAGTCCTCCTCCTAGCTCCGTCCAAAGAAGAAGAGGAAGCCATTGGTAACCTAGCACGCCCTAACCTTGCATCTTAAATTGCTTTATGTAATTATAATTGCTCATTGCATTCATACATTGCATTTATCTTGCTTGGGACTTGGTAGTTTATCATAAAGATCATATCTTTATCCCCTTTCCCTCTTTGCATGTATTAGGCATCCTTTGCCATTAAAGATGTAATCTTTGAATGAAAGGTGCATCCTTTGCACCTAAAAACCCCATTTTTCCATAAAAACATCATCTTCATGCATCCTTTGCATGTAAAAATTCAATCTTTACAATAAAAATGCATCCTTTGCATATAAAAACCTTTTTCAAGCATCCTTTGCACTAAAGATCATATCTTTATCCTAAATTAGCATCCTATGCTTTTCAAAATACAATCTTCATGCATCCTTTGCATATTCATATACCAATTTCTTCATAAAAATGCATCATTTGCATAAAAATCATGTCTTTATGCATCATTTGCGAATAAAGATCATGTCTTTAACTCAAATGCATCCTTTGCAACCCAAAAATGTCATCTTTTCATTAAAAATGTCATTTTTACATGCATTCCCCCATGTCCCCATTAGCAACCTTGGAACGGACCGGTGTAAAAGATCCTATCTTTACATCGTTCCTTCCATAAAGGTTTCATAATTTCTTTAGAAAGGGACAACTTTGAACCCTATATCTCCGATTATCACTTAAGATGAGTATGGAGCATCTATATGAGCTCGACCGTCTTAAAGTGTAGGATTGATGGGCTAAGGACCCTCCTTTTCTAAAGAACCTCATCTTTGACTATAAAGAGAGTCATTCTCTCGATCACGCAAGTCCCAAGGTCCAAAAATGCGATGATCACAAGTCCAAGATGAGGACGGGATCAAAATCCCAAATACATAAAATCCAAGAAATCCCGAGCGACAACCAACAAATGGTTTGTACGTCCGGAAGACGACTTGGGACATTCCCTCCTTTATTTTCAAACACATGCACACAAGAAAGCACGCAAGCAAGCACGATTAATGGGATCTTGGGAGACTTGCTCCGGCAAGGCACCTTGGGTGAATGACGATCCGTTCTTCCCAAGGGGTAACTTAACCTCCGAACCCATAAAACCTTTTTTTCAAAGTTTTGAGGTAATCAAAATGGCATGGCGACTCCGTTTTTCAAATTAAACCGGTTGTCTTCAAACTAAACAAAAAATTTGGGGCACACATTCACAATCTCGCAGCTTAGCAGCACTATTTTAGGCTTGAGCAATAAATGCTCTTCCTTGGAAGGAGATCTCGCTGGGTGTGTGAAGGATAGAAATGTTTACAAACGGAGGGTTTCTAGGCGGGAAGATACAATTAAAAGGTTAACTGACCAAAAATCCAAAGCTGAGGCTGACCTTACGGCAGGGAAAGCACGTTTGGAGGAGCTAGAAAAGAAAAACAAGGAGGCAGAAGAGAAACTGGTTCAACTTGTCGCTGAGAACGAGAAGAACAAAGCTGATGCTGTCAAACTTGCTGACCTTGATGCCGAGAACAAACGGCTTAGAGATGAAGATTTTGTCAAAGCCAACCAAGTGATCAAACTCAGAAAGGATCTAGAAGCGGCTAAATCCAAGGCTGAAACTGCTGAAATGGATGCATTTGATAATGCTATCGTTCATACCTTAAGGACAATAGCCGCAGAAGCCAATCCCGCCATTACCCCCGCCATGCTAGCGAGATGGGGCTCTGAAACAATTTTTAGCGACAAGAGTCGAAAGGGACATCCCCTGGTGCCCTTCAGCGAGGAGGAGCTAACTCAACTAGCTGCGGAGGATGCCGTTCTCGGCAAAGCTGCCTGGCCAGTTCCTGATACCCGCCCTGACAATATCATTCCCGCCCTGTTCGACTTGACTCAGAAGAACAAGGAAGCCCTTAACGCTGCTTACAATGCCCAGTGAACTTTCCTTTATAATTTGTGATTGTCACCAATACTTTTGATTTAATTTGGATCTTGTAACAAACAATTTTTACTTTTTCTTTTATTTCTCGCATTTGTGTTTTGTTGTAAACAATTTACTTTAATTTCAACGGTGGGCCTTCGTGCCCGACAACTTGTAATCATTTTCTTGTCGCTCTGTTGCGACCTTTTGTCTAATGCTTTGCTTCTTATGACTTGCCTTAAATCTTCTTTGTACATCACAACTTTTTCATGTCGCATGCCTTTCTTTTGATAATTCTGATTTTGCTTCGATAGTTCATCGAAGATTGCATCCCTCCATCTTATCTCTATATACATACTACTCCCTTCAAAAAAGTGAGGCTTGTCTTTAGGCAGCCTCACTCCCCAGTCAAGATTCTCGCCACTCAAGTTATGCGGCAATCTTAGATGCATTGTATACATATCCTTTTAACTTGTTTATTCCGCCTCTGCGGCAACAAGCATAACCTTGCTTTTTTCGCCTAACCGACAACCACCATAACTGACTCTTATTATCACTGTAATTACCATCTTTGCCTTCATAAGTGCATGGGCCTCTTCCCAGGTCACAATGTTTGGCGTCTGGGTCTCTACCCCGGCTACCACATACATTTATCGTCTGGGTCTCTCCCCAGGTCTCAAGGTTTGGTGCCTGGGTCTCTCCCCATGTCACCATATCCACTTGGCGCCTTGGTCTCTAACTAAGACGCCGCATCCACTTGTCGCCTGGGTCTCTCCCCAGGTCGCAAGGTTTGGTTCCTGGGTCTCTCCCCAGGTCACCATATCCACTTGGCGCCTTGGTCTCTAACCAAGATGCCGCATCCACTTGTCGCCTGGGTCTCTCCCCAGGTCGCAAGGTTTGGTGTTTGGGCTCTCCCCAGGTCACCGCATCCACTTGGCGCCTTGGTCTCTAACCAAGACGCCGCATCCACTTGGCGCCTTGGTCTCTAACCAAGACGCCGCATCCACTTGGCGCCTTGCTCTCTAACCAAGACGCCGCATCCACTTGGCCGTGCTGGCGACAATTACTTCTCGCTTTCATCATCACGCCTCAACGGCTACTCCCTTCATCCAGTTTCTTTATCAACTCCAATGGTCATTTTCTCGATCACTTTTTGCCTCCCGAAATCTCGCTCCTCCATTCACTGCTTTATGAAACACAAAACAATAAACTTGTCAGATTTATAAAATTGTCAATCATAGTAAAATATGTCGCAGAGTAATTCTTGCCATCCTTCTTCCATCATATTTATAAGTTACATCATTCTAGAATGACAAATTCTACATAACTTTTTCGCCAATATGAGGTCAACAAAACACATGACCAAAAAGAAAAGTTACATAACTTTTGTTATCTAGAGCAAAAATCAAAAGATATAACTACAAAAACTCGCGGCAACTTCATTGATAAAAACGCTTCAGATGATCAACACTCCAAGCATTTTTCAATTCTTCACCGTCCTGCTTCCTTAGCTGATAAGTCCCCTCTCGGATAACTTTGGAAACCTGAAACGGCCCTTCCCACTTTTCATTCAACTTGGTGAATCCTGGCTTGGGTCCCGTAGCCTCCGCACTTCTCAGCACCCAATCACCCACATTGAAAGACCTCTTGTTTACTCGCTTGTCGTGTTGAGCCTTCATCCTTTGCTTATAATTCACCATCCTCATTCTTGCTTGAAGCCTTCTCTCATCAACCAAATCAAGGTCTTTGCATCGTCGCTGTCCATTTCTCGCCTCATCGTAGTAAGTCACCCGGTATGTCGGCAATGCCATCTCGGCTGGCACCATGGCCTCAGATTCATAAGTCAAAGCAAATGCCGTTTTGCCAGTTGAGCCCTTTATTGTGGTCCTGACGTACCATAATGCTGTTGGCAATTCTTCTAACCATGCACCGCCTCTTCCTTTCAAATTCTTGCGCAGGGCGGCAATAATCTGCTTGTTTGCCGCCTCAGCCTGCCCGTTGCACTGCGGCCTATATACTGCCGACATCCAATGCTTCACATTCATCCTCTTGCACTTTGCTGCAAATTTCTTCCCGAATTGTGTTCCATGATCAGAGATAATGGCCCTGGGCAACCCATATCTACACCAAATGTTTTCTTGGACAAACTTGATCACATTATCTTCACTTATTGTTGCCAAGGCTTTCGCTTCCGTCCATTTTGTAAAATAATCAACGGCGACAACCACATGCTGGAACCCTCCCTTGGCCTTTGGGAATGGCCCAATTAAGTCGATGCCCCACATATCAAAGGGCCAAGTCGCGACAATCGGCGTCTGCTCAGTGGCGGATTGCCGCAGGATATTTCCAAATCTCTGACACTTTTCGCATTTCCGCACATATTCTTCCGCATCCTTCCTCAAACTTAGCCAGTAATAGCCATGGAACAAAACCTTTTCCGCCAGGGATCTTGCTCCTGGATGGCCACCACAAACACCTTCATGGATTTCAAACAAAACCTTGGCCACCATTCCTGGCTCCACACACCTCATCAATGGCTTTGAGAAAGATTTTCTATATAAGACCCCATCCTGCACGGTAAATCGCGGAGAAGTCACCTTTATTAACTTTGCCTTTTCTTCATTAGGCGGCAATTCGCTCTTGTCTAAAAAATCCTTCATTTCTGTTACCCAATTCTTCTCTATTTCACCGATCTCCATGACCACAGGCCTATCAATGGCCAGCATATCCACATACTCCACCAGGGGCTCAACAACGGCTTCGTCTGCCTCGCTTCCCGCTGATCTACTCAATGCATCAGCCTTTGAATTCTCTGCCCTATCAATTTGCACAAATTCCCAAAACTCAAAACTACTCAAAATGCTTCTCGCCAGATTACAATATTTTATCAGAAATGAATTCTCCACCCCGTACTCGCCCCGCACTTGGTTCACAATGAGCTGAGAGTCAGAATGAATCACAATCTTCTTTACCCCAACTTCACGGGCAAATTCAATTCCCGCCACCAATGCCTCATACTCTGCCTGATTGTTGGACAATGGGAACTTGAACCTAAATGCCTTCTTATACTCGCATTCCGCATCTGGTGACATCAAAACCATTCCCACTCCTCCTCTGTCCTTCGTGGACGAACCATCTACATATAGGACCCAACAATCCGCCGACCTCTTCTTCTCTTCAATCAAACTTGGCACAACCTGCTTTGTCACCTTCCTGTTCTCGCGCTCCTCCACCACTTCCGCCTGAGACTTGGTAAATGAGGTCTCAGCAATGAAATCTACCAATGCCTGCGCCTTAATAGCTCGGCGGGATTCGTATCTGATATCAAACTCGGTCAGCTCAATTGACCATTTCAGCAACCTTCCCGCGGAATCTGGCTGCTGCAAGATCTTTCTTAAAGGGGCATCAGTCAAAACAACGACTGTATGAGCGACAAAATAAGCCCTCAACTTCCTTGCCGTCACCACCAACGCATAAGCCAACTTCTCGGCATTAAAATATCTCGACTCAACCTCGCTCAAAGCCTTAGAAACATAATACACAGGCTTTTGAATGCCTCCATCCTCCCTTACCAATACTGCAGCAACTGCATAATCAGAGGCTGCCAAATAAACAAACAACTCTTCCCCCTCCACAGGACTACTCAACAATGGCGGTTTCCCCAAATAAGTTTTCATTTCCTTAAACGCTACCCCACATTTCTCGCTCCACTCAAACTTCTTCCCCCCTTTAACACCTTGAAAAATGGCAAACATCTCTCCGCCGACTTCGAAATAAATCTTCCCAACGCAATTATCCTCCCATTCAATCGCTGAATCTCGCGGATAGATTTTGGAGGCGACATGTCTAACAACGCCTGAATTTTTTCGGGGTTGGCCTCAATTCCCCGCCTGTTCACCAAGAATCCCAGAAATTTTCCCGCCGTAACACCAAACGTGCATTTACTAGGATTCAACTTCATGGAATTCCTTCTCAGATTCTCGAAGGTTTCGGCCAGATCTAACAAATGGTGATTCTCCTTGGATTTGATCACCATATCATCAATGTATGCTTCCATATTCCGCCCAATTTGTGACTTGAACACCTCATTTACCATCCTTTGATATGTCGCCCTCGCATTCTTCAAGCCAAACGGCATCATTTTGTAACAGAAATTTCCCATAGGGGTCCTAAACGCAGTTTTCGCCTTATCCTCCTCCGCCATCTTGATCTGGTGATATCCCGAATAAGCATCAATAAAACTGAACACCTTGTAACCAGCAATGAAGTCCACCAACTTATCAATCTTGGGCAAAGGATAGCAATCATTGGGACACGCCGTATTCAAATCAGTGAAATCAATACACATCCTCCACTTCTTGTTTGATTTCAACACCATCACCGGACAATCCAACCAGACTGGATATTGAATCTTCTCAATTATTCCCGCTTTCAATAACTTCCCCACTTCCTCCATCACGGCCAGCTCTTTTTTCTGGCGACAAATGCCTCACCTTCTGCTTAAATGGCTCTATATTAGGATCAGCGTTCAAACAATGCAATACTATGTTTTTGTCAATTCCCCTCATATCTTCGGGCCTCCAGGCAAAAACATCCAAATTTTCCTTCAAAAATTCAATCAAGCATTCCCGTTCATCCCGCGACAACTGCTTGCCAATATTTATTTTCTGCTCTGGGAAATAACAATTGATTTCTACTTCCTCCAATTCTTCTCCCGCTTGGATATCTGGCTCATCCCGTACTTGTAGGGTCTCCACCTCTATTCTTTTTCTTTTCCTCGTTCTGGCGAAAATCGGCTTTCTGGGATCAATAAAGGTATTCCCAGTAGGCCGCCCTTGGGCATCTTCCACCTTAATAGCTTCACAATCATCATCAGACTCATCTACAGGCACTCCAACATTTCCCTCAACAATCTCCTCAATTCTTGGCTCATCCATGCGTACCATCCTCACAATCCTGGCGTAACTTAGGTTGGGTGCCACATTCACCATCTCCATTGCCAAGTAATTCCCTTTGTCAGCCTCATCTCGCCTGGCCATGTCGGTATCAAATTCTCGCCACATCGCCACCTCATGTACATATTCTCGCTGAGCTTCAGAATCAGACTCCTGCTTATTGATCGCGCTCTCTTCCCGCTTTCCCCCAAATTCCCATACCGACTCTGAAACTCGGTTTGTTGCCGACACTACCATAGATGTTTCATTTCTCATACTGTCCGTCATGACCCAATCTGAATCACCATTCTCTACTTCTACAATCTTAACCATGTTTATCTTCAATGGGCTGGATTCAACTTTGGTAGTCATAGAAATTGTACTCTCCATCTTAGCTTTCAACATTTCCTTCTGCTTTCTTACTACTGTGATCGCCTCACTCTTCAGACAGCCTATCCCATTGGAGGTGGGATACTTCACCCTTTGGTGGGGAATTGACAGAACCATCTCAAAGCTCAACATGAACGGGATTCCCACTATTGCGTTGTAAGGGGATACGAGATCAGTCACCATGAACTCAACGTTCTCGCATCTCGCCAACTTTCCTTCGCCAATCTCAACATCCAGCATGATCGTACCCTTGACCTTAACTGAATGATTGGTGAAACCCTCCAGGTATCCCTTATGAGGCACCAAATTAGCCTCCGTATAATTCATCCTCTTAAAAGCATCATAATAAAGCACATTCCTACTTGCTCCAGAGTCCACCATAACTCGCTGCACAATATTATTGCCTGGATACATCGTGATGATAATTGGCTGACTCCCATGACTCTTAGTAACAGCCAATTCTCGCCTGGAGAAACTGATTACTCTATCTTGGCTGGCGGGAAACTGAGGAACGTCAAACGTATGCGTCAGAGTCATAATTTGATTATTCAATTAGGATACACTGGGCAATGGGTCATGGATAACATCTACCAAATTTCTTTCCGGCCTTCGCTGATCATCTCGCCTAACATTCTCCTCCAAGTATTCCTGTAGGAAACCCCTATCAATCCTCCCTTGAATCAATATCCTCAAATTATAACAGTTATCAGTCTTGTGCCCCTTATCTTTATGAAACTCGCAATAACTATTCTGATCCTTGGCTGCCTCAGTTCCTGGTGCAATGGGAAAAGGCTCGGGCAAGTTCACCTTCTTCATAATCTCGCTAATATGAGTGTTCAATTGGCTAAACTTAATGGCCGTCTTTGGCTTGTAGTCTCTCTGACCCCCTGAACGTCCATCTCCACGGCCTCCACTTCCTCCTGCTTGACTCGACACCCTATTGCCGCTAGATCCCCTCCTATCATCTCGCATTACTTCCACCCTCTCGCCTATTACTTTCTTGGTCGTCGAATTTGTCGCTTGAGCCCCTTTAACCTTGACTCTGGCTCCACTGCAAAATCCCCTGACTCTCTCATACAGTTCTCCTGTAGTTTTTGGCAACCTCATCCCTAGCTCCTGCTTAAAATGACCGGGCTGCAAACTGGTATTGTACAACATAATTATCTCGCCTTGGCCGATATCCGCGACTTGATTTGCTACTCCCATGAACCTGTCCGTGAAAGTCACAATCCCCTCCCCATCTTTTTTCTTGAGGCTGCATAACTCTGTTTTTTGTACCGGTTGTGATCCTGACGCACTAAATCTCGCTAAGAACTTCTCCTTGAAATCTTGATACCCAGTTATAGAGTCTTCAGGCTGCGCCAAGAACCACTCTAAGGCATGATCCGCCAAAGTGCTTACCAAAGCTCGACATAGAACCGCCTCATTTTCAGTCAGTAGCGACATTGTCGCTTCAAATCCTCCAACATGGGTTATTGCTCTAGTTTTTCCAGAATAACTTGACAAAGTTGGCACGCGGAAGCTTGGATCTGGGGCGACACCTTTGATGCTCTGAATGAATGGAGCCAAAAAAGGTTTCTTCTCGCCAACTTTCTTCGTTCCCGCCTCTAACTCCTTTATTTTCTTGGCCATTTCTACCATCTCATTTTTCCATTTTTCCTCCTCTTCCTTCTTAGCTTTCTCCATTTCTATAGCCTTGGCCAACTCTGCGGCTTTCAAGGCTTCAACAAGCTTCTGGCCTCCGCCGCCCTTGTTGCCTCAGCATCTCTCCTTTTCTTTTCTTTCTCATACTCCCTATCTTTCCTCTCTCTTCGCCTTCTTTCCCTTTCTCGCGGTGATTTCTCGCGGTGACGCCTCATGTCATGATGTCGCAATAACTGGGACCTCTCCTCAGCATGCCGGTCTTTACTGGGAACATACTCCTTCTCGTGCGTTGAGCCACTAGATTCATTACTATCATATTCAAAGTAATAAGATTGATCTCTTGAATTGCCTGATTTATGGTATATTTTCTTTCTCCTCTTCCGCCTGGCCTCCAAACCGTCATCCTTTCTCTTTTCAACTGCCCTTGCTGTTCTCACATTTGCAATATCCCGCCTACAATCTCCGGCCGCTCCTTTAGGCGGCGACACATCCCTCGCTCGCCTTGGCCTATCAGCCACACTGGCGCTGACCTCTCGCTCTTGCCCGCCGGCATGGGCCCTTCCCGCTTGCCCATCCAACAGCTCCTCAGGAATGTGGGAAGGCTCTACATTTAACTCCTTCAACTGTTGATTATTGGCGAGAACTCGTATCCACGCCTCATTATCCGCCCTCAACCTTTCAATCTTTTCCCTCACTTCTGCATCCTTTGACTTTGCGGGAACTTGCCCTTCATCTACTACCTTGGCTTTCTCAATTCTCACTCTTTCCTCCTGCTCCCTAGCCCGCCTAATGCTAGAGTTAGTCTCCGACGTATGTACCTCCACCACTCTATTAGATCCCGCCCCGGCACGAGCTTCCTTAGCATTGGGGGTTGCCAACGTTAAGTTCTGAGCTGCCTTGGAAGAGGTAGCCTTATCTTGCCCCATCACCATAACTTACCAATAAACAAATGGATACTTTTGCCAAACACTTTAAGCTAAACAACACCTTTTCACAATAAATCAACAATTCTGATAACTTTACAAGTCACTTTTCTGACCACAAAACACCTTTACACCATACATTAATTGGCCAACAGCATTTACAACCAAGGACAACTTTATGACACCATAAAATAAAGACAACAACAGTCCATAAACCGACTTCTGACAGGTACGACCTGGGAATCCCTCTTGATCTTCACACCAATAGCATTTACTTCTTCAGCAAAGCTGCCAACAGAGATCTTCTGGGCTTCACCAGAAAACGGTCACTGTCTGCCACCTTCACACTCACCACCAACAGCTTCCAAACTTAACCAAACCACCCCACGAAGAACATTCAGGTCCCGACAATGGAACCAGCTGATGCTACATAGGAAAACGTGTTGCACAGGAGCTGGACCCACATCTACAATAGAGGATACTCCGGCTGAACTCCTTGGGATTGTTGAACTTGATCCCTACACACAAGTAGACAAAGTGAACTAAACCGGGGGTGACTCCGGTAAAACCCCTCCGGCGTGAGAATAAGTAACTGATTTTTGAGATAAAGAGAATACTAATGGAGTAAAATGGCAGAGAGAGAGGAAGAGAGACTAGAAAACTTACATAATAATGAGATATCTCACGTTTTTATACCATGTCATAATGTAGGCCATGCCCCTAAGGGACACGTGTCAGTCATCCATGCTTTTTGAGTCAACTACCCACAAAGTTGGTAAGAAAGTACTGCTTACCCCATTCTGTCACACTGTTGACCATCATGGGGAGTGTCCACGTGGCAACACCACAATCTCTTATTACCTATCAGTCACACTTGTCGCCTGGCGACAATTCTTCTAAAGGGACGAAGGCGAGGTAATCGCCTAATCTATCCGAACACTCGCCGCCCAAAGACTAGATACATCAGGTCACTTCTCGCCGTTCACACTTCCCGCATACCGCATAATCTCATGCCCAGGCATGCCCTTGTCTCAGATATTAATTCTCGCCAACTAAGTAAGAAATAACATTTATTATTCGCTTTAGTATCCCTTATACACATGACCCACCCCAGCTTACTTGGTCCACTAAGCCCAATGAGCCCATTATACTGTTCAAGCCCAATCCTATTTTTGACAATCACTTCAACACTTAATTAAAAAAAATATTGCATCAATTTATAGGTCAAAAAAATAATGATTTTTTTTAAATAAATCCTAAAATGAAGAAGGATAATTGAGAAATGAGTGTTTTTTTTTTTGTGTCCAAATCAAATGAAATTTATATCAATTTATAGGGGAAAAAAATGATGAATTTTGGTGAAAAAAAAATAAAAAAAATTAATTTACTAGGCGATAATTCAGCTCAAATTGAAAAATGAGTGTTTTTTTTTTGTGTCCAAATCAAATGAAACTTGTATCAATTTGTAGGGAAAAAAATGATGAATTTTGGTGAAAAAAAATTAAAAAAAATTAATTTACTAGGCGATAATTCAGCTCAAATTGAAAAATGAGTGTTTTTTTGTGTCCAAATCAAATGAAACTTATATCAATTTGTAGGGAAAAAATGATGAATTTTGGTGAAAAGAAAATTAAAAAAAATTAATTTACTAGGTGATAATTTAGCTCAAAGATTTGGGATAATTTTTTTTTTCGAAAATCTAATGGACCAATTAAACGCTGACATGTGTTGGATAAAAAAAAAAACTTTCAACCCGGATGAAAAGTTTCATCCTCCATTTTCAACCAACCCCATTTCACACTGCCATTGGAGCATTTCATCCAGCTGACACCCCATTATTGAGCATATTAAGGATCCTCCTGTATCTTCTCAGAATCCGCCTACTACATCTTTATTTGATGATCATTATCTTGTAAATATATCAGTTTTTATCTTCAGCATATCTTGTATTTAAATTCAAATTATTTGTATAGTTTAGGAGATTATGTAAATCATATAGATAGAAAATTCTGTATAAATACATCAGATGTATCAATGGAAAATTCATCTTTTGCATAACCTTTTCATGGTATCAGAGCCTTGTGATCTCTCCCAAAACCCGCTGCCCACTTCTTTCTTTCTCGGCATGGCTGCACCACAATCCTCTACCACCCTCCCTAACCCTCACCACACCAACCCTCAGCACCCTCCAAGTCAACCCATCCTTCCCACCCCATCTCAGCTGAGAACCAACTCCCCCGCCCCTTTTAAAGGAAAATGTCAGTATTGTCGTTATGTGGGTCATGTGATTTCCCAATGTCGACAATTCAAGAGAGATTATCCCAGTATCAACTTTCCACCCGCTCCATTATCCAACCGTGCCCCTAGAACTCCTCAATCTCACTCCTCTCTCCAAGCCCACACGGCCACTGCCGCTCCATCTTTCCCAGCCCCATGGCTTGTTGATAGCGGCGCCACAAATCACATTACCAATGATCTATCCACTCTTTCTCTCCACCACTCCTATGATGGTTGTGATGATGTCATCATCGGAGATGGATCCTCCCTTCCCATCTCCAACATAGGTTCTTTTTCTCTTTATACTCCTTACACACCTCTCTCATTTCTTAATGTTCTTCATGTTCCCTTAATCTCTCGCAACATCCTTTCTGTCTCTCAATTTTGCAAGGATAATAATGATACTGCTGTTTTCTCACAATACTCTTTTCTTTTTAAAGACATCTCGACAAACCGGATTCTTCTTCAGGGAACAATTGATCAGGGAGTCTATCTTTGGCGCCCCACTCCTCCCCAAGTTCATCTCAGCACCTCCTCAAATCTTCGCTCATGGCATCATAGATTAGGTCACCCATCCCCTCCTATTGTTTCCCTTTTAAATAAACGTTTTTCTCTTTCTATTCCTAGTGGTTCATTACCGGTTTGCAATCCCTGCAATATCAATAAAAGTCATAAACTCCCTTTTGCCACTTCTTCTCTTCAATCCCATGCACCTCTAGAACTTATTTTTTCAGATGTATGGACTTCACCCGTACAATCCTACGACAACTTTAAATACTATGTAATTTTCGTTGACCACTTCACAAAATATACATGGCTATATCCTCTCAAAAATAAATCTGACACTTTCACTACCTTCAACCGATTCCGAGCTCTTGTCGAAAAATACTTCTCAAAACCTATCCTTCAAGTCTTTTCCGATAACGGTGGTGAATATCTCAAACTCACCCCTTCATTACTTAACAATGGTATATCTCATCTCACATCACCTCCTCACACCCCTGAACACAATGGCTTCGCCGAAAGGTGACATCGCCATCTTGTCGAAACCGCTCTCTCTCTTCTCTCACATGCGAACCTCCCACTTCATTTTTGGTCGCATGCTCTCACAACCGCTGCCTATCTCATCAATAGACTTCCCACCCCCACTCTCAACAATGACTCACCTTATCTCCGTCTCTTCAAATCACCTCCAAACTACACCAAACTAAGAAGCTTTGGGTGCCTTTGCTATCCTTGGCTAATGTTGGGTTTTATGGGTCCATGCGCAGCGGAATTAAGCATCAAATTAACACAAAACCCAAAGCCCTAAGATCCATTCTATACGATTAAATTGAATTCCTATGAGATAGAATTTACCAACCTTAATTGCTTTCCGGTCTTGAGCTATCAAACAATTTATTGGCGTGATTTTGAATCACAATCTTCGATCTTCAAAAACCTTTCAATCTTCGGATTGGAACTCTAGGCCTTGATTGTCAAATGAGCGAAGACCCTCTATTGTTGTATCCACACGTAAGAATGAACCAAGAACGGTTCTTGAGGATTGCTAGATCCTTAAACTTTAGGAAGAATATTGAGAGAACTTTTGTTATGATTTTTCTTGAGAAAATTCGGCTAGCTCTGTTTAGGGTTCGCATAATTTAATATTTATATTACCTTAATATAAGTATTAGTTTCCTAATCGTATTAGGAAAGACTGTGAACCGCCTTTGAGGCTTATGTTGTCGCACGACCAAACAAGTCATATAGACATGATCTGTCGCACGACCCAGAACGCCATATGGCAAGATTAGTCGCACGACCAAGCAAAGCCATATGCAGGAATCTCAATCATTCTTCATTTGGTTTAACCAATTCATTCTAGTTGTGTGTGACCCAATAGGATTATATTATGTTGGCAATGAGCTCGATCATATCGACCCTCATAAGACATAAGCGGACTCTAGCAAGCCATTATGTCTACCCAGATAATATAACGTAAGAGTTCATGTTTCCAATGGTACACTTCCATTTCTCCCTTTGTCTCACGATGTTATATTGAACACAAGTCATGGTCCACGTCAACTTGTATTTGTTCAATGCTTTCTCGATCTTGAGTATAATGATAATCCAATCGCATTGGGGTGTGGCCACACTCTTTCATCATTATCACTCATCGAGGGGCCCAAGCAAAACATCTCTCTTTCGAGGGACAAATTCCATCTTGACTTATCATCCTTCCCATCATGAATCCGATCATGCCAAAGATAGCCTTTATAAATATCGTGTTAAGATAGCGTTTGACTAAAATCAAACATGACTTTCATCATATGTAAGGTCATGATAATCTTAGGTCTAGGGACTAAATGAAGTGACCATATGAGATTTAATTATGACATTTGACCATGATATAAATCTCATACGGGTCAAGTCCAGTCACTTGTTCACTAACAAGTACCCATAATTTCAATGTGCATCTCTATGCATATAATCATCATATGACTATCCATTGACAATTATACTAATTATTCTCTTAATAATTAGGGACGGAGATTATTACAATAAATATGCAAAATATATAATAATCAAATAATAAACTTAAACGATAAAGATGATACATAACAGTTTTAAGTTAAACATAACTAAAGCCTAGGGCATTACACTAGCAGTCTCCCACTTGCACTAGGCTCCATTTATGTATCGAATACTCATGGATCTAACATGACCATCATGCTTCTGCCTGTGCAAGGGTCTTTGTAAGTGAATCCCTTATGTCATCATCGGTTGATACTTTGTATATCTTAACGTCTTCTCATTCTTTATGAATTCTTCGAAGAACGTCTAAGTGAGTGTTTGGATTGCTGTTGTGACCTTGGTTCCATTGTTTGCACAAGTAGCACAACTAGTGTCATAACAAAAGTTTCACTGATTAGTGATACTTTGATCCAAACTGCCTCTTTTAGCCACATCATATGTTGCTAAAATTCTGCCTTAGTAGTAGAATCGGCTACAATTTCTGCTTGGAACTCTTCCAATCAAAACTGCACCTCTAATAAGCATAAACACAAATCCTAATTGCGATTTTAAAATAACTTTGTCAGTTTGGAAGCTAGCATCTATGTAACCCTTACAACAAGATTAACTTCCAATCTTTCAAATACCAAGAACGTATCCTTAGTTCTTCTTAAGTACTTAAGGATCATCTTGACTGCCATCCAATGGTTTACATCAGGATCAGATTGGTATCGACTCATCATGCTTAGAGCATATGAGATGCCGGGTCTAGTGTAAATCATGGCATACATGACTGATCCAAATGCCGAAGCATATGGAACTTCATTCATTTCCCTTTTGCTCATCAGTTGTCATAAGACAATGAATATTGCTAAGAGAAATACCATGACCCATTGACAAGCTACTCTTCTTAGAATCTTCTAAGAATCTTGTCAATGTGGATACTTTGACTCAAACCAATTTATCCTTCTAGATCCATTTCTATAGATCTTGATGCCAAGGATGTAAGCGGCTTCACCCATATCTTTCATTGAGAAACCTTTCCTTGACCAAGACATTGACAGTCTTAAGTGTCGGAACTTGTTTTTCCAATGAGTAAGATATCATTGTAATAAAACAATAGAAATAATACTATGCTCCCACTGAATTTCATGCATGCACAAGATTCATCTTTGTTCTTTGATGAAGTCAAACTCTTTGACCAATTCATCAAAACGAAGATTCCAATTCCTTGAAGCTTGCTTCAACCCATCTCATGGATCTTTGCAACATGCATACTTTATTAGAGTTTCTTGGATCGACAAACTATTCGGGTTGTGTACTATACACATCCTTAATAATCTTTCCATTTAAAGAAAGTCGTTTGACATCCATTTGTCATATCACATAGTCACAATATGTGATAATGGCAATTGAAATTCTAATAGACTTTGACATTGTAACTGGCGAAAAAGGTTTCAACATAGTCAATACTATGAATTTACCTAAATCCCTTTGTTACAATCCTTAGTCATGAAAGTATGCACCTTCCCATCCATGTCGTTCTTGAAGACCTACTTGCACCCTTTAGTTTTTACACCTTCAGGTAGCTCAATCAAGTTCCAAACTTGATCATCAAACATGGATTGTAATTCGGATTCCATGGTTTCTAACCATTTATCCAAATTAGGAGTGGACATCGCCTCAAGATAGGAAGTAGGACCGTCATTCTCAATGACTTCCACTTCATTACTTTCCGACACGAGAAATCAATATTTCTTGAGTTCGGATCGTAACCTATCAAGTCTACGATGGACTTGTGCATCTTGAACCGGTTCCACAACTCCTTTGTGAACTTGGTTCCGTCTCTACTCTTGGATCCATGTCATTTTCAGGTTCTTGAACTTTCTTCAAGATTAATTTTACTCCCACTAGATTCTTTATTGAGAAACTATTTCTCAAGAAAACAAATCGTGTAGAGCAACAAACGTTTTGTTCTCTTTGCGGTTGTAAGATTAATTTCCGAAAATAACCTAGTCAGATTTGGTGCTAACTTATCAGAGATAAGTCTCTTTACATAAGATTCGCAACCCCAAATCTTCATGAAAGACAAACTAAGTTTTCTTTCATGCAACATCTCATGTGGGGACTAAGGAACCGATTTAGTAGGGACTCGATTCAGTGTAACCACATCATTTCTAATGCATATCCTCAAAAGGAAATAGGAAATAGGAAAGTCTAATTGACACATCATCGAACGAACCATGTCCTACAAGGTTCAATTCCTCCTTTCAGACACACCATACAATGTGGTGTTCCGGGTGGAGTCAACTCTGAAACGATTTCATAGTTTTGAGATGATTGTCAAACTCTTGACTCAAATATTCACCACCTCGATCTAATCGAAGTACTTAATAGTTTTACCAAGTTGTTTTGTGCTTCATCTTGAATTGTTCGAAACATCTCAAACGATTCACCTTTGGACTTCATCAGATAGACATAGTCATATCTTGATAAGTCTTTAGTGAAATGTGATGAAATACCGAAGTCTTCCCCTAGCAATGCTACTTAATAGTCCACATACATCTTATGTATAATGACCAATAAGTCACTAGCCCTCCCACTACTCTTAGTGTAGGGTGGTTTGGTCAATAATCCCAATAAATAAGATCCACATTCCTCAAATGACTCATGGTCATATGAGTCTAAAAGTCCATGTTAATGGAGTTTAGATATATATTTCTTATTTATTTGACCAAGCCGGCAATGCCATATGAACGCGTTGTTCATATTGTTCGATTTAGATTTCCATTTATATTATAGATATCTTCAACATTATTTTGTTTCTCATTTTCAAGGATATGAAGACTATTCAATGACATATGCAATACAATAAGGCATATCATTAAATAAATATAAAACTTCTTATTGAAAATAAGAAAATTATATCCTTCATCATCCATTTAAGAAACTGAAATAATACTCCTACTCAAATTCGGAACGTAGTCATACTTGTTCAAAACAAGTACTACTTCACAAGGTAAAATGACTTCATAAGTCCCTATGGCTAATGTAGCAACTATTGCTTCATTCCCACACATAGGTTTAATTTACCTTCTTTGAGTAGCTTTCTATTCTTTGTTCCTTGCACATTTAAACAAATGTGGGATCCAATCCGGTATCATATACCCAAGAACAAGAATTCGAAAGGAAAATATCTATCATATAGATACTTGAAGTAGTAGCAATCATATTGCCCTTCTTCACCTTTTAGGCTTTCCTAGTAAGCCTTGCAACTTTGCTTCCAATAACAATCTTATTGTAATGACAGCAAACTGCATCCTTTTGAGACACTTTGAGTTCAGCCTTTTCGGCTTTGACAACTTTTGTCCTAGGTTTGGCAACCTTAGCTTTTCCTACTTTTCCTTCCTTTTGAACCCTTTCTTGTGTTAACCATTAACACAATTTGCGGATTGCTCCTTCTTTCATCATATGAATTAAGAGCTTTCACCACAACACATATCTTTTGCCTAGCTTGCACTTGGAACATTTCCCTTTTGCGTTATGCTAGAACAAAAGAATAGTTATCATGTGCTCAAGGTTCTTCATAAGAGCCTTTAAACATGGTGGCAATTACAAGGCAAGCAATATTATCAGAATCATCAACATGTTTCTAATGTTGCTTCCTTATTTGCCCTTTGCAACATTTGCAGTGGGTTCAGTAGGAACGGATTCGTCAAGAACGTACACATGTGCCTAAGGACGAATCGCAATTATCATTATGTAATGCTACTTCTACAACAAAATATACACGTTATATGAACACATATCAATATCAACACATTTATCATCTAAGAGCAAATAGTGTATTTCACAAATACTCCCACTAAATCATACACCTTCCAATGCAAATAAGCATAATATGCATTTAATGGGCTAAGATCCAACTTTAATTTAATCTCAAGTACGCTATGGTGCACCGCTCAAGATTAAACTAATTAGGTAGAAAACATCAATCATATCGTATATGACTCTTAGATCTTTTATGAGATTTATTTAAGACATCATATGTCTAAGCATATTTTAATCTCATCTTATGCCTTGGGTCCAAAATCATTTTGATAACCCAATTAAGTTCATCCACTTTAAACGTATAGGAACCACCATTTCCTCATCTTGCTCACAAACGGAATAGAATCAAAGCACCTTGCTATGGCAAGCCCACCCAAAACTATCCGAGTGGTCTCAAGTGTTTTAATCATGGATTGACATAAAGAACTTAAAAGTTAAATGAAGGTTCTTAAAAGTAGATTATAAGCATATCAACAAGGATAATCATAACTGTGCACCAGGTAAGTTCCCAAGAAAATAGGTGAGCCACAAGGACTGTTTAAGTACCAAATTTTCCTTTGACAGAACTCTCCTAGTCATGCACAATTATAATACCAATTTGAATGCAACATAATCAATACTTTGTATACTGATTTGTTTCTCTTAAACAATCAGACTCATAAATTGATTTGTTTCTCATAAACAATCAGATTTCTTCAAATTTTGCGTAAACTGACTTGTTTCTCATAAACAATCAGAAAACCAAAATTTAAAGTTTCAACTAAACATTTAGGAAATCACAATTCAATGTTTCAACTAAACATCTAATAAAATTCTTAACACTTAAGAACAAATAATTCATGCATCGCAACAATTAATAAAAACACATTTAAATTAATTAAGCATGCATAAACAATGAATTAATCTAGCATAGCCCTATAAATTTAATTTCCAGAAATTTATAGCGTCCAGATTAAGACAGAAACATATCAGATTATAAACATAATCATAGATCAGCAAGAAAAATTAACAAACTGGTTCTCGTCCGTAGTCGTACAACGATTGTCGCGTGACAGAGGACTACAATGTCGCACGACCTAACGAGGTCATCTGACGGCCCATGACCAACTCTGTCGCGTGACACGAGTTGCCAGTTTTTACAGATTTTCAAACTTCAATCAATTTCAATCATAAAGCAATTAAATCATATAAAATAACCTTTTTAACAGATTTAATTCAACATAATCAGAAAATGATTTACATATTGTTTCACATAAACAATCAAAATTCTACCGCATACAAAACATGCAATAAGCATATAAACGATTTATATCTTAATTCTAGGATGCCAATTCAAACTTAACCATACGAACGGGGCTCTGATACCACTGTTGGGTTTTATGGGTCCATGCGCAGCGGAATTAAGCATCAAATTAACACAAAATCCAAAGCCCTAAGATCCGTTCTATACGATTAAATTGAATTCCTATGAGATAGAATTTACCAACCTTAATTGCTTTCCGGTCTTGAGCTATCAAACAATTTATTGGTGTGATTTTGAATCACAATCTTCGATCTTCAAAAACCTTTCAATCTTCGGATTGGAACTCTAGGCCTTGATCGTCAAACGAGCGAAAACCCTCTATTGTTGTATCCACACGTAAGAATGAACCAAGAACGGTTCTTGAGGATTGCTAGATCCTTAAACTTTAGGAAGAATATTGAGAGAACTTTTGTTATGATTTTTCTTGAGAAAATTCGGCTAGCTCTGTTTAGGGTTCGCAGACTTTAATATTTATATTACCTTAATATAAGTATTAGTTTCCTAATCGTATTAGGAAAGGCTGTGAACCGCCTTTAAGGCTTATGTTGTCGCACGACCAGACAAGTCATATAGACATGATCTGTCACACGACCCAGAACGCCATATGGCAAGATTAGTCGCACGACCAAGCAAAGCCATATGCAGGAATCTCAATCATTCTTCCTTTGGTTTAACCAATTCATTCTAGTTGTGTGTGACCCAATAGGATTATATTATGTTGGCAATGAGCTCGATCATATCGACCCTCATAAGACATAAGCGGACTCTAGCAAGCTATTATGTCTATCCAGATAATATAACGTAAGAGTTCACGTTTTCAATGGTACACTTCCATTTCTCCCTTTGTCTCACGATGTTATATTGAACACAAGTCATGGTCCACGTCAACTTGTATTTGTTCAATGCTTTCTCGATCTTGAGTATAATGATAATCCAATCGTATTGGGGTGTGGCCACACTCTTTCATCATTATCACTCATCGAGGGGCCCAAGCAAAACATCTCTCTTTCAAGGGACAAATTCCATCTTGACTTATCATCCTTCCCATCATGAATCCGATCATGCCAAAGATAGCCTTTATAAATATCGTGTTAAGATATCGTTTGACTAAAATCAAACATGACTTTCATCATATGTAAGGTCATGATAATCTCAGGTCTAGGGACTAAATGAAGTGACCATATGAGATTTAATTATGACATTTGACCATGACATAAATCTCATACGGGTCAAGTCCAGTCACTTGTTCACTAACAAGTACCCATAATTTCAATGTGCATCTCTATGCATATAATCATCATATGACTATCCATTGACAATTATACTAATTATTCTCTTAATAATTAGGGACGGAGATTATTACAATAAATATGCAAAATATATAATAATCAAATAATAAACTTAAACGATAAAGATGATACATAACAGTTTTAAGTTAAACATATCTAAAGCCTAGGGCATTACACCAACAGCTAAAACCCTACACACCACACAAATTAGCCCCAAAATCAACCCCATGTATTTTTGTTGGCTATTCCCCCACCCAGAGTGCCTATCTCTGTCTCGACCCCACAACTCTCAAAATATACACCTCCCGTCATGTTAAATTCATTGAAACCGAGTTCCCCTACAATTCCCTTACCACCCATACCACTGTTTCCCCACCCATGTCTCCCTCATAATGGTGTGCAATCTCTATACCCATCATCCAACCTACCACTCCTGCCGAACCAACCCCTCCCCCCTCTGCTGTTCCAACCCCTGCCAACCCACCCTCTGCTGATCCAACCCCTGCCTACCCAACCCCTGCCAACCCAACTCCTGCCTCCCCAATCCCTGTTGCCGATCCAACTCATGCCGACCCAATCCCAGCTGACTCAATACCTGCCGATCCAACCCCTGCCGACCCAACCCCTACCGCCTCAACTACCTCAAATCCGCCTCAACCCACACGCACCATTACCACCCGCGTCTCTCATGGTATACGCAAACCCAACCCCAAATATGCCAATCTATCCACCATATCTTCTCCTACCTCTCTTCCCACCACCACTAAATAAGGTCTATCCATACCTCATTGGTACGAAGCCATGTGCGAAGAGTACAAAGCACTCATACGTAATGAAACATGGTCCCTAGCTCCTTCCTACGAAGCACCAAACATTGTCGGCTGCAAATGGGTGTTCCGTATCAAATACAATCCCGACAACACTATCCACAAATATAAAGCCCGCCTTGTCGCTAAAGGCTTCCACCAAAGACCCGACCTTGATTTTTCCGAAACTTTTAGTCACGTTGTCAAACCCGTCACTATCCGTCAAGTTCTCTCCCTAGCAATCACTCAAGGATGGCCTCTAAGACAACTTGACATTAACAATGCCTTCCTACAAGGTCGCCTCTCTGAAACTGTTTTCATGTCTCAACCCCCTGGTTTTCAAGATCCCACAAAACCCTCCCATGTATGTCGACTCTCCAAAGCCATCTATGGCCTCAAACAAGCACCACGTGCTTGGTATACCGCCCTTAAACAATTTCTCATCTCCTTTGGTTTTAAACCCTCACTTGCCGATCCATTTCTTTTCACCTACCACAAAAACTCCCACCATCTTCTACTTCTCGTCTACGTCGATGACATTGTCGTCACGGGACCCTCTACCACCTTTCTTGAATCATTTGTTTCCAAATTTGCTTCCGCATTCTCACTAAAAGACCTCGGGCCCTTATCTTACTTCCTTCGTGTCAAAATAACACCAAACTCCCACTACTGCCTTCTCTCTCCTACCCAAGTATATCAGTGACCTTCTTACTCGCCACCACATGGATAATTCTAAGCCATCCTCCACACCAATGTCCACCTACCCCCTCTCTCAGCCCAACCACGGACTCCCATCTTCAACCCTTCTGAATACTGAACCATCATAGGCAGTCTCCAATACCTCTCTTTCACCCGACCCGACATTGCCTTCCCAGTTAACAAGCTTGCCCAATTTCTTCATCACCCTCAAGAGTCCCATTGGTCAGCTCTGAAACGGTTACTACATTATCTTCATAGTACACTTCACTTGGGTATTCAACTATTCAAAGAGTCTCCTCCCATTCTTCATGCTTATTGTGATGCCGATTGGGTAGGGGACAAAGATGATTTTCACTCCACCACTGGCTTCATTCTCTATCTCGGACGTAACCCCATCACTTGGTCTTCCAAAAATCAGCGTGCCATAGCTCGCTCCTCAACGGAAGCCGAGTTTTGTGCGGTTGCTGCCACCACTGCTGAAGTGCTTTGGGTTGGCAATCTCTTGACTGAGCTCGGCATTTCCTCTACTGAACCACCAGTTGTGTTTTGTGACAACCTTGGCGCAACATCTTACTCCGCCAACCCAGTCTTCCACTCCTGCATGAAACATTTAGCTCTTGCGTTCCACTTTGTTCGTGAGCAAGTTCAACTTGGCAACCTTCGTGTCCAGCACATCTCTGGCAATGATCAACTCGCGGACGCACTTACTAAACCACTCTCGCGGGCTCAATTTGCTTCACTAATTTCCAAGATTGGCCTCACTCAAGGACCGTCCATCTTGAGGGGGCGTATTGAGCATACTAAGGATCCTCCTCAGAATCCTCCTGCATCTCCTCAGAATCCGCCTACTACATCTTGATTTGATGATCATTATCTTGTAAATATATCAGTTTTTATCTTCAGCATATCTTGTATTTAAATTCAAATTATTTGTATTGTTTAGGAGATTACGTAAATCATATAAATAGAAAATTCTGTATAAATACATCAGATGTATCAATGGAAAATTCATCTTTTGCAAAACCTTTTCACCCATTTCATCCCCCATTCAATCAGCCATTGCACACAGTCTAAGTCCCCCCAAAACTATCATGGAATAATTCCATTTGTCCCCCACCTCAAATCATTCTTTATAAAAAAAAGATAAAAATGCAAAAGTTAACAATCAAATAGAGGTATAGATCAAAATCCAAAATCAAGATATAAGAATAATTTTAGTTATATACCTTTGGGAATATGATTACTTAATAAAATATGAGACATTTTTATTATTTTTTTTAAAAAAGTGAAAGAAATTGAAAAAAATAATGATTGTATAACAAGGTATAAGAGTAAGTTTAGTATTATACGTTTGGGTATAAGAGCGACGGGCATGAATAATATGTAAGCATGAATTTCTGTCATTCAGGCTTTTATTATTTTGTTATGTCGCTCAGAAATCCTAGAATACATTACCCAACTATCAAATTCTTAAAGAGGAGAGCCTATTTCTGTTATACCCTTCCCCTTTCCCCTTTGGTGGCCTCTCCACACATCCTCGAAGCCTTAGCTGTGATCACCCTCTCCTCCTTACAGATTCACGGAGAAAAGCAGATCCAAAGCGCGTCCTCAACTTACACCCCTAATTAGAATCTTTCGTTCGTTAATCATTAAAAAGAAAGTTAAAAATGTGCACTTACACCCTGAAATTTATCGAATTCCTAATGTTTATCCAAATGCCAAATATTTATTATAATTTGTTTGTTCCCTGACCCTACAACCTCAACTCATTTGTGCTAGCTTAGCCTCCATTCGTTTGAATCACTATGTGACTTTGAAGCTCTGAGTGAGAGAGAGAAGCATGATGAATAAAGACGAAAGACTCATGACCACAATCTCATTCGATTAAAAAAATAAATAAAGAGATTAACGAAAAGAGGAAAGAAAAAAAAATCTTTCTTGTGACCGAAGGATAAATTGGTGGATAAAGATAGTAAATAAAGCAAATAACAATCTGGAGGATGAATCCTGGTATATACTCCCTCCGTCCCGTCCGAAAGGACATTTTTGTGTTTTTGCACGGGAATTAAGAAAAGTGATCTAGGAAAGAGAAAAAGCGTATAGTGAAATAAATGTTGTAAGTGAAAGATGATGTAGGAAAGAGAAAGTGGGGTAGGGTAGTTAGTGGATATTTATTGTGAGAGTATGACAAGTGGGTCTCACAAATAAAAAAATAATAAAAAACTTTCCATTTTTGGGTTGTGCCTTTTCAAATGAGATGTTCAAAAATGAAATTTGTACCCTTTCGAACGGGACGGAGGGAGTACACCTTTTAAAAGGTCAAGATGGTCTTTCTTTGGACTATCCCCATCAGTGACTCTGACCCAACCCAACCTCAAATAAAATATTAATTTTTCTCACTTCCATATACACACTTCCAACCTTATATAATTTATACTCCCATCAGTGACCTCGACCCAACCTGACCCAACCCAACCTTTTAAAAATAAAATTAATATATAAAATATACTCCCTCCGTCCCAGCGAAAGAGCCATCAAATTTGCCGGGCACGCAAAATAAGAAATGTGATGTAGGAAAGAGAAAAAGTTTAAATGTTGTGAGTATGAAAAATTAAATAGGAGAGAGAATGAGTGGAAGGTGATGTAAGAAAGAAAATGTTGTGAGTGTAAAAGTAAAGTAGGAGAGAGAATGAGTGGAGAGAATAGTGATTTAAGGTTTCCTTTTTGGGAAAGTGGCTTTTTAAATGGGACGCCCAAAAAGGAAATAAATGGCTCTTTCGCTGGGACGGAGGGAGTATTAATTTTAAAAATATATTTATATAAATACAAAATCAAAATAATTTGATCAAAAAAAAAAATAAAAAATGCACAACCGGGGTCAACCGAAGGGCAACAAATTGCCCAAAGTCACCAATTTTCATGACTTTCCTTGCTTTTTCTTTTTTTTTTTTTTTTTTTTTTTTTTGGGGGTGACTCTCCCATGGAGAGTCACCGATGTGTATAGTCTTAGACCATCCCCATCAGTGACCTTGACCCAACCCAACCTCAAATAAAATATTAATTTCTCTCACTTCCATATACACACTTCCAACCTTATATAATGTATACTCCCATCAGTGACCTCGACCCAACCCAACCCAACATTTTAAAAATAAAATTAATATATAAAATATATTAATTTTAAAAATATATTTATATAAATACAAAATCAAAATAATTTGATCAAAAAAAAAAAAGAAAAGATAATGCACAACCGGGGCCAACCGAAGGGCAACCAATTGCCCGGAGTCATGCAATTTCGTGACTTTTCCTTGCTTTTTTTTTTTTTTTTTTTTGGGGGGGTGACTCTCACTTGGAGAGTCACCGATGTGTATGGTCTTAGGGTTATCAACTTTTAGGACCATTCACATACTTTTTGCTGATTAAAAGAGCATAATTTAATATTATGAAACTTTAATGATATATTTGATTAATATAATAAAGTTGGATGCCAAGTATTATTTTTGCATATCAACTAATTAAAGTTGTGTCAACAATAAGAAATACTCTGGGGGACTTAAATCGAGCCAACTCCATCATGGCAGGCATGTGCACATGGCAAGATGTAGTTGATGTATGGGTTTGGCTTGATAGAAATCTAACCAGCTCATGGATAAATTCGCAAGTTGTATATGCTCAAGCTTGTTGGCTATACAATTATCAGATCTCACAAATACAAATAATTTACAAAAATTATTATTAACATGCTATTACAATTACATGGATTAATTCTAACTTACAATTCTCCACCACAATATGAAAGATAGATGATTAATGGGAGATCATTGTTATCAAAGTAAGATATTTTATAGGGTCACTTGCGTCATGCTCTAATAATAATAAGATGAAAATTCTACACAATGACACTCATATTTATGTTTAACCATACCTGTCAACGTGACTGCTCTTTAGTGATCAAATATGACTTTAAAGCTTGTACTGTATCGCGATAATCGTATGCTAGGTTCACAGTTATAAATGAAGGTAAGTACATACAATGTCAAGTAATTGAAACTAGAAAGTTTTCAAAATATATCCTCATTAAAATGATGCCTCCGAGAGATCCAATTGTATCTCACTCATCATTCAGTCCATTCATAGTTCCACAATGAATCAAGGTTTGCCTTATAAGACATGTAGCGAGTGGTTTTTGCATTGTCTAGCTGCGTTCACTATGCTTCTTTCCTTCCTGATTAGACTAGGGTTTATGATTCTTTCCTTATTTTTGCCTAAGTTATTTGTTCCCCTTGTGTAATTAGATGAGTGCAAACAATGAGGATACCTCTCGTGCTAATGTGTTCATTAAAACACATAGTAAAAAGGATGGTTCCATACCTCACGATGATACATGGGTTAGTGCCATCGTCTCCACGTCCCGACACAAATGGCTCCGGGTCTAGTGTAGGACATGTATACCCATATTTAATGTGTACACACGAGTTATTAATTTTTTTTGTGTGATTTAACGTTAATTATATTATTTATATTGTAGGCTCGGATCAATCTTTCAAATTCTCCAACAGGTGACTTGATCTAGCGATTTTAAAGGACACTGTTCTATTCAAACGGACGTCGATAAAAAATAGAAACTTTCATTTTGAATATTTTCTTATGCCTTTGAAGGAGACATATGTAGATATATGTTTATAGTTTGAGTTACTTGACATGACTTTGTACGAGTATTTTTAAGATAGTTAAATGCAAGTGTTTTTGTTTTAATAATTGTGTATATGGTGATGCCTAGATTGATTACAATATAGCATTTTCTGGCGTATTCTTATATGTGATTGTGTCAATGGTATTTGGGAGGAACAAAACCGTCCCAAATAGTTTTTGAAAGGGCAACCGTAGCCGTGCCAAATGTATTTCAAGAGGCAATCAAACCGTGCCAAATGTATTTGGGACGGTGGACAAAAGCGTAACAAATGTATTTGGAAGGGTAGGAAAAACCGTGCCTAAAGTATTTGAAAGGGCAAAAAAAAAACGCATTCCAAATACGTATTTGGGACAGGCCACTAAAAACCGTCCCAAATACTCGTAAATAAGACAGACCTGCTAAACCGTCACCATTTTCGTGCCAAATACTTTTCGATTTTGGGTTGTCACAAATGTATTTCGCACCCTCGTATTTGGAAGGGCACCAAAACCGTCCCAAGGACGTTCCAAATACTTTTTGGAACGATTTTGACAGTATTTGGAATGGTTTTTGACCTTCACAAATACCCCTTTTTCTTGTAGTTTAAAGGTTAAAGACTCACAAAAAGGGTTTAAAGAAAATAGTCATATATCACTTCCCGAATAGCCTAATTGATGTGTTATTGACAGACATGCAAACATGTTCTATGGACCCCGAGAATGCCAAAGTGATCCTATAAAGGTTTCCTAAGTTAGTAATAATGATCAAGAAAATATTATGAAAATAAAAGATGAAGCAATCATAGTTCACATGTTTCAATACAATCATATCCCAATATTGATAATAAAACTCCAGATTTAAAATTAAAGCACCCTCAACTCATCATCGAGAACAAACACATGCCTTGCGTTCAAAGGATGACATTACACAACAAACAAATAAAATAAAGCAATTAAAACATATCTAGTTGGGTTGCCTCCCAACAATCGCATTTGTTTATAGTCGTTAGCCCAACTAAGGCTCCAAATTTAGTTGGGGGGGTTGAGGTGGTTACATTGTCTTTGGCCTTTGCTTTTCTTCCTTTGGCTCAACCCATGCTTTCTCGGAAACAAACACCCACTACTTTCCAATCATAAGTTATATTCTTAATCAATTCACGTGGTACCCTAGGAACTTTTGTGACTTTTTGTTTAGCCTTTTTCTTCTTATTTTGGGGTACCTTTCCCCCAAATTCATTTGGTTCCTTTATCTCAATAACTCTAAGCGCCTTTTTCTCAACAAAATTTCATAGATGTAATCTTGATTAAAAATATTAACAAATATGGAATCAGATATATCAAGAAAATAACACTCCTCTAGCTACTTGCGCGCATTACTCAATGGATTTAGCTTAAAGGAAAGAGAAATTTCAACGGTGACACCAACTTCTTGTGGAAGTCGTTTAGGGGTGATACAATCCGTCACTACAAGAGTGTTCGTCGGCTTTATTGTTGCTAGACATGTCATAAATGTCTGCACTATCCCTAGGATTCTTATCGCCACTTAGCATACTTTCTAGCTTTCCACTATCACTCTCCTCCCATATGTGCTCTTTCACACAATCATCTATTTCATCAACAAATATACAAGAATCTCCCTCATCATCCATGGGACTTTTCATGATATCATCTACCGGGTTCTCCACTCTCTCATCCGCTACCGACATTGACAATTTCCCATTTCCCACATTTATTATAGTGTTGGTTATGGCCATGAATGGACGTCAAAGCAAAATAGGCGACTCTCGACACTTCCCCACTCCATTAATAGTCTCTAGAATAAAAAAATCAACGGGGACAATCATCGTCCCCACTTGTACTAACACATTCTCCACAATGCCCAAAGGTCCGCTAATAGAACGATCGGCTAGTTGAAAGGTCATTGTGGTTGGTTTCAACTCAGAAAAGCCCAATTTTAAATACATGGAGTATGGCAATACATTAATGCTAGCACCAAAATCCAACATCACCTTCACCTTAGTGGAATCCTCCAAATTAATAGAAATTGTAAAACTTTTGGGATCCTTTTGTTTAGGTGGGTGGTCTTGTCTTACCATGGCACTAGCACTATCTCACATAATTAATTTCTCATCTTTCCCATACCTAGGCTTTTTGGAATTAATTTCTTTGAAAAACTTTGCATAAACAGGAATATTTCTAATGATTTCAACAAAGGGAGATTAATACTAACTTTTGAAACATATCCATTAACTCTGACATTTGTTGCTCTAACTTATGCCTCAAAATTCGATCGAAAAATGGCACCGGTAGTACATATGTCTTGGGGGTGTATAAGTGTCTTTAGGATTTACCCCCAATCCATTTGTACTCCCATCAACATCTTTTTCATTATTAGAGGGAGGAGATAGAGAAGATGAAGGAGAGATTACCTCCTTACTTACCACTTTGCCATTCCTTAGAGTGGAAATGACCAGCTTGTTACCGTTGGCTTGGTAAGGTTACGAGCTTGTGGCCTTGTAGGGTTCAGCAAGTTTCCCTATTTGTATTTCCAATTTCTTAATTGTAGCATCATGTTACCTAGAGGACTGCTACTGCTCCAACCTCATTTGATCCATGGCCTCTTCCCAAGGCTCTTTCCATTGCTCAAATTTTCCTTGTAGTGGTGGAGTGAGAAGGGATTTATTTTGTTGATTTTGATTGCCTCCCCATGAGAAATTTGGATGATTTTTCCACCCCAAATTGTATGTATTGTTGTGGGGGTTGTTTTGAGGAGGCCTTGGGTTGTACCCATTCAATAAGTGTGCATGTTCAGAATCAAGAACAAATTGTGCATCACTAGGATAGAAATTAGTAGCATGAGCATGTAAACCACAAATAGAACAAGCATCATGAATAGCATTGCTACTAGAATAATCATCATGTGTAGTCAACATATCAAGTTTCTGATTCAATTGAGTTATCTGCCTATAAATCTCATCACTCATGCTCAACTCATGCACACCCCTTACCTTGCCCCTAGTACTCTTTTGTTGGGAATTAGCTCCCAACATCTCAAATAAATATTTAGTCTCTTGTGGGGTCTTGGCTCCTAGAAATCCACCCGTTGCATTGTCAACCATGGCATGATTAACAGGATTTAGGTCATCATAGAAAGTTTGGTTCAACAATGGTAGAGGAAAATTATGATGGGGACATTGGACTAACATTATTTTGAACCTATCCCAAGCCTCGTGTAATGGTTCTCCTATCTATTGTGTAAATCTAATTATTTTTTGTCTAAATGTGGCCAATGTAGGATGTGGGTAATATTTGAGTAAAAACGTGTCATGAAGTTCATCTCATGTGCTTATGCTCCTAGATGCGAGCATCATCAACCATGTCTTTGCATCCCCCTTCATGGTGTAGGGGAAGCATTTTAAACTTATTTACTCATCAGTCACTCCCTCTTTACATGGGAAGTATGAAACGATTATCATGTAATCACACAAAAATGTCAAAGGATATTCAGAAGAAAAACCTTGATAATTAGGTAACATGGAAAAATATTGACCCTTGACCTCTAAATTCTTTTCTCCTTAGGACAACACTATACAAGACAATGATGTGTCTAATTTAGGACGCAAAAAGTCTTGCATTGTCTGAGTCGGTGGTTCTGCCATCTCGATTTTAGGTTCTACTACCCCAGTGGTAGAAGATTCAAGTACCAGTTCTAGATCTATTTCGAGGGGATTTCCCTCATCTAATTCAGTTTATGACGACCTATTTTATCAATATCGTTGTTTAATGGCACCAAAGTAGGAATCAAAAAACGTCGACCAAATATACACATTACAAATTAACATGTTCAATCACAACAAGTACCCAGCAACGACGCCAAAAAACTTGATGCATGATTTCTCCCTCTAATAATAATTTACCTATCAAGTGCACTAGTGATCGTATTAGTAATATGTACAAGCAAGAATCGAATCCACAAAGAATTATGTGTAGAACAAGTTTATTTAAATAGTGCAAAAGTAATAAAAAATATGTTTTTGTTTGATTATTATACTAATAAATAAAGAATTAAATTAAACGAAAGAAAACAAATAGACAATGATTCATGGATTGGGATTAATAACTATCATCACTCTATGCTATTTTAAAGGGATAAACGGGATCAATCTCATTTAAGGGTTCGTTTACAAAATTAAGGGTTGAGACGTTTGATTTGGGATTGCAACCCTAATATTTTTTTCTTGTTTATACTTTCCTTGAGGTCAATATAAACAAATAAGAAGCTTCAGTGCGGTCACGCGGGTGAGTGGGCGCGAACGCGCAAACAGTCTGGGCCTTGGGCACAGTCGCACGAATGCAGGGGTGCGGTCGCACCCTTCATCTGGACACTTTTCTGCTTCTCTTTTTTGCTCCTCTTTGATCTGTCCCGTTTTAGCTCCTTTTTAAGATCAAATAAGTCCCTTTTCATCTCATTCCCTGTACTTAAACAAACACTAAAATTGCAATTAAAACACCCAAGGTTAAGCATTAAATATATCCAAAAGTAAATCATTTGGATGGGTAAAAACACATACATCAATTACGCATAATAAAATGGAATAATTTCTCAAGACCCCCTCAGCTCAAACCATTCTCCATAACAACTCATGATATTTCAAAAGCCCACATACACCTGAGGCCCAAATCTTAAACCCAACACCACTCTTACCTGCTCTATCTTATGTATAGGAGCAGAATGATTAATATAGATATATTTTTAATTTTTAAAAAATTACTTTTAAATTTTTATTTTTTTATACCTTATGTATATGAGCGGATTGTTTAATAAAATATAAGATTTTTTTATTATTTTTAAAGAAAATGTGAAAAATTGTGAAAAAATAAATAAATCTTATGCTTAAGATATAACAGTAATTGTAGTCTTATAAGTTGGGTATAGGAGCGGACGAGTAGAAGCGTGGGTTTATATGAAATTTTCAATGTTTCGTTGGTTTTATGAATTTCATTTTGATTGAGGGCCCAAGGGTTCAAACCCCTTATAAAATTAAGAACCTTGTCCAATTGTTATATCCCATTTAAGCACTCCCTCCATCACGAAAAGTTTATCTCATTTTGATTATTATGGTCAAATTAATCAAACTTTTACTATAATTTTATGAAAATCTAGCTATGCCTACACTACTAGAAACTAGGTCTTTAGAGACGAAATACCCAGCGGCGGAATTATTTCGTCACTATATAGCGGCGGAAATGATGATATAGCAACGGAATATATTTGGCGCCGAAATTACCGACGGAATCTAATTCTGCCGCTAGATTCCGTCGCTAAAAACAAATATTCGTCGAATATTCATTTCAATACCGCCACTGATTGGTCTTGACATTAGCGATGGAATTTTCCGTCGCTATTGCTTTAATCAGCGGCGAAATTTACCGTCGGTGTTAATTTAATTTTGTTTTTAATTTTTTTAATTTATCAGCGACGGAATTTTTCCATCGGTGATAATTTAATTTTTTTTTAATTTATCAGCGGCGGAATTTACTGTCGGTGTTAATTTAATTTTGTTTTTAATTTCTTTTAATTTATCAGCGACGGAATTATTCCGTCGGTGATAATTTTTGTTTTTTATTTCTTTTAATTTATCAGCGACGAAATTATTCCGTCGGTGATAATTTAATTTTGTTTTTTATTTTTCTTAATTTATCAGCAACTAAATTATTCCGTTGGTGATAATTTAATTTTGTTTTTTATTTTTCTTAATTTATCAGCGACGGAATTATTCCGTCGGTGATAATTTAATTTTGTTTTTAATTTTTTTTTTTAAAAAATCACTAATTAACAAAGTCTAAAATATTATTTCCTAGTCGATAAAAAATAATAAATAAATAAATATAGGGTAGTCCGTCCCTCTTTTCTTCTATATACTTTCATTTATTTAGTTTTTTTCTATCTTTTTTTATATACCTTTTTGAAAAAAAAACCACTAATTAACAAAGTCTAAAATATTATTTCCTAGTGAATAAAAAAAATAAAAATAAATATAGGGTAGTCCGTCCCTCTTTTCTTCTATATACTTTCATTTGTTTAGGTTTAGGGTTCGGGATATGATTTAGGGTTTAGGGGTTGGGGTATAAGTATATGAGATTTGAGATTTAGGTTTAGGGTTTAGAGTTAGGGGTTAGGGTTTAAGGGTATAAGTATATGATTTAGGGTTTAGAGGTTGGGGTATAAGTATATGAGATTTGAGATTTAGGGTTTAGGGTTAGGATATAGAGGTAGTGGTGCGTGGTGGTGGTAGTATAGTGGTAGTGATAGTAGTGATAGTAGCGGTAGTAGCGGTAGTAGCGATAGTAGTGGTGGTAGTAGTGGTGGTAGTGGTAGTAGTGGTGGTAGTAGTGGTAGTAGTAGTGGTGGTAGTGGTACGTAGTGGTGGTGGTGGTGGTAGTGGTGGTAGTAGTGATAGTAGTGGTGCAGGGTAGTGGTATATGTGGTGGTAGTAGTGGTAGTGATAGTATAGTGGTGGTGGTGGTAGTAGCGGCGGAATAATTCCGTCGGTGTTAATTTATTTATTTTTATTTCGTTTAGCTCTATTTTTATTATTTTAATTTATGATTTATTTATGTTTCAAAAATAATATTTATTGACTTATATTTATTTTTTTGAAAGTAATTTGTTATATTTTATTTAAAATAATTTTTATGTTTTATATAAATAAATACTGATATTAATTAAATTAAAATAATTTCGTAATAACCAGCGGCGGAATTATTCCGTCGGTGATAATTAATTCTACCGGCGGAATTCAATTCCGCCACTGGAATTTGTTTCTACCCGCGAAATAGTTCCGTCGCTGAGGTTAAATATAAATACAAATTACGCCTCCCTAAAATCGTTTACGACCTAAAAAATCAAATCTCTCTCTCCTTACGATCTCTCATCTCTCTCTCTTCCCTAGCTGCCGCCGTCCATCCTCTCCACACCGCCACGAAGATGTGTCGTCCACCCTCTCCACCGTCACGAGCTGCTGCCGCCGTGTTCTTCTCTACTCTCTCAACATCTCCACGTTCCCAACATCTCAATATAAGACATAGCCGCAAGCCGAAACCCTAGATTTCAGCCAGCAGCTCTCCGCCGATCAGACGAACAGTGAAAGGTTAGCCGAAACCCTAGATTTCTCTACTTTTGTTTTTCAAAGTGAGTTTGTTTATATTTTTGTGTAATCTCTAAGACCAGTTTGTTACTCGGAGAATGTTTTAAATTTGAATATATGTGTGTTGTTGGTTTGGATTACTGATTTACTGTCGGGGATTGGGAGGAATTTTGAGTAAGCTAGTGTCTTTACTTATGGTTACATTTGATTTTCTGTCTTTTCTAATGGAGTATTTGGGTTATTGTTGGTTTATGTTTAGGGTGATTTGGGGTATGGAGAAGGTTGTTGAAAAAATTGAATATTGGGATTTAGTTGGAAAGGCCAGCTGTATTGAATTTGGTTCACAAGAGGTAAGGGAGTGTTTAAGGATACTACAAAGGATTTAGTAGGTCAGTTTGGATCGATTGAGAATGCTTTAGATTACTAACTATTTTGATTCATTACGACCTAAAGTTTTATATTTTAATATTTTTAGTGTATTTAGATGTATTGTGAATGCTTTAGATTATTAACTATCAGATTAGCAAATTAGCTTAGAGGTTTTTACTTGCAACTCCCATTTTAACTTGTTGAAATATTTATGGCTAAAGAAAAAGTGACACACATGGTAGATTTGAAATATTTGGAATACTAATGAGTTATTAACTGTTCGATTTGGGAGAAACATACTTGTTTTGTTTTAGTTGCGATTAAGTACTCAATAAGCCGGTTCTAAATTGATGTTTTTGTTTTTCATGCTCTTCATTCGTTGAATTAGATATATGTGTTTGGTAGATTTGAAGTTTGCTGGATTTAATCATGTTATTAACTGTTCGATTTGGGAGAAACATACTTGTTTTGTTTTAGTTGCGATTAAGTACTCAATAAGCCGGTTCTAAATTGATGTTTTTGTTTTTCATGCTCTTCACTCTTTGAATTAGATATATGCGTTTGGTAGATTTGAAGTTTGCTGGATTTAATCATGTTATATTACTTTTACACAACTGGTTTATATCGCATGGATTTGTAAAGATTACTTACTGCCTGCATCTGATAAAGTGGGGGACCTAGATTGATATTTTATAGACATACTAACTTTTGATACCCAATCAAGCAATCGAACAAACGAATTATATATTTTACAACAAAGAATTAAATATTAATATTTAAAATTATTCACAATACTAATAATTTAAAAAATGTGATAGATGTGTTTGTTAATTCATTATTGTAAAATTATGCATTTTACGATAATGAATAAAAATTAATGTTATGACGTGACGTTGTGACGGTTGAAACACAAAAACTTAGAAACCCGTTTAAGAATATTTAACTTATCATGCTGAGGTCAACATGTAGTCATCGATTCTTAAATCGTCCGTGTGGACAGTCTTGAAATGCATGATTATATGATTTTGTAAATATCATCTTTGTCTATTAAAATTGCTTGAATAGTCGATAGTTGAGATATTTCGGTTGCATTCCTATTGTTCTATGAGTGTATACTAGATATGGTTGATTACATACTGTCGATTCTAATTGATAGTGTTTGATTGCCATAGTCTACGTCGTGCACTTGGACACCATGGGATTATGCTGCCGAAATTTCTTATTTTTGATTATAAAGCAAGTAGACAAAGTGATATTTGCAATTCATATAATCGTGCATTTCAGGATGGGATAGAAGCCAACCCCAATTCTAAACCTAATTTTAAATATTAATATTTAAAATTATTCACAATATTAATAATTTAAAAAATGTGATAGATGTGTGTGTTAATTCATTATTGTAAAATTATGCATTTTACGGTAATGAATAAAAATTAATGTTACGACGTGACGTTGTGACGGTTGAAATACAAAAGCTTAGAAACCCGTTTAAGAATCTTTAACTTACCATGTTGAGGTCAACATGTAGTCATCGATTCTTAAATTGTCCGTGTGGACAGTCTTGAAATGCACGATTATATGATTTTGTAAATATCATCTTTGTCTATTAAAATTGCTTGAATAGTCGATAGTTGAGATATTTCGGTTGCATTCCTATTGTTCTCTGAGTGTATACTAGACATGGTTGATTACATACTGTCGATTCTAATCGATAGCGTTTGATTGACCTAGTCTACGTCGTGCACTTGGAGATCATGGGGTTATGCTGCCGAAATTTCTTGATTTTCGATTATAAAGCAATTTGACAAAGTGATATTTGCAATTCATATAATCGTGCATTTCGGGATGGGATAGAAGCCAACCACAATTCTAAACCTAAATGAAGTGTCTTGTTGCTTTTAAGTTTGTAATTCAAATTTAGGGAATGGTAATACGTTAATTACATCTAAATTGTTAATATATTATGAAATCAAATAAATATTAACATCCCAATTTTGTTTCATCCGTCGATTAGATTGAGTGTACATATAATATATAGATTGCAATGCAGGAGTAATGTATGTCAATGATGATCGTAGTTGGATGTACAATCAGAGGTTGCCGAATCAAATGGGTATCAATCCTGAGTTCATAAGAGGGTTGAAGGGGTTTATTGAATTTGCTACATCAAATCTCAGTTACATGAATGGTGATAAGATTAGGTATCCATGCGCCAAGTGTCGTAATACCAAGTTTCTATGCGTGATCGATACTCAGAGACATCTTTTGCATAACGGGTTTGATGTTGGGTACAAACAGTGGAAAGCTCATGGTGAGCAAATGATATTGCGCCCAAATGTTGCGAATAATCCCCCCAGGAATATTCAGGTACCTTCTGAACCCGAACCTATTATTCAGGACAATGAAGAACCACCTTTGAATATGGAAGATATGGTTAGGGATGCAGCCGGTCCTTAATTCGATTGGTCAGAGAACCAACAACAGGAACCAACTCCTGCAACCAAGAAATTTATTGATGCTATGGACTATGCAAAAGAGAAGGCCTATCCAGGTTGCGAGATCAGTGTGTTGGAGGCTGTGACTGAGCTCCTTAACATAAAGGCTGATTGCAATATTAGCCAGTCTGCTTATAATCGTATCATGAAAGCAATTAAGCGGTTGTTGCCGAAAGAGAATAAAATGGTTACAAACTTTTATGAGACAAATAAGTTGGTTGGGCAGATTGGGCTATGTTATGAAAAGATTGATGCGTGTAAGAATGACTGCATGCTATTCTACAAGGAAGATTCACAGAAGACAGAGTGTTCAATTTGCGGAGAAAGTAGATATAAGCCAAATCGGAGGGGTAGTTCAAAACACAAGAAAAACAAACCACATAAGCAGTTGCGTTACATGCCGTTGATTCCGAGATTGCCATGCCTCTACCCGTCTCAATCTAATGCAGAAGCAATGCATTGGCATAAGGAAAGTTTGCGTGAAGAGGGTGTGTTGATTTATCCCATTGATGGGGAGGCATGGAAACACTTTGATAAGACATATCCTGACTTTGCGTATGAAGTAAGAAATATACGGTTATGCATCTGCTCTGATGGTTTCAATCCGTTTGGTCCTGGGGCAAAATCTTACTCTTGTAGGCCGGTTATAGCCACTGTCTACAATCTTCCCCCTGGTTGTGTATGAGTGATCCCTACATGTTCTTGTCGTTATTCATCCCCGGACCAAACATCCATGAGAGGAATATTGACGTCTATCTCCGACCATTGATGGACGAATTGAAACAGCTTTGGGAGGATGGGGTCAAAACGTGGGATGCTTTCAAGCGAGAGAATTTCAGCCTGAAGGCTGCGTTGATGTGGACAGTTAATGACTTCCCTGCATATGGGATGTTATCGGGTTGGAGCACCTACGAGAAGTTGTCTTGTCCGTATTGTATGAGTGACACAAAGTCTTTCACGCTCAAGCACTCTGGAAAACCATGTTAGTTCGATTACCATAGACAATTTCTTCCAGAGGACCACCAATTCAGGACCCAGAAGAATGCGTTTAAAAAGAATAAGAATGATCATGATGAGCCCCCGATTCGTTTGAGTGGTGACGCGGTCTATAGCGAGGTATCTAGATTGCCTGATCTTCGGTGGGGGAAAAAAGTTTTCGAAGAGAAAAATACAAGGGTTTGGGACTTCCCATAACTGGACCAAGAGGAGTATATTTTGGGAGTTGCCATACTCGAAAACAAATCTCATTCGACATAACCTTGACGTGATGCACATTGAGAAGAATGTATTCGATAATGTTTTTAACACGTTGATGGATTTCAAGGCAACAACTAAAGACACAGTCAAAGGTCGAATGGACCTTAAGGAAATATGTAAGCGGTCGGCCTTAGAGTTGTCTGAGGTCAATGGTAAAACAGTGAAACCGGTGGCTCAATACGTGCTTACAAAGGAAAACAAACACCTCCTCCTGAAATGGCTCAAGGATTTAAAGCTTCCAGATGGTTATGCATCTAACATTCGTAAATGTGTCAATGTAGAGGAGGGGAAAGTGCAGGGTTTGAAGAGTCATGATTGCCACATTTTGCTGGATAAACTACTTCCGATTGCTCTCAGGGATCTCTTGCTTGACAATATTTGGGTGGCATTAACAGAGTTAAGTGAGTTTTTCCGAGCGTTAACATCGACCACACTACGTGTTGATCACATGGAAAAGCTTGAGGAGAGCATCGTAGTGACTTTGTGCAAACTTGAGAAGATATTTCCTCCTTCGTTCTTTGATTCTATGGAGCATTTACCGATCCACTTGGCATACGAAGCTAGAGTCGGTGGTCCAGTTCAATACAGATGGATGTATCCATTTGAGAGGTATTTGAGAGGTATTTGAATTTATTCTATTTCTAAATAATTTGAGCGTTAACAATATACCTTCTTTAACATTATTTATGTTTTAATCTACAAGTGACTTTTAGGTATCTAGGCCAATTGAAAAGGAAGATGAGCAATAGGGCCATGGTCGAGGCCTCAATTTCAGAGGCTGTAATTATAGATGAGATTGTTGCCTTTGTCGGAACATATTTTCATCCTGATGTTGATACGAGATTGACTAGGGTTGGCCGCAATTACGATGGTGGTTGTCCTGTGTCTAATGGAAGCATCTCTGTATTTTCATCCCCTGGTCGGTTCCTCGGCAAACGGGTTGGTACGCGTATGTTAACCTCTAAAGAGTTTGCCGCAGTCTCACTCTATGTTCTTCTTAACTGTGATGAGGTTGATGAATATGTCAAGTAAGTCATTGATGTTATGTTTACGACTCGTCGATAAAATCATGCATGTTTAATTATCTGCATATGAAATGCCTTGTTTAACCCTATTGCAGAATGTTTGAAGATTTAGCTCAGGATTTATCTCCAGAACTCATCGCAATTAGGACAGACAAAGAATTTCCAAACTGGCTAAGGAAATATGTAAATATTTCGTTTCATTCAAATTTATTCTATACACTTTTTTAAACATTCAATCTTAAAATTGTATTAAATTGGTTACATATTGTCTTATAGATAATTGAACATCAGGGTGATGTCAAAGCTGCGAGGTTAAGACATTTAGCAGCAACTCCGTACTTGAACGTTAATTTATACAACGGTTATTTCGTGAATGGATATGTGTTTCATACCAAAACTTATGGGGACTCTAAATTAACGTGGAATAGTGGTGTGAAGCTTAAAGGAAACCTTGATTATTATGGTGTCCTGAAAGAAGTAGTCGAGGTGGAGTATTTGGGTGGAAACAATGTTGTCTTGTTCAATTGTGAGTGGCGAGATGTTGTGCGAGGTGTTAAGAAGCACGCCATATTTGACCTCGTCGATGTAAAGGACTCATCTAGACATGTTGGCGACGACGTCTTCATCTTAGCATCTCAAGCACAACAGGTATACATGACACCCTACGCTCGTCGGTGACCCGACGGATGGTGGGCTGTCTGGAAGACTAAGGCTAGAAGCATGATTGACGAACATACAACTACAGAGTCGTCATTAGAAACACCCTATCAAGAGGATGAAATGCCAGTGCCACCTAACGTTTCATCATCTAATCATCCATTAGATGATGTCACTCATATTCCTCAAAATGTTGATGAACCTGAGGAGGATTTCTTACCAGTGAATTTGCCACCTCCTGTGCCTCGTTCAGGTCATCTCGCGCACATTGAAATTGATGAATCAGAGGAAGAGGAAGAGGACATCGAACCAGAGTTTGATTCATCAGAGTCTGAAGACGAAGATGAAGAACTTGAGTTTTGTAGTAATTCAGAGTCCAGTGATGAGGATGGGGACGAAGATTCATAATAGTTTAAAGTTTTATATTTTTAGTGTATTTAGATGTATTGTGAATGCTTTAGATTATTAGAACTTTAAATTTATTTTAAGAAGTTCTGTTAATATATTGTTTCATATTGTTAAAGTTTTATATTTTAATATTTTTAGTGTATTTAGATGTATTGTGAATGCTTTAAATTATTAGAACTTTAAATTTATTTTAAGTAGATCTGTTAATATATTGATTCCTATTGTTAAAGTGTTATATTTTAATATTTTTAGTGTATTTAGATATGAGTTCTAGTAGAGTGGGCAGGAAGACACACCCGTTATACACATCTATTACTGGGACGCAACCGTCCCGATCTGATACCGGTGCTACCGGTGCTGGTGATGCCAACCCTATACATAGTAGTACCAGCTCCTCCTCTGGGGCTGGTACTACTATGAGTCCTACTCCTGTCGATTCTGAGGGGAGAGTGTTTCTTCTGATATCGCCACATTATGCACAATAAGTAACTCTTCATTAATTTGATATAAGTTTGGTTCCTTTTTGTTTAATATATACTTCATTATTTAAGTTAAAATGTTATTGTAAAAATATACTTGCCAGGTTTGTAGGTGCATACCCTACCCCCGGGACAAGGATTGGGCAGTATTGGCGGTCTCGGGTCATGCACGAGTTTTGGCCCAACTGGAAATCATTGTCGCAGGAGGAGAAAGAGTATGCTTGGGAGGAGTTTAAGGTAATGTTTGAATGGTTTTTATTTAAAACCTAAATGTTAGTTTGTTAATAAAATGTTATAATTAACAATGATTATACTCTTTTAATTTTATAATGTTATCATTATATGTTGTAGTTGAAATTTACATGGGCTGAGGACATCGACGAGGGAATGGTTAAACTTATTTTCATGCAGCAGTGTCAGAAGTTATTTCGGGATCATATTGGTAACATATTTATCTATCCTTAATTAGTTTAATTAACAATGATTATACTCTTTAAATTTTATAATGTTATCATTATATGTTTACAAGATATTCATATTTTTAATAGGTACCACAAAGTCTAAATTTTATATTCAGCGGCTGGAGAAGGGATTAGCGCCTGAGACACCGACTTGGATGACCGAGGAGGTGTTTCGTAGATTTTGCGATTATTGGGGGTCGGAAGGGGCGTTAACGAAAGCCCAACAGGCTCGGGCAAATAGAGCGAGCTCCTCGGGGTCGGCGACAAAGCATACGATGGGGACGATCAACAACAACGAGCATCATATGCGTATGGTATGTATGTTAGTTTAAATGTAGTGTATGCAAGCTTTGAAATCAGTTTATATATGTATGTTATCTGGGGAGCCATGTTTATGCTATGAAATTCATGGTTTTAGTTTAATTGACTTTGAAACCAAACAAGACGGTTGTATGCACGTTGTTGGTGGGTGTTAGTGTAAATGATAAGAAATGCATGAGGTGTTAGTTTAAATGTAGTGTATGTATGCTTTGAAATCAGTTTATATGCGTATGTTAGCTAGGGAGCCATGTTAATGCTATGAAATCCATGATTTTAGTTTAATTGACTTTGAAACCAAACAGGACGATTGTATGCTTGTTGTTGGTGGGTGTTAGTGTAAATGATAAGAAATACATGGGGTGTTAGTTTAAATGTAGTGTATTGATAAGTGACTATTATATAGTCATTTATCCTATTATTTCATAATCATTTCCTTAGTTTAATTATCATTTAGGTTGCATTTTAGTCTATTTTTAGCTTCTTTTGTTATATACCTTCGATTTTACGCTTTTTGGTATATATTATACATTTAGACAGGTTTTATAGTCTATTTATGATCAATGGATGCTCAAGGATATCTTAGTGAAAAGCCATGGAAGAAAAACAACAAAATCAAGCACACAAGTCAATTTCCAGCCAGAGCGGCCGTGCTCTAAACCTAGGAGTGGCCGTGCACATTGCCTTTTCCAGGCCAATTTTGGCCCCAAAACCCAGAGTGGCCGAGTCTTGCAACCTGGAGTGGCCGGGCAACCACGGCCAGAGCGGTCGTGCAGCTGCAAGCGGAGCGGCCGTGCACAATTGCCCAGTTCAAACCAAATTTGGCGCCAAGGGGACACGGCCGTGCAGATCTCTTAGCTCGGCCGTGCAAATGGCATCTGCAGAATTAAAAGGCACCTTTTGATGGCACCACTTTGAAGAGTCTCCTTCATATTATAAATAAACCATTTGTAATCAGTTTTAGGATATCAGGAACCATCAGATCATACCAGAGAATAGATACCAAACATTTAGAATACATTTTATATCATTAGTTCCAAAGATTATTGAAGATTCAAGTGTTCATTGTTCTTGGAGGGAAGCAATAAAAGCTCAAGTGTTATTTCCAGCCATCATCTCTTAATAATCATAAGTTTTTCTTCTCTTTATCTTTTCTTATTATTTATGCTTATTTACTTATAATGGCTAGTGAGTAATCCCCCTTGCTTGGGGTTGGAAACTCAAAACGCCTCTTGTTCATCATCCTTTTATAAAAGTCTTGTCTTCTATCTTCATCTAAAAAATTTCTTTATATCAATCTCAAAATGACTTACATTTTGGAGACGTCCAACTTGCATGATTCAGTCGATCGAGAGAAGTACCTAGCGGAGAATATCGATTGACGGAACCATATAAAGAAACTAGGCTTCATTGATCACGAGAGTAGTTCAATGGCCTAGGGATGTTCCTTGAATGGAAAGTGCGTTGACTTTCGAACTTAATGGATCCTTACTAATTATGGTCATCTAGAGATAAGCCGGAATGCCTGTTTGAGTATTCTTATAGTGTATGAAACGGGCTCGGATCTTCCTTGACAACTTTGATCCAGAACCGAACGAAGCTTTCACGAAAGATTAAGAAGACTTAAGGAGACGTCAAATAAATATATTGCGGAAGGAGAACCACAAACACCTGCTAGGACCCTACGGGACTTTGTAAATCCAAGTACCCCGGGAACTAGATCCCCTATTGTTGTGCCGAATTCCGACGTGGCCAACTTTGAGATTAAGCCACACCTTTTGCATATGGTTATGAATAATCAATATAGCGGCACTGCTTTCGAAGACCCTCATCTCCACATCCAAACATTTTTGGAATACTGTGATACCACTCGTATCCAGAATGTTACACCGGAAGCAATACGGATGCGCCTTTTTCATTTCTCTCTTAAGGATAAGGCAAAGCAATGGTTAAACTTGGTCCCTCAAAATTCACTAACAACATGGGACCAAGTTCAAGAAGCATTCCTTGGGCGTTTCTTCCTACCGAGCAAAACAGCCTAAATTCGCACGAAGATCACTAACTTTTGTCAAACGGGAAGTGAGACTTTGTACGACGCATGGGAGCGGTTCAAGGAACTTCTCAGAATGTGCCCCCACCACAGGCTCGAAAAGTGGTTAATAGTTCACACCTTCTACAACGGTCTCATATTCAAAACAAGAGAGACCATTGATGTCGCCGCAGGAGAAACATTGATGAACAAAGGAGTCGATGAGGCATACGACCTCATTGAGAATATTGCATTGAACCACTATCAGTGGTCAAACGAGAGGGAGAAACAACAAGGTACCCCTGGTAAATATAATGTTGATGTAGTTACTCTTCTCTCTTCTAAGGTTGACATGATTTTAAAGAAATTTGAGAATCTTAATGTCAATCCCGTGGAAAATATAAATATTTTGTGTGAACTATGTGGGTCTAACTCACATAGTACGGATAGTTGCGAGTTGCTTGACACTAGTTCTAGTGATCAAATGAACTTTGTCAATTCTTTTGGACAGAAGGGGGGGATGTATTCTAATACATACAATCCCGAATGAAGGAATCACCCCAACTTCTCCTACAAGAATAACAATGTTCTAAACCCACAACCATCTACACAACCCTCGGGATTTGCACCTAAGAATTTCAATAATAATTCGAATACCTTTCCCCTTAAAACAAAATTGGATATTTTAATGGATTTCGTAGTTGAAAACAAAAATGCTCAAGAAAAGATCAATAATGAGTTTAGGGAATGTTTTGAACTGTTGAATGCTAGGTTTGATAACCTAGCGGTGCATAATAAGATGCTAGAAACTCAACAAGCTCAACAGGCCATCCCAACGAGTAGACCACAAGGGAGTCTTTCCGGTCAACCTCAAAGGCCGAATGAGCATGTTAGCATGGTAAACACTAGGGATGAGTATGAAATGCAAAATAAATACCCTAGTGAAAATGATTATAGTCCAATCCCACCGATGATTGAGACTAATTCGGGAACGGAATCCCCTAGAAAAGAAGACAAGGATTATACTGAACTTCTTGAAAACTTGGATGCCATTAATGTTAACATTCCATTTTCTGAAAAAAATTAAAGAAATGCCTTTATGTGTTAGACCTTTGAAACAAATAATTTCGGAAAAAGAAAGGCTAGTAGAATATGAAAATGTTATGTTAGCGGAGGAAGTAAGTGCTGTTTTACAAAATAAGACTCCTCCAAAATTAAAGGATCAGGGCACTTTTTCGATCCCTTGTTGTGTTGGCAGAATAAATATTGATAACGCTATGCTTGATCTAGGAGCTAGCATAAGTTTGATGCCATTATCAGTGAGTGAGAAACTTGGTATAGGGGAACTCAAACCCACTACCATGTCTCTCCAATTGGTAGATCGTTCCATTCAATACCCCATTGGTATTATGGAAAATATGCCATGTCGAGTAGGGAGTTTGATCATCCCTGTCGACTTTGTGATCCTTGACATGGAAGAAGATCATCAAATTCCAGTCATTTTAGGAAGGCCATTTCTTGTCACCGCTGGGGCAATTATAGATGTAAAGAATGGCACCTTTTCCCTAAATGTCGGGAAAGAAAATGACGCGTTTGATATGAAGAGATCAGATCTTGAGGATCCTTATTTAGAGACCTACACCCCAAGTGAAGAATATGAAATGGGTGAGGGATCGCAGTCTAGAAAAAAAATGGAAAATGATCTCATAAATGATAAACCTTTAGATTGTGATAATAATTTTGATATGATAAATATTTATGCATATCCTGATACTAACAATGCAGTGAAAGAGCCAAAAAGAACAAAGAAGAAAGGCACTTCGAATTTTCGAAAGTGTAAGGACTATAGGTCGCTTATTCTACTAGGAAAAAGATCGGGATGGAAAAAATGTTTACCGCAGAAAATATTGATCACTCTGAAAGGAATGCATTGGCAAGTTGTCAATGACAAAAGGCCACCAAGATATCACGCATTACCTACTACCAGAAAGGGGTCGAGCTAATGACCTAAAACAAGCATCATCGGGATGGTAACCGATGGATTATTTTTGTTGTTTATTTTATTTTATTTATTTACTATTATTATTATTATGTGCTAACTTTGTTTTATAGGTATACAAAAATAAAAAATAAAATAAAAAAAAATATATAAAAAAAGGTGAAAAGTGGTTAGCACGGTCGTGCTCTATGCCTTGGAGCGGCCGTGCAGTTCTAATCGAGTTAACTCAGCAAGGTGGAGCGGCCGTGCAGTTTACTTGACCCGGCCGTACAGGTCGCCTGGGAAGTTGTGTCGTTTCAGTCAAAATACCTGACTTCTCCCTCTCTCCCTCATTCATTTCATCTTCTTCCTCTCTCTCTCAAAACCTCCGCCCCACCCACCTTAAATACTCCCATATCCACCATATATTCCCACAATACAACCTTAATCCTCCACAAATCCATCAGCCAAACACCTTCCCATCACCAAAATCATCCTAAAACCCTCCTAAAACCCCAATTCCGAAAATCCCAAAACTTCACCCATTTCAAAAAATTGAAGGGGTTAATTTGAATTTAAAGATCAAGGAGGAAGCTTTTAGGCATCTTGAGGCTATACAACAAGGATTTCAAGGTCTTGGCCATCAATTTCTTTGGGTAAAATTTTCTCACTTTTCTTGTTTTTCAATTTCTTGGGTCTTGATAAAATGACTTCCTAAGGAAAAGGAAAGGCCACAGAAAGAGTTTCTAAAAAATCTCGGAAGGAACCCGCCTCTACCTCCAACCTAAACCCAACCCTCAACAACTTGGGGATTGAATTTAGGAGTGCTTCGGAAACGGCACGGTTCACCGCCCTGCGTTCCAAAAGAATAAGGCCAACCCAATTCCCTGATACACTTGCCCTTAGATCTTTGGGAATTTATGGAGATGTGTTTTCATTTCATATTGAGTTAGGTTCTGTGGGAATTCTTCAATTACATGAGAAGACCTATGAGAGGCTTACCCTAGAGTTCTTGTATACTGTGAAGAGGAGAGTTACAATGCAAATTTGTAGGCAAACCGGAAAGTATTACAATCTGCTCCACATCAATTTTCGCCTTTGCGGAAGAGAGCTTCATCGTACCTCCTTTGATATTAACAAAATTTTGGGATGGCCCTCTTATACCGAAACTGATGCCGATATTCCCATTGAATTTAGGGAAGATGTGTTTTGGAATCAAATAACCGGACTTCCTTCCTTTAAATCCCGAAACGCCAAAGCTCCTCCATTATCCACCCGTCCCTTCGCCTCTTGCATAGAATCTATGCTTGTACCATCTTTGCTAGGGAAGATAAAGGAACGGTTAATATGAAAGAGCTATTTTTGTTATGGTGTTTTGTTTGGGGGCATTGGAGAATAAACATTTGCAATTTTCTCCTCGAATTAATTAGTGATATTATTTCCCCAACCTACAATGGAGAGATTCATATAGGGGGAATTGTGACTTTATTTGCTTAGCATTTTGAATTTGTGGTGCCCGATGATTGGATTGAGGTTAGGGGGTCAACAAAATTGGACATTTCGACCCTTCGGACTATGCAGCTTATTTCAGAAAGAGGGCATAGAGAGTACAATTGGTTAGTAGAGGCAGGAAAAATGCCCTATATTGTACTTCCAAACAATAACCTACCCTCCGCCCAAGTCAGACAACCCGAGACTTGGACCTTTCCAAATTCCTTGGCACAAGAAGAAGGCCAAGCAAACCAAGCGGGTCAAGAAGAAGGAGAAGATGAGCAAGCCCCACCAAACCTCAACCAAATGCCACCCGACTTTTATCAATAGTTCAACCAGTTGTCCATCCAACAAGCCCAACTGCTTCAACAGAACACCCAAATTCTTCAACATCTCGACCAAATGGATGGTCGTATGCAACATGTTCAAGGAAGAATTGATGATGTTTACAACTATGGGACAAGATATTGGGACAACTTTCCACCACCACCACCGTCTCCGTAAGTTTTTCTTTACCCTCCCCAAATTTATATTTTTCCTTAAAACATTGAGGACAATGTTCATTTCAAGTGTGGGGGGTATCTATCTATCTTTATTTCTTGCTTTATAGTTTAAATTTTTTTATGCTTTCTAGGTTTCATTTTTTTCTTTTTAACTTAGTTGCATTTTCTTTTCTTTTTATGTATGCATGTCTAGTATTTAAAAAAAATCCCTATGATGATCCATATTATTAATCTTTATGCTTGCTATTTGCTATAAGAATAATGCCTTTGTCTTTCTTCCCATATTTTCTATAAACTTAGAAATAAATAGAAAGAAAAATATAGGGATATTTTTAGGAAGTATTTAAAGCCTCATAAGTTAATATAGAAATATATAGGGTTTTGTCAAGAAAAGCATTTATTTGTTTAGATTGAATCTTTCTTGATCATCTTTAAGCACTTGGTTGTTTTTATGAAAAATTTTGAAAAAATTATTTCTTTCAATGTACATTTTAAATATTATTGATGTTTATTCCCTTATTAGAAGCATTCACATTATTTTGCCTCTTTTGAATCACACCCCTTCATAAAAATCCCATCTTTCCATTTTCACTAATCAAATCACTTATTGCTAAAAGAGTGACTTTGTCACCAAATCTTCAAAGCAAAAAGAGATCTATTACTTCCTAAGTAACTCGGGGTACGGCGTTCGCTGCGACGATGCTTCCTTGCCAAATGGAAGTAATATCCAAAGTATTATTGATCTAAGTATTAGGAACATGGGGTTCGCAGCCACAATGTCTCCTACTTGAAAGGATCAAAATTACTTAAAATCTTTTGCAAAATATAACACGTAACAAAAATCACTCTATAGAGTGAAGCTTTTATTTCACCAAGTTTATGATCCAAGATTCATCCTTCTAGCATGCTTTACTTGATCAATTTCTATATATGCTATATTAGTTTATTGTCTTAAAATTGCTCATTTGAAATATCCCCTAAATACTTCTTTCTAGTGATTTTTAAAGATATGAAAAATATGGATAGAAAGCTAAAGACAATCTTCAAAAAGCAATAGGCATGTTACAATAAATTTTCTGAGGGATCATTCTCATTATTTTATCATTTTTTGCATTCTTCTCTCCCTCTCCATTTTTTTCATCCTAAACTTGCTTGGGGACAAGCAAGAGCTTAGAGTGGGGGAGTTTGATAAGTGACTATTATATAGTCATTTATCCTATTATTTCATAATCATTTCCTTAGTTTAATTATCATTTAGGTTGCATTTTAGTCTATTTTTAGCTTCTTTTGTTATATACCTTCGATTTTACGCTTTTTGGTATATATTATAAATTTAGACAAGTTTTATAGTCTATTTATGATCAATGGATGCTCAAGGATATCTTAGTGAAAAGCCATGTAAGAACAACAACAAAATCAAGCACACAAGCCAATTTCCAGCCAGAGCGGCCGTGCTCTAAACCTAGGAGTGGCCGTGCACATTGCCTTTTCCAGGCCAATTTTTGCCCAAAAACCCAGAGTGGCCGAGTCTTGCAACCTGGAGTGGCCGAGCAACCACGGCCAGAGCGGCCATGCAGCTGCAAGCGGAGCGGCCGTGCACAATTGCCCAGTTCAAACCAAATTTGGCTCCAAGGGGACACGGCCGTGCAGATCTCTTAGCTCGGCTGTGCAAATGGCATCTGCAGAATTAAAAGGCACCTTTTGATGGCACCAGTTTGAAGAGTCTCCCCCATATTATAAATAGACCATTTGTAATCAGCCTTAGGATATCAGGAACCATCAGATCATACCAGAGAATAAATACCAAACATTTAGAATACATTTTATATCATTAGTTCCAAGGATTATTGAAGATTCAAGTGTTCATTGTTCTTGGAAGGAAGCAATAAAAGCTCAAGTGTTATTTTCAGCCATCATCTCTTAATAATCATAAGTTTTTCTTCTCTTTATCTTTTCTTATTATTTATGCTTATTTACTTATAATGGCTAGTGAGTAATCCCCCATGTTCTTGGGATTGGAAATTCAAAACGCCTCTTATTCATCATCCTTTTATAAAAGTCTTGTCTTCTATCTTCATCTAAACAATTTCTTTATATCAATCTCAAAATGACTTACATTTTGGAAACGTCCAACTTGTATGATTCAGTCGATCGAGAGAAGTACCTAGCGGAGAATCTCGATTGACAGAACCATATAAAGGAACTAGGTTTCATTGATCACGAGAGTAGTTCAATGGCCTAGGAATATTCCTTGAATGGAAAGTGCATTGACTTTTGAACTTAATGGATCCTTACTAATTATGGTCATCTAGAGATAAGCCGGAATGCCCGTTTGTGACAGGGCGAGAATACCATAAACGGAAATCTCAAAGAGATAGGGCATAATTAGTGAATATTACAATGCTACTGTCTTGATCGTGAGAAGTAGTGTAAGCCTAACGTACCATCCTTGGTTTTTATGAAAATCTGTATTTTCAAAGACATGGCTATATGATGAACAATTTGGCTAAAATGATTTCCAATCCCAAGAATGCTTCGTTTATAAGAGTTTTATTAAAGCATTTTTCTGCGTATGTTCTATTCTTTTCCTAAATCAATCTTTATTTCTCCAAATTTCTTTTATAGTTGTAGTAAAAACAATTTCATCCCAAAGTAAACACTGTCCTTGTGGGATCGACTCGTACTTGCACCCGCTATATTTCAATAGCCCGTGCGCTTGCGGATTTTAAATAAACCGTTAGGTTTCGACCGAACATGTATGCATGCTTTGAAATCAGTTTTTGTACGTATGCTAGCTGGGGAGCCATGTTGATGCTATGAAATCCATGGTTTTAGTTTAATTGACTTTGAAACCAAACAGGACGGTTGTATGCACGTTGCGGGTGGGTGTTAGTGTAAATGATAAGAAATACATGGGGTGTTAGTTTAAATGTAGTGTATGCATGCTTTGAAATCAGTTTATGTACGTATGTTAGCTGGGGAGCCATGTTGATACTATGAAATCCATGATTTTAGTTTAATTGACTTTGAAACCAAACAGGACGGTTGTATGCATGTTGTTGGTGGGTGTTAGTGTAAATGATAAGAAATACATGAATAACCTTAGTGTCGACTCTATAATATGGTAAGCACACATTGTGGCAAGATAGATAACGAAGGTGAATCTAGTAGCTTCTTATAAAAGGGACACATATCCTCCTATATATATGAATTATCTATGTAAAAAAAACCAAGCAGTTTAAACATATGATTATATTTGTTTGTTTTAATGATTATAGGAAAGGGAACATGGTGCCGATGTCGGTTTTTTGGATGTGTTCGTTAGCACACATGTCAAAACTCCTACATCCGCCGATCAACCTCCGCAGTGGGTTGATGATCGATCTGCATTAGCCTTTGTAAGTAAACTATCATTATATGACTTGATTTTGAATATGTAAATTTATTTATGTAGATTGTGTATATGATTATATTTGTTTGTTTTATTTTGACAGAATACATACCAAGCCGCCGTCGCTCCCGAAGGTACTCCTCCCGGCCAGCCCGTTCCATTCGTGCCTGAAGTTTGGTAAGCGGCCACCTCAGATGGACATCCAAAGAGAGGAGACCGAGTTTTAGGGATGGAGGATCGCGGGCTGCAATGCCCATCGTCGTCGACCGGCCGTCGCGCGAATGTTTTTAGGCCCGATCCTTAGTATGCTTCGAGGATCGACTCTCTGGAGGCGAGCTTGGCTGAGGAGAGACGCGTGGCTGCGGAGGCTAGGGAACAGGTTGCAGAGGCTCAGGCAAAGGCTGCGGAGGCTCAGGCAAATGCTGCGGAGGCTCAGGCACAGGTTGCACAATTTCGGGAGGAGACAGGTCGTCGATTTGCGATGATGATGGCCCAGATGCAGAATCTGCAGCAGCAGGGGAATTTCCACCAGCACTCGAGTACCGGCTCCACTTCATCTGACAGTATTGTAAGGAGCCTTTTCCAGTCTCCCCAGCCCCCCCACGAGTTGATTTTCTTATGTCCCGATTTTGTACTATTTTATACTTTCTTGTAATAACATTTGTGATGTCCCGATTTCCAGTCTTCCCCCATTTGATATTTTTTTGTAATAACATTTGTGATGTTCCCATTTCAAGTCTCCTCCCCCTCCCCCTGATTTGGTACTGGAATGTCCCGATTTCCAGTCTCCCCCCACCCCCCTCCCTGTACTGGGATGTCCCGATTTCCAGTCTCCCCCGCCCCACCGATTTGGTACTGTATTTTGATTTTTAGATTTATAGTTTTAGTTGTATCAATTGTTATATCAGGTACAAAAAAGTATATTATAATTGATATTTATGATTTTTTCTAATTTATTGCATTATCAGCGGCGAAAATTTTCATCGCTGAGTTAATTTATTTTAATTAAATTTTTACATCAGCGACGGAATATTCCGTCGCTGAAATAAAAATTTAATTAAAATAAATTAAATCAGCGGCGCACATTTCCGTCGCTGAGTTAATTTATATTAATTAAATTTTTATTTCATCGGCAGAATATTACGTCGCTGAATAAAAATTTAATTAAAATAAATTAACTCAGCGACGGAAATTTCCGCCGCTGGTTTAATTTATTTTAACTAAATTTTTATTTCAGAGACGAAATATTCTGCCGCTGAAATTATTATTTAATTAAATTAAATAACATCAGCGACGGAAATTTTCGCCGGTGAACATTGGCGGAGTACGATTTCCGTCGGTGTACACTGGCGAAAATTGTTATGCCGGACCGCTGCGACGGGCTGCCAGCGGCGGACCACCGACGAAATAATTTCGCCGGTGACTGAGCTTTAGCGACGGAATTGATACTCTAGCGGCGGAATATTCCGTCGCTAAAACACGTTTTCCTGATAGTGCTATACCATTCTAAATATTGTCATTGTTTAACCATTATAAGTATTATCAATAATTTTTAAAGAAAAAATGCATATAAATAATTAGATTTTCATAAAATTATATATGATCAAAATTTAATCGAGTTGATTATAACAGTTAAAGTGAGACAAACTTTTTGTCGAAATGGAAGAATATAAAATCTCACCTAGCCATCCTCATCGAGCGTTTAATATACTCCATGCATATCTAAATAAATGTTGAAAAAAGAAATTGCTACTGAAATTAAAAAGCAATTTTGAAAAATAAAATAGACACATTCATTTACATTTAGAGATTTAGGAACGGACATATTACTAATAGGATAACAATTTGATCGAACCCGATCCGAAGCGAACGCGATATAATTTGAAAAATTAAAGTTTCGTTTACAATTTTAAAATTTGATCGGGTTCGTAGCACGCTGTCGATCCGTCCCGAACCCGACCCGAGCTCTACCAATTCGTCCGAAACCCGACCCGACTATACCCGAACTCTAAATAAAAGGTTAATCTAAAATATAAATAAAATATATTTAATATTTTCCTAAATTATATTTCTTTATTTTTGTTTGTAAGTGAGATTTTAATGATTTTGAACTATCTTCTATATCTTCTATAGAATATTAAAGTTATGTTTAAAAATAAATTTTACTCAAACAAATTTAAATTTAGACTAAAAAATATAGACTTATAATGTCCCCAGGGGACGGATTTTTTTGAAACAAGGTAGGCTAAGAGAGATCCATAGTATTTACAGTACGATCCGTTGCCATTTCTAATAATAAAATAAGTCACAATAAAATAAGTCACATACATGTGACACTTAACAAGTCAAACATGTTACACTAAGAAATTAAGTTTAGTCATCATTGTGGTCCATTTAGGTAATATACTCCGCATACACAGTGGTCAATATTGGCAACTATTCATTTCCAAATAACAAAATCACATATAAATAGATCATCATAACATACAGAACTCCAAACCTAAGGCTCCGTTTGTTTGGAGGGAAATATTTTTCGGAAAATATTTTTTCCATTTTCTGGTGTTTGTTTTGCACCGAAAAATGGGGAAAATATTTTCCGAAAAATGTTTTCCTCACTTTTCTAAGTAAATTGATTTACGAATTTTTTCTAAGTAAAACATTTTTTGAAAAATGATAACACCCTCACATATACACACACACACACCCACGTTACCCACCCCACATCAACCACCCCTACCCCATCATAATCACCACCCCCTGCCACCCACCCCCACCCCCACCCACCCCCTCGAGTAAAAAAAAATCATTTTAAATTTATTTTTAAAAACTTCTCCCCCAATCCACTCACCACCCCCCGCCACCCCACCCCCACCCCCGTTGAGTAAAAAAAAATCATTTTAAATTTATTTTTAACAACTCCTCCCCCACTCCACTCACTACCCCCTGCTACCCAACCCCCAACCCCTGCCACCCTACCCCCAACCCCTCCTGTCAGGTAAAAAAAAATTAATCATTTTTCGGAAAACAGTTTGCAGTTAAATTTAAAAAAAAAGATTTTTTTTTTGACCCGACGGGGAGGGGGGTGGCGGTGGGGGGTGGGGTAGGGTGGCAGGGGTGGTGAGTGGATTGGGGGAGGAGTTGTTAAAAATAAATTTAAAATGATTAATTGTTTATTTTACTCCACGGGGGGGGGGGTGGTGCAGGGGTGGTGAGTGCATTGGGGGAGGAGTTGTTAAAAATAAATTTAAAATGATTAATTTTTTTTTGGATTTTTTACAAAAAAGTCACTGAAAAAGTTGAGATTTATAAAAAAAACTTGTAAATTCCGTTTCTACAAAATAATACTCCATTAACTATGGAATTTACAAATAGCTTCACTCTCTTACCTCGGAGGGGATTATAACTTTCTGTAATTCCTCGCAGGTCCTCCTTTATAAACCTAGTTTCTAAATTTCTCATAACAGACGGCGCATAATTTTCTCTTTCCTCCTGCGATATTCCGATGGCGATTTTTTTTCCTATTTCAAATTCGCTTAAAATTTCAATCTAATCTTTGATATTGTTTGATTTTCAATTCAATCTGAGTATTTCTAAGCTCATTGTCATCGATTATCACTTTGATTTTCAGATCTGAATTGATTTATTCCGAATCTCAAGTAGAACAAAGGTATGTTTATTTAGATTCACAAATTAACTCTCATTCTTCATAGAGAATTCGTGATTTTCTGAATCATATTGCATTTGATTATAATTTGTCTGAATTTCTATAATCATTTATCACTTTTGTTTACTGCTTTTTAATGTTTTTTTTTATGCAACTTTCATCTCATTGCAATGGATTCTTTGGTATTGTTTTTGTTCAAGCATGAAGGTTTGACTGTTATAGGCAACTTTAATCAGTTTGCTTCTTATGATTCTATAGTTGAGTTTGTATGTTCACGTTGGGAGTCATTGAATAGGGATAATCTCTCTTTGTTTTATGTTTTACCTGGGAATATAAAATGTGTACTTGATAGCGAAGATGATTACAAGAACATGGGTATAATGGTTGTGCGTAGTGTTTTCAAATCTATGGATATTCAGGTTAAAAGAAAGGGTGAGCTTATTTGTGCAAATAATTCTTCAACGTTTGCCATTTTTTGTGGAACTACATCTAATGAGGTTGAATACAGTAGCAATAATGTTTGTCTTGATCTTGCTGTGAATTTTTTCCACCATGATGAAACGGATCTGTTAACTAAGAAGTGGGCTACGGATATAAAAGGTGTTGGGCAGGTTTTCGAAGAGGGAATAACTGAGTTTCGTATCAAATTAAGAAAGTATGCTACTGAGGTTGGATTTAAGTTTAACTTTGTTTCTAATGATAAGAAATGTGTTACTGCAGAATGTATTCATAAAGTTTCTAAAGATTGTCCTTGGAGGATCCATGCCTCTATTAAGAATGCAAATGAATTTTTTTATATAAAGAAGTTTGAGCAAATCATACATGTGGGGATGTGCATCGTAGTGGAAAAGGTAGTAGGGTAAATTCTAATGTTGTATCGGATTCCATACTTGAAATTGTTCGAGGTAAGCCATCAATTGGAGCTGCAGAAGTTTTGAAAACTCTTAAAACTAGGTTTGGACTTGATGTTACTTACAGAATTGTTTGGTAGGCTCTTGAGAAAGCTAGGGAAGTAGTATTTGGAGAATAATCCATCTCTTATAATAACCTTAGAGGTTACTTTAGGAAAATGAAGCAGTTGGATCCGAGCAACAAGTTTTTCCTTGAATCTGATCCCAAAATTGGCCATTTTATGAGGTGTTTCGTCTCTTTTGGTGCTTGCATAAAAGGATTCCGATATTGTCGTCCTTTGTTGTTTGTTGATGGTACTTTTCTCCATGAAAAATTCAAAGGGACCCTACTTGCAGCAACAACGAAAGACGGAAATTTTGGTATGAATTACTTGTTTTATCAGTTGTTTATATGTAATTATCAGTTGTTTTAATATGTTTACATGAACAAATGTTAATTCCTTTTGACATGAACAACTGATAGTCACTCTTATCAGTTGTTTTGCATATGCATTTGTGTAACATGTTATGAAAGTACAACTGATAAGATTGAATATCAGTTGTTTTGAACAATTTACATGCAAATTATGTCCTTCAACAGTGAACAATTGATAACTTGTTTTATCAGTTGTTTACAGAAATATCCTTTTCACATCTGCAGTCAATTTCAATGCAATTTAACCTGTTTATTTTCCTATTTTCATGTATATAGGACTTTTTAACTTGGCATTTGCAATTGTTGGTGGTGAAGATACAGCAAATTGGACTTGGTTTATGGAACAACTTAAACATGTCATAGGTGAAAGGGCTGTGACGTTTGTTTCGGATCGACATCAAGGTATTATTACAACAATTAAGGCTGTCATGTCAGATTGTTTTCATTCATTTTGTATGGTTCATTTGAAGAACAACTTAAAGGATAAGATGAAAGCATGTCATCTAGGGCTTAAGAAGAAGATGTGTTTTAAACTTAGTGAGTGTGCAGAAGCCCCTACAAGAGAGCTTTTTCATGATTTATTAGAAAAAATGAAGGCTGAAGGTGGTACAAATGTCACTCAATTCTTGGATAACCTGCCCCCTGAAAACTATGCAAATTCATATTTTAATGGTATGCGATATGGGGAAATGTCTTCCAATGCTGCTGAGTCCTTTAATGCCCAGTTCAAAGATGGTCGTTCACTGCCTATTATGGAGCTTATAGATGAAATTCGCTTGAAGGTAATGGCGCAGATGTCAAAGCGTAGAGAAGAGTCAGCTAGTTGGACCTCTACGTTGTGTCCACTCATGGATAAGAGGTACAATGAGAATATTGAGATGGGAAGATCGTGGATAGTATATGATTATTCTAAGTTCATGTATGAAGTACATTCTTTTCCTACAATGGTTGTTAACATTGAAGATTATACATGTACATGTGAAAAGTGGCAACAAGATGACTTCCCTTGCGTTCATGCTTTAGTTGCTTTGTATAAAGCCACCGATAATCCAATTGAATACATTGAGTCATATTTTTATACGAGTTACTACAGAGAGTCCTATGCTAATTCTATTCACCCATATGTGTCGTTTGGGGAACCACCTACTACTGAAAAATCGGTTATACTCCCCCCCAGTCGTAAGGCGTTCTCCTGGAAGGCCTAGAAAGAATCGTATCCCTTTTAGGGGGTGAGATTACGAAAAGAAAGATTACGTGCAGTCGCTGTGGGAAAGTGGGTAACCACAATCGGAAGTCTTGCAAGGAACCTATGTAGTAATTTTGAATTTTCTTTAATACATACTCCCTCCGTCCCAGCCCACTGTAAACTAAAAAAAATGGAACACCAATTAAGGAATATTATTAAGATAATGAAAATGCGTGGTAGAAAATGAAGAGAGAGAATGAGTGGAGTAAATAGTAGGTTGGTTGAATAAATTATGTGGTGGAGAATGAGTGGAGTTAATGAGTGGGTGGGGTAGGGAGAATATAAAATATTAAAGGATATTCCATTTATGGCAGTTTACACTGGGCTGGGACGGACCAAAAGGGAAATAAGTTTACACTGGGCTGGGACGGAGGGAGTACATTGTTAGCCATTGATGTAGTACTTTATATCGTATTCTAAAAGTACATTAATTCTTTGTTATTAATTCATTGTTATTACAATTGTTTCTTGTTTTTTATTATATTTCACATTTGTGAAAGGTCTGTTGATAGATCTTACTTGTGGTGCAGTCAACTGATAAATGCTCTTATCAGTTGTTTTCTCAAACCTCTTAACCTGAAAGAACTAAAAAACAACTGATAAGTTTAATTATCAGTTATTTTGTATATGTATTTGTGCAATGGCGTTAATAAACAATTGAGATTCACCAAGTATAAGTATCCGTTGTTTTTCCAAATGTCACAGAACATCAAAAACACATAAAAAAACTGATAAGGTTAATTATCAGTTGTTTATAATATACACAAATAAGAGATATTCATCTCTTATTGCTCAAGCAAAAAATATGGACTATAAATGGCAACACCAACAACATAAAATTATATGGGATGGATTACTCAGAAATTCTAGTTTAAAACAATGTACATTAACAACTAGTAGTTATGTATCTAGGTTGCAATGACAAATTACAGTTTCCAGCCATATGCATTTGAATACCAAATATAACCTAACATAAACCAGAATTAAATGTTCCTAATATGCTCATCATTCAGAAAATCCTCAAACACTTTTGCTCTAAACTGGTTCACTTCATATTTTTCATAGCTTGTTCTGATAGCTGAATAATCAAAATAATCTTTTATCATCATCAGAACATGCATTCCACAATCAAGATTGCCCGATATTTGTTGTGGCGTGCTTTCAACTTCAATGAACTTCTCCACTTGAGTATCTTCAGGTGTTGATTTCTCTTCTCCAATATATAACTTCCTTGTATAGTCATACTATAAAATTACAAAAAAGAAGCAATTAATAATCATGATAGTCAAAATCCTAATATGAAATCACATGTGTTATCACATTACCATCAGTTTGCCATAAACTACATAGGGATCCTTTATGATGTCTACTCTTGAATGATAAGAGTTATAAAACATGTATTCTCCTGTTTCAACATCAAGTGCTAGTAGAGTCCAATGCTCCGTCAAACTGGCTACTGCTGGTGTGTGTATCGGGAATAGGATAAACCTAACGCTGTTGCCTTTTCTTAAAAATTCTCAATAGCATCAACAATTGATTTCTTGATTACATTTGTGCAATTTCTTTCTAAAAATGCCTGCAATAAACAAGAGGAGAAAAAAAAATCTCATACATTAAAATTTAGTTATTACATTCTTATCATAGTACATAAACAATTGATAAAAATGACTATCAGTTGTTTATTAACACATAATCAATACACAACTGCACATAGAAACCAATGCACATAAAAAAAAACTGATAAAAGTGACTATCAGTTGTTTATTAAATCATACTCACTACACAAATGCACATTGTAACAAATGCACATAAGAACAACTGATAAAATGAATATCAGTTGTTTATTAACACATACTACACAAATGCACATTGAAACAACTGATAAAATTGAATATTAGTTGTCATTTATCAGTTGTTTATTTTAGATTTTGAACTAAATCCCTAAAAAACAATTTTAATCACTTTTATCAATTGTGTTTTCACAACACATTCCATAAAGACACAAAACAAACAAGTGATAAAAATTGTAATAATTGTAATAAGTGATAATTTTACCATTGCATTTCCCATGATCACTCCAACACGGTTATTTTGTGAACTCGGAGTTTTGGCTTTGCCCTCATATTGCTTCTTCATTATCTCAATGTATCCATCAATTAACTGTTAAAAAAAATTTATCAGTTATTTAACCATGTATCATATACAATCTATTAAACTGATAAATATGCCTATCAGTTTTAACTATTATGTATATATCAGTTTTAGATGAAGGACCATACTGAAACATCAGTTGATCCGTCATGAGCTACCTTCCACAATTCCTCCACAGTAATAAGCAAATGTCCTTTTATCCATGCACCCCCACTGCAAGAAGTAATATTTATTAACTGTTAGAATAAATATTAATACAAAGTTTATCAGAGAGAATTTAAAATAAGTTAATTTTTACTTACTCCTTTGTTAGAGCAAGCAACAAGCTTTGATAGTGATCAATATATTTTTTATTGATGAGCTTTGTCGTTTTACTATGACCTTTCTTGAAATTCAGTTTTCAAACATTTTTCGCCTTAATCTTCTTCTCCGCTGGTTGATCATCTTTGATAACAATCTGTGTTTCCTTTGTTTCTTTTTTTTCTTTTTTTCCATCATCTTTTTTAAGCTTTTTTGGATATGAAACAAAATCATCATCAACTTTTTCAGTCCTTTTTCTTTCCTTCACCCTCTTGACCATTGATCCAGTTACCTTGATCTCATGTGATTCAGCTTCTTTCTTTTTTAGCTCAGCTCTTGCTTCATTCAGTTGGGATTTCAAAGCTGCACACTTACAGACAAATCTTTTTCACTCAATAGTGTCTTCTGTTCTTCCAATTGTACACCTAAAAGAATAACATCATCTTCCAACTTTTTCACTTCCTCCTCATGTCCCATTTCCATCTTTCTTTTTTGGGTATGGTATTCCATTTCCTTGTGCAATACACATTCTTCAATATCTTTAATTCTTTTACCAGCATCACTCAGTTCCTTTTCAAATCCTTCAATTTTCTCAAGCAACATATTTGATTCCTTTTGTTGACATTCATTCTTGCTTTTCTTCATCAGCTCCTCCTTCTCTTTTTCCAACTCTTTTTTTTTTCTCCTCAGTTTCTCTCTTTTCCATTTCCAACCTACTATTTTCTTTCAACAACTCATCATTCTCCTCTTGCAACTTTTTCTTCTCATTCTCCAACTTTTCTTTTTCCAAATGCAGCATGTCCACTTCTACTTTTCTTACAAGGTCATCCAGCAAAGATGTTGCCATATCATCCAAATCCATCTCATCTTCTTCATGAACAACTGTATTAACATTATCCTCAAAGTTTCCATCAAAATTCTCCCCACCAACTGCATCATCTTCAGTTTCTTCCGCTGCTTTGATTTGTTTATAGTTCTCAACTTCATCATCTTTCGTTTCTTCATCACTCTTTGCATATTCAACTTTCTCAAATTCATCATCTTGAGTTTCTTCATCTCTCGTTACATTTTTATCATCACAAAGCATTTCTGTTTCTTCCCGACTCAAAACTAACTCATTTTCTTTGACCTGAAAGTTAACATTAAAATGTTACAAAACTTCAAAAGAATTGTCCATTTATTTAAACAGCTACCAGAAAACAACTGATAATCACTTCTATCAGTTAATTTTTCAAACTATTATTGTCCAAAACACTTGAAAATAAATGATAAATAACATTTATCATTTGTTTAACCAAACACCTAGCACAAAAACACTTAAAAACAACTGATAACTATCATTTATCAGTTGTTTTCCAAAACTGATAAATGTACTTATCAATTATTTACTCAAACCTTTTAGCCCAAAAACACTTTAAAAACAACTGATAGTCACTTTTATCAGTTGTCTTTCAACACTGATAAATGTGAATATCAGTATATTTTTCTAAACTTTTAGCACAAGCAATTCTTGATGAACATACAACTGATAAATATATTTTAGAATTTTTTGGTTTAAACTTACATTTTCCCTCTTCAGTGGATCGATGCGTAACTCTTTGAACCCATCAAACTTCTTCGGCAATTCCCACTTTAAAAACCTTGGGAGAAGTAGTTCCCTTTTTGGTTCGAATATTGTTGTGTGTTCGCTGAACCAATACTGTATAAATGATAGGATAATGATACTTGTTAGTATGCTAAAATGAAAAGAAAACAATTTTAATAGAACGTAAATATCATTTTACTTACCGACAAGACAAATATACATCCTTTCACCATCTCTGGTTCTCTATAGTTTTCACGGATTGAATTCATTAGATAATCCACTATTGATTGAGACCAGTTGAAATCTTTCATGGTATCCTCCACAAGGGAAAAAATGATGCTGTAATGTGAGTACTTGTGTTGGCGAAGAACAATGTCGACATAACAAAAAGAGTCAACAGTCTGACTACATCTTCAACATCAACTTTCACGTCACTCTCACAGAGATCAACTAACAAATCCTTAACACTATTTACAGTTCTTGGAATATCCATAAATCTTCTTTGAACTAAATCATAATTTTCTGCTACACAACCTTTATTTTTAAAAACCAAAGGTTTTTCCCCAGACTTAATCCCAAATATGATCTTGACATCATTAGCTGTCAAGTCGACATATTTTTTCCCAAGCTTAAATTTCCCTTTCTTAGGATCAAAGCACTTAATAATGTCACGACTTGTCATATCAGATTTCCTAATTGGCATATCATTGTTAATTGTTAGGGAATATAACATATTATAGAAGGGTGATTTCTTCAAAGATTCTGTCGATTATCCCTTAACTCTAACTTCTTTATGAGCTTAAGGGTACCTTCAATGTTTGATCTATAGACAAGGCTTTTCTCAGATCTCTGTTTCTTAATTTTCTTCTTCCCTTTAACATCGCTTTTCACAACCTGTTTCTTAACCATCTGAATGAGAAATAACATGTATCAGTTTTATATTTCACAAATGAAAATGCACAACAACTGATAAGAGTGTCTATCAGATGTTCATTTCACAACTTATAAAACAAAACACAAATCGAATAACTGATAGTCACTCGTATCAGTTGTACTTAATCATAACATGTTACACAAGTGAAAATGCACAACAATTGATAAGAGTGACTATCTGTAGACACCCCATTCTGAACACATCAGATCAAATTTATACCACTCTAAGTCTCGCTTTGAGTCAAGAAGTAGAAATCCACCATTTCGTCATGTTTCATTAAGTTTTGACTAACCACCGTTAGTTTGGGACTAAACTGCATACGAGATAACGAGGAAAGGAAAGAACTGTCCACAAACCACAATATCTTGCGCAGAATGGCGTGTCTCGCGCGAGATATTGTCATTCTGCAGCATGCAAATGACAGTTTCCTCGTCGATTTCAACCTCTTTTCGGGATAAAACTTTATCCATCCGGCCAACCAATGATTTTGGGAGTCTGGAACCTTCCTAGGAGTGTTTGATCTCATCCTCAACACCTCCCCAACACCTATAAATACTTGGTGACTTCCAAGGTTCAAGAGGTCCACAATTCCACAATTCACACACATTTTACTGGTTTCTCTCCTTGAAAGATTCCTGTAAAATCACCTTATAATCACCTCAAAGTTTGTTTGTCAACCTTGTTGATAAACAAACATCAAGATCCAAGTCAAGGACTGAGGCGAAGCTCTGTCCGTATCAAGATTCGATTCTAAACTTGAGTCGAAACTCTGCCCAAATCACCTCACGCAAGGTAACCCCCTAAATCCCTTTCTAATTGATTGTTAGAGTGGTATAAATCCATAGAATCTAGGATCGGCCTAGAGCCTCTCCAAATCATGGGGACGGTCTCGAAGCAATCGATCCTACATTCCGTTTAACCCTGTTAAATGGATCTTTATTTATTTTTATTTGAAATCTTCCTCTCTTTCGAAAACCTCTCTTTTCTTTAGCAAGACCGATCTCCGGATTGGGTGGAATGGGTGCTCCTTGACCTTCCCATTCCATAACCTAAGCCCCGAACCCAAATCTCTTTCAAAAAATGGTTTTTCTATGTTTTCCAAACGAATAATATAGGTGGCGACTCAAAAATATGTTAAAAAATCCTTCGCATCGCTACAGTGGCGACTCTGCTGGGGATATAAAATTAAGAGGCTTAAACTTGCGTCGAAATTAAAAGAGAGGTTTTCAAAAAAAAAATATTGTAAATTCGATTTTCTGTTCCCAGATCAGGCATATCTCGCACGAGATATCCTATCTCGCGCGAGATATCGCCTCGGCAATCTGGTGTATTCTGGTTTTTCTCTGTTCGTCCCAAGGTCCCAGACCAAAGTCGAACACGCATGGGGGATCCCAGAATTCATTATCTGCAGAGTTCCCGCATCTTAAGGCCTCCCTTAAGATGTAGAACTCGAGTCTGTATTTTAGTTAAATAATTGATTATTTATAAACTGCGTGCGATTGAGTTTTATTTTATTAAAGTCCGGTCCATTGGGGATTCGGGAGTTGTAATTTAATTTATTCCTCTCTCTCTCTCTTATTACTTGGAACTACGACGGCCTGAGTCTTCCTAAATTGGGAGAAATGTAGGCAACCACTTGGTGCGGCCGCTGTTTGTTTTCGTTTTATTTTCAAAAAAAATCTCTATTTTTATCTATCACCTAGATTGACTATCACACACGCGCACTCATGCTATATCTGTCATTGCACTGCATACCCTCTATAAACCCGAAACCCACACTAAGGACGGATGACGGTAACCACCTAGTCGCCGGTCTCTCCGAAGTTGGATCATCCCACTCCGCGTATTCAATCCACCTAGATTGTCATATCGCAGGGAGCCTAGCCTTCCAGCCCTGCATCGCCACATTTTCATGTAGATTGTCTTTTTAGGATCACTCCGTGACCGGTCGGTTTGACTCGGTGATCTTTTCTTGTTTTTGATCAAAACAAAGCCATGTAAAATTGACAATAAAGAAGGACTCGGAAAAGTCCCTTCGGAAAAAGTCCCTTCGGAATGACCCTTTCGGATGTCCCTTTAAAAGAAAAATATATCCTTAAAAAAAAGGATCTTACATGGCTTTGTTTTACAAAAATCGGATTGATTGCTTAGTCGTTAGGTTCTGATAAAGGCCTTAGAAACCCCTCAAAACGGATTTTCCGTTCCGACAAAAAATTAGGTCTAATAAAAATCGACTTTCCGTGTGATTATCTCGCGCGTGACTACATGTCTCGCGCGGGATAATGCCTCTGTTTGCTGAAACTGAGCCTGAACCATTTAAGCCTGCTTCCGACTTGTTGGGGCTAGATTTGATCCTGACGTCATCTCTGCATCTCTTCTGTCAGTTTTCCGAAGCTACTCAACTCCAAGACTCCCAACACAATGTCCGACATCGACAATATTCCGGGTAATGAAACTTTGTCCGAAAACAACCACAAACTTCTGGAAGAAGCCAATGATCGCCTAGAAGTGCAAGCTTCCCAAATCCACACTCTCGTGGAAGAAATCCAAGAGCTTAGGGCAGCACTAGCCAACAAAGAAAAGAAGAAGAAAAATGATTCTTCCTCCGGAGAAGAGGAGTCATACACCAAAAAGGCCAAGGGTCGCCGCCAAAGCAAGAGCAAGAAAAAGAAGTACGAGTCTAGCTCGTCATCTTCCTCCTCCGACAACGAAAGCTACACATCCAAGAAAGAAAGCAAAGGGGAAAGCAAGAACGAACCCCTCACCATGGCCATGTTAGAAAAGAAACTTGCATCCCTCGATGTGAGTAAGGGAGCCTCGCTCTCTTTCGATTATGACACTCTTCGTCAATCCATGTCCATGCTTCCTAGAAAGTACAAAACACCCGACATTGCAAAATTCAATGGTATCACCTGTCCCAAATCACATTTGGAGACCTACTCTTGGGCCATGCTACCTATGGGTGTTGATGACAACATGTTAGCCCAATGCTTCCCACAAACTCTTGATGGTGCCGCTAGGGATTGGTACATGACCCTCCCACTCTCTACAAGACTCGACTGGCCACTCGCTAGTTGTACTTTCCAAAAGAAATATGAGGATAACTCCACTTACCGCACCACTAGAAGGGATATTGAACAAACCAAGCAGCTTCCGAATGAATCCTTCACAGATTTTGTCAAAAGGTGGAGGACCAAACTAACTGAAATCGTTGATAGCCCAGCCTAGACGAACAAATCCACATCCTCATACAATGTCTTAGGGAGGAGTATCAAGACAAGCTGGCCGGCAACTATTTTCCTAGCTTCGCCGAACTTCACAAGTCAGGCATACGGTTAGATGACCTCATCAAACAGAAAAGGGAAGCCAAGAAAGAAAGTGGATTCCGTTACAACAAGAGCTCCTCTTCCTCTTCCAACCCCAAGGACACTTCTGTTAATGCTATTGTCTTCAATCATCCTGGAAATGGTAAGTACTCTGCGGTACCTCCACCACAAAAGAAGAAAAAGGACAGACATTATGACAAGCTTGAAGGGATCACTCAAGAAGAACTCTTCGAGGTGCTCGTCAAGAACGGGAAAATTAAACCAAGAGAAGGTGGACCTCCAAAGAAAGATCTTCCTGCCAATCATGCTCATCATCTCTTCTGCAAGTACCACAACTTCACCGGCCACGACACCAACTCCTGCTTCCACTTGAAAGACGTCATCCAAGATTTGTTTGATGATAAAGAGATAGGGCTACCTAATGTTGTTACTAATCCTTTGCCAAACAATGAGGTCAATTTGATAGAGATAGGAAGTAGCTTCGAGGATCCTACTCGTCTAGCCACAACTGTGGACGAGAGCCCTCTCGAATTTAATAAATCTTCTTTCTGTTATATGATGTCTTGGGAAGAAATCTTAGAACAAAAAGAAAAAGGCTCTAAAGCAGTTAATCTCCTCACACGATCTGGTCGTGTGATCATCAACAAAGATCCAAGGGATGAAAACCCTCCTAAACAAGCAAAAGCCTCATCATCAAGCGAACCAGAAGACCCTCTCTTAACTCAGTTAAAGAAGACACAAGCAAACATCTCAGTTTGGGACCTCATAGGAGCATCTCACAAGCACCGTGAGATGTTGAAAAAGGCATTGGCTCAAATGACCATTTCCTCGGAAGCAACACCCGAAGAGCTTACTCAAATGATTGGCCAAGTACATTTTGGCAACGTCATCATTTTTACTGACTTGGACCTCCCATCCTATGGGAACAATCATCATGAGGCCCTCTACATAACTGCTAAGGTTAATGGATACCGAATGCCACGCATTTTGGTCGACAATGGTTCTGCAATCAATGTCCTTCCAAAGAAAGACTTATCATCATTAGGCCTCACCCACAAAGACCTTAAGCCATCCAAGCATACTGTAAGGGGGTACGATTGTACTGCTAGAACCGCTTTGGGGTCAGTTGTGATACCTGTATAAATGGGGCAAGTCACAATGAGCATCGAATTTCAAGTCATCAACATCCCGGCATCCTTTAACTTGCTGCTCGGCCGCCCTTGGCTACACGACATAGGGGGTGTGCCCTTCTCCCTACACCAATGTATCAAGTTCAGACACAACAATACGATAGTCACCATACATGGAGAAATGGTTACTACTAGCTCTATCCTCGAGGTGCAACATAGCACTTCTGATTTCCTGTTCAGTGGCTTTGAGATCGAGAGAGAAAGCACTGTGAATGTCATAGAAACTTGCAACGAAAACGATTACTCTAAAGCACTTAGGTTTTCTGGAAACCTTCCTGTTTGGAGAATGATGCAAGCAAAAGGGTACTTCCCTGACTTGGGGCTTGGAAAACACTTGCAAGGAATAACGGAACCACCACCGGTTCCCCCACCTCACACAAAGCATGGCCTAGGATACATCATTTCCATCCACGATGGGGATGACAAAGAAGAGTGGGACTTCACTCAAATCAAGTGGGAAGGAACCGCATACAAAGGCTACAATGACCCAAAGGTCAAGAATTACAACCTCGAGCCATATCGAAAGACACTCAATGGCTACTTCGTTCGGGAAGGGGAAAGCATTCCCTACTTTATCTTTTCAGAACCATGGACTGATGATAAAGGAAAGCGCCAACCGGGCTTTGAAATCTTCAGCGACTGCAATGCTTCACCAGATGAAACAGAACCCGTCCCGCTAATCCCTAAAGATTTGTGGGGCACGAAGGCAGAATTGACAAGCGAATGGGACTTTGTGTTGGGAGAAGACATGCTGCGACAGCTTGAAGACCTGTGCTTAGGTTAGAAGACGGCCCGAGATCCATGCAATCTCCAAGGGGGATGCTCCAACTATTGATTACATAAGGCTAATACAGAAATGTGATGAGCCAATTCTAAACTGGCACGTCACCGGAGGACCAGTTGTTGATGAAGACTTCATGATCAAAGAGCTTGGTTGCACTCCCCACCCCCGCAGGAAGATAGGCCCTGTAATTTTCAAATTAGAATCGGGCTCCACCTCTGATGATCTCACTCAAGAGGAGATCGAGGCGGTGGCCGAACATGTATTCCCTTACTTCCTTAATGAAAACTTCGATCTTTCCGAGTACCCTGAGATTGCTAACATCGTGAATGATGAATTAACTAATAATAATCAATATAACGAACACGTTAATAATGAATCATACGATGAGATAGATCAAGAAAATGAACAAATCTTAAAAGAATTAGCTAAGCAAGTAGGTCGTTGTGGAAAGACTGGCCCTATTGACGATGAGGAAATGCAAACGGTTAATCTCGGGACAACAGAAGACCCCAGAGAAACAAAGATTGGCAGCTTCTTCAAGGGGAAGACAGAGAGACCTTGACGCAGCTACTCAGAGAATATGTCGACATCTTTGCTTGGTCTACAAAGATATGCCTGGGTTGAATCAGTCAATTGTAGAGCACAAGATACCACTGCTACCCAACGCCAAGCCAGTCAAACAGAAACTACGCAAAATCAAGTCGTATTGGTCAATGCAAGTAAAAGAAGAAATCATGAAACTCATGAACGTAGGATTTATCAAAGTGATCGAGTATCCGGAATGGCTAGCAAACACAGTGCAAGTAGCCAAGTCGAATGGGAAAATACGGGTCTGTGTCGATTTCAGAGACTTGAACAAAGCATCCCCTAAAGATGACTTCCCGCTACCGAACATAGATATGTTGGTCGACGCCACAGCCGCATACGAAGTTCGCTCATTCGTCGACGGCTTCGCTGGGTATAACCAAATACTCATGGCAGAGGAGGATCAGCACAAAACAGCATTCACAACACCTTAGGGGACGTTCTGTTATACGGTCATGCCATTTGGTCTCAAGAACGCTGGGGCTACTTACCAGAGGGCAGTCACGACGCTATTTCATGACATGATCCACAAGGAAATAGAGGTATACGTGGATGACATGATTATCCACTCAAAGGGGACAGATGGTCAGCACTTCAGAGATCTCAGAAAATTCTTCAATCGACTGAGACAGCACAAGATGAGACTCAACCCCGCCAAATGCTCATTTGGAGTGGTCAAAGGGAAAGTCTTAGGGTACATGGTCACCGAGCGTGGCATAGAAGCAGACCCCGCCAAGATAAAAGCTATCATAGACATGCCTGCACCCAGAACGCAGAAAGAGGTAAAAGGATTCATGGGCAGACTCCAATATATCAGTCAATTCATCAATCAACTAACCACCATGTGCGATCCTATCTTCAAGCTACTTAAGAAAAACGCACCTCAAGAGTGGACTGAAGAATGCCAAGAAGCATTCGAGGAAGTTAAGCATTACTTAACTTCCCCACCCATCCTGGTTCCACCACACAAGGAAAAGCCCTTAAAGCTATACCTCACGGTTACTGACAACGCGCTAGGGGCTATGCTCGCTCAAGAACAGCCTGCCTCACACACAGAGAACACCATCTACTTTGTCAGCCGCAGATTCCAAGGCAGCAAAATCAACTACTCTCCACTCGACAAATCCTGCGCTGCTCTTGTTTGGGTTTCACAAAGGCTAAAGCACTATATGGAAGCCTTCCCGGTTCGTCTCATTGCAAGAATGGATCCGTTGAAATACATCCTAGACAAATCAAATTTGTCTTCGAGATTGGCCAAATGGTACTTCATGCTCGCGGGATATGATATCACTTACGTCACTCAGAAATCCGTCAGGGGGAGTGTATTTGCAGATCAGTTGGCCGAATTTCCTTGTGACGAAGTGAAGGGGGAAGACCCGCGATTCCCTGATGAGGACATCATGAGTATAGAAGAAGAAAATAAGTGGCAATTATTTTTCGATGGCGCGGCCAACAAGAGAGGGTTCGGCATCGAAATGTTGTTAGTAGACCCTGACGACATCTATACTCCACTGGCAATACGTCTTGACTTTGACGCCACCAACAACACCGCAGAATATGAAGCTTGCATAGCGGGGCTTGAGGCAGCCCTAGAACGCAACATGACTGAACTCGAGGTATTTGGGGACTCCCAGTTAATCATCAATCAGACACTGAAGAAGTGGAGGATCCAAGATCCAACCCTTCAAAGATACAGTGCCCACCTCCAGGAGTTGGCGCAACAATTTCAGGATGTCTCATTCCACTATCTTCCTAGAGATAAAAATCGGTTTGCAGACGCATTGGCTACACTCGCTTCCTTGGTTGAAATTCCTAAAGGAAAGGCAGTCAAACCCTTCAAAATATCACGACGCTCAACTCCTGCCTACTGCGCCGTTATAGATCTCCATGACTGCAAAGACAAATGGCTATCCGAATGTGCCATTGTTGAGAACTTCGAAGAGAAACCCTGGTACCATGATAATTGGCATTTCATCCTAGATGGAACCATCCCACATGAGACAGATCAGAAGACTCAAATCGCCCTTAAAAGGTTGGCCGCTAATTACTCCATCATAGCGTAACGTCTATTCAAGAAGCATTCCCAAGGAAACCTCCTTTGTGCCACCGAGGAAGAGGCCCGAGAAATAATGAACCATGTTCATCAAGGCATATGTGGAACCCACATGAGCGGAAATATGCTCGCCAAAAAGATCATCAGACAAGGGTACTTTTGGCTAACTATGGAAGCCGACTGTACCAGAATGGTCAAGAAGTGCCATAAGTGTCAGATACACGCCAACCTTCAGCACGCACCGCCTTCCTTGCTATACCCTATGACTTCTCCTTGGCCGTTCTCGACATGGGGGATAGACGTGATTGGAAAGGTCACACCCACAGGAGCCAATGGACACTGTTTCGTTCTAGTAGCCATCGACTATTTCACTAAATGGGTCGAGGCCGCCTCCTACAAAGTTTTGAATGCCAGAAAGGTCGCAGAATTCATCAAACATAACATCATCTGCCGATACGGGATCCCGCAAGAGATGATATCCGATAATGGCTCGCACTTCGAGAAGGAAACCGATCGCCTCCTAACCGAGTACAAAATCACAAGACACAAGTCGTCTCCTTACAGGCCTCAAACGAATGGAGCAGTTGAAGCCGCAAACAAGACAATCGAAACCATCATCAGAAAAATGGCAGTCACTGGGAAAGACTGGCCCGACAAGTTACCTTTCGCACTGTGGGGATACCGCACTTCAGTCCGAACAGCTATAGGGGAGACTCCCTACGCCCTCACATTCAGAATGGAGGTTGTCTTGCCAATAGAATTGGAAATACCATCACTTAGGGTTCTCCTAGAAAACCAAGTGAACGAGGTGGACTGGTTAGAAAACAGATACGAAGAGTTAGCCTTGCTAGACGAAAGGAGGCTGAAAGCAGCCAAGCACACCCAAGCTTACGAAAGAAGAATGGCAAGAGCTTTCAGCAAAAAGGTCAAGACAAGGAATATCAGAGTAGGCGACCTGGTTCTCCGTGAGCATCGTCCTGGACCTTTCAACCCGTTAGGAAAGTGGGGACCAAGATGGATAGGACCCTACATCGTAAAAAAGATATTCTCTGGGGGAGCCCTTCAGCTGGTAGACCTAGACGGAGATCAACTACCGAAGCCGGTCAACATGGACAAGCTCAAGAAATACTTTGCGTGACTTGGCCCCTTAAAAGAAAAAAAATTGCTCGCTAGGTTGAAAATCTCAAAGGGGACGGCCTAGGCAAAAATTAGAGCTTGCACAAGAAAAGAAGCCCGCTAGACTGAAAACCCAAAAGTGCAGTCTAGGCAAAAGAAAGGGTGTGCATAAAAAAAAAAAGGGGGGGGGCCTTGTCTCGCGCGAGATTACCCTTCGGTCTGAAACGGTATTTCGTCATTTTTCTCTCAAAAATGAACTATGTTAGACCTGAGCCTCTTATTTAATTGCTGTAAAAGAGGAACGTAGGCAGCCTCCGGGTTCGATCTAATCAAATAAATAAATCTAATTTTGTCCTTTTATTAATCGAATGCATTTTGTTAATGACAAAAGGGAAATCCTAACCACAACGACTAATTTACTAAGCTAATAACCTTGAAAAAATACTAATAAAACAAAATTATTGATCTATCAAAGGTATCTATTGGTACTCCTTAAGATCTAGCCTTTCATTGACTTGGTAGGCCGGCGGACATGATCACCACCGTCTTCGCGATCCTTCTTGCGCTTTGGGCCCTTCGAAGCAGAACATCCCTCGAGACGATCAAAGACGGACTCCGAAAGCCTCTTGAAGACATTGGGCCTATCTAAAGCTTGCGTCTTTCCAGGCATCCCTTTGCCTCGCCTCTCGTACCAATCCCCATCAAGAAAATCCTGGGTTGGATCGGTCCGTACATTAGCAGGATCAGACTGAGCCTCGCTCCTTTGCAAAATACTGCTTGCTACAAAAGAATCCTCTAACAGTGGAAGTCGCAGATCATCAATCTTCTCCACACTAGGGTGGCCGGTATGAAGAAACCAATCCAAATACTTGTCGGATAAGAAGATGCTTGCATTAAAAGTCCGAAGGTTCGACCAGCGGTCCCGACTATTCCCTTCGCCCCATGCTTGAGCTAGCACCTGCGCAAACTCTACACCAATATAAGACACATCACGAGAGGCCCCTTCAAAAAGATAAGTGTCCTGCTGCTGACCGAACTGACGGAGCACCCGCTTGGGAAAATAAAAGGAGGAATCTCGCAAACCCGAAAGAACAACCCTGTCAAAACCCTTGGTATTGGCAACATACTTGTTCAATCTCCAATAAGGTGGGCACCAAAGAATATCAGCAGTTACCATCTTCGCAATCAACTCAGCCCATTCATCCGTCGAGAGATCCTTGATCAACAACTTTCGCGTATGATAGGTGAAAGGGGAATATTCCAATGGGGGACCTACCAACTTGAGATGCTCCCTAAGCCAAATAGTCAACAAAAGAGGACTCCCTTGAGTCATAGCACCGGTCTTATGCAGCTCATCAAGACCATGCAGGGTTTCACCCAAGATTAGCGGAATAATGTTCCTAGAACACTTTCTAGCATGCAGAACAATTTCCACCAATTGCGAGTCAACCAAGCCATCCCTGCATGTAAACAAAATATCTCCGAAGAGAGAAAGGGCCAGAAAGTTCCATTTGTAGACATGAAAGGCATCATCATCTGAATCTCCGCTGAATCGTCCAGGAAAAGAAGAACAATCCACCCACCTACGGTGAACCAACTCATAGCAAGTATCAAGGGGGATCCCTAGCAATTCATTCAAAGCCTCTGAATGATTTCTATTGTATTTAGGAACAGCAATCTCACAGGTCAAGGGCATATCCAAGATAATGGCAAATTCCTCCACAGTAGGCACCATCTCATTCAAAGAAAAATTGAAAAGATGGATAGAGGGATCCCAAAATCGAGCAGCACCCTGCAGAAGATTCCAATCCGGTTGGAGGTTCTTCAAGGTGAAAAGGATTCTGAATCCGAATTATGCTATAAACCTATTGCGAGATTGGTTGCGAAACGACCTCACAAAATCTCTTGATGCTTTCTTGAAGGCTTCAATCACTTCAGACGACAAAGAAAAATCATCAACAATCATGGACGTTGGGGCAATCTCCTTGGAAGCCATGGATCACAGGGTCGGAAAAGAAGACAAGAGTTCCACCCTAACAGAATATCTCTAGAGTTTGAAAGGCTAAGATGAGTTATCTGGCCGGACTACAGGGTGTTTTTATAGGGAAAATTGACAAAATCCTGTTCGAAGATGGAAGAGGATTCTGCCTGGGTAGCGTGTCTCACGCGATACATCGCCATGGCAAAACAGCAACAGTCCTGCACAAATAACGATCTAGCCCCGACTTGACGAAGCAAGTCTCGAAAAACCTGCACATACAGTTCCCAACATACAGTACAACACCAAATTTAAGCTTAAAATTGTGGCCTAGACAGCCATTCCATTTCCAATCACAGAAAGTCGAGAAAGTTAAAAAAAAAAAACTAACTAATTAGACCTAGGATTAGGAATTAAGAAAACCATGATTTTGTGCTACCTACTTGCTAACAGGTACCAAAGAAAAAGAAAAAAATGTCTGGGCCCACACGGCTAATATTTACAAGTCATCAGAAATCAAACAGAGAGAAAAGGGGGGAGGGGTCAAGCCATCAGATCACCCGAGCCGCCGGCACCTCCGCCATCACCACCACGAGGGCTACCATCCCTCCTCGACCTTTTGGCTCCACAAGTCGGAGTCACCGCAGAGGCCACCGTCGAGGCCACCAAAGAAGCCTTCTGGAACAGCCTCTCAGACAGGTCCGACACCAGGGCCATCAGTCCCGCCATCTTGGTCGCTCCACGGTTGTAATCGGCCGCGGACATAATGACCTGACAACAAAGGAAAAGAAATGCTCAGATGAAGTCGGACATATACACTTATATGGACGAATACGTGAAATAGTGAACAAAAACATACCGAGGAGACATCGAGCGGAAGGCGGTAATCCTTGGGAATATGATCCAGAGTCGGGATATGGCCCATCATCGGCATACTCCCCATCATGTACGTATAGCTCAGAGGACCAAAATCTGGCACGAAGGGCAGAGAACCAGTAGCTTGGGAAGAAGTGCTAGGGGCTGATGAACCTGAGGCAGAGGCAGAGGCGGAGCCACGAGCGAGCGATCGCCTAGCACCCACCAGAAGGGGACCCATCAGTCGAGGCAAGAACTCCTCATAGGAGGCTCCTTGGAAAACACAAGCCGTCGCCGCACCACCCACCATGAAATCGGCATAATCATCCTCAGAAATATAGTGGGTGGGGTACATTGCCCTCGGCGGATCCACTGGCACCCTATATGATAGTCTACCTCGTCCATGCGGTGGGAAGACTCGCTCACCAAGATACATAATATCCCCCTCCAGAGATGCCAACATCCTCTGCATCGCAGTGGCATCCCAAGCACGGTGGACCTCCCGCTCCAACAGGGTCCATGGATAAAGGCCTAGCCGCTCATACTCAAAAGTGTCCAGCATGGCCCGCGCCTCTGCGACCGTCAGGGTCCACTCCTGATCCTCCTCCTCGTCAACGCTCCGATTGGGATGGCTCCACCTCCTGATATCCGGGAACAAAGGGGTTCGGCTCTCCAGCTCAAACTTGTACAGCCCAAAGACAACATAGCCCCATATCTGCACAAGAAAACAGAGCAGATTCAGTATGAAATACAGACAAAGTATGCAAAGGACAGAAACAGAATCAAGAGCATACCTCCCAAGCATAAGAATACCCCGACAGGGTATCCTTGGTGTGCCTACACGCCTCGTCCATGGCGTGATAACAAAAGGCCAGCCCCGCTGAGCCCCAGTCATAGGTACTCACCTCATCCAAATTCACCAATAAACCCAAAAGAGAAAGACGGGTCGTATAAGAGTGGTTAGCAAAGATGGTCTCAGAAAGAATGTACCAAAGGGCACCCCGCACCAATCGATCAGTGTTCGCATTCGGCTTCTCCGCATAAGCCTCAATCTGACCCCGGAGAGGGGATAGCTCAGCAACAAATCCCTTAACCTTGTTAGGGACAAAATTGATCAACTGTCTCCACACAGTAGGGCCCGCAGGCTTATAACCCACAGTCTTCGGAAGGGGCTCGCCTACGAACTCTAGCCCCGTGATCGCAAGGAAATCCGTCGGAGTCATGGTAGCTTCCCCGAAGCGCAAATGCACGGTGTGGGTAGTATCCTACCACCTTTCCCTGATCGCCTGAAGGACTTGGGGAGTCCGTCTCATCCCCTGAAGGTTATCAACAAAAGTCAGAAGCCCCGTTTGGGCCATCCTATCTCGAACCCCTTCAAGGTCCTTGATCTTGTCCCACAGAGCTCTAGCCAGTTTTGGGCTCCCACGACAATTCTTCGTTGGTCTGAACGACTGCAAAACAAAGAAAGAGAAAAAAGAACAATGTTAGAAATCATTCCATGTCAGAAATTCAAAAGAATAGAAGAAAATTTTCATTGAGGCATTTCATCGAACACTTGGCATGCACACAAGAAAAGTTTGCCCAAAGATGCAATTGATGACCCGAATCAACCCCTCCTACAATCAATGATATGTAGGGGACTCATACGCACGCAATACGACAACAAACATCTAACAAATTCAACAGAAAACGAAGCATGCAAGATAGAACCAAGTTCTAGACAAAAACAAGAAAACTGCCATTGATGAAATTGGGATTCAAAAAGCATGAATTCAAATACAATGCAATAATCAAGAGTTGAGAGAGAAGCTCTTACCAAACCTTCCCGAACAACAGTAGAGATATGCGCGTCCCTATCGAAGGTGAGGTCATCGCGAGGATAATCTTTCCCAAGCAAGTAACTCCCCAAAATCGGATTCTTTCTCTCTTGAGCCATGGATTGTGGAGAGAGGAAGGATTGAGAGTTGTTTGGAGGGAGGTATCAACAAACAATTCACGAAAATTTGCAGAGAAAATTGCCTTGGCTCGAGCTAGGGAGGGAATTTTAAAAGGATGTTTTCAAATTAAAACAGCAGCTGCTGTTATATATTGCCTCGACAGTGGATATCCCGCGCGGTATATCTTATCTCGCGCGAGATATACCTTCTGGAATTTGACAAAATTGTCCCCGACAATAAGCGTCTACGCAACATCAAAATTCAAAATTTTGACACATTTACCCTTGGAAATGATACACTAGCAAGGAAACGTGGAAAAATCGGCACCGCAAGTTATGGAATGAGCCGAACGTGACACCCGCACGATCGCCCGGTACGTCACCAGTCGCCCGAAAAATGATTGATCCAGAGATCAACTCATTTCGCATGATTCAGAGCCCAGAAAGGTGAATCATCAAATTAAAAGCCCGGTCCAATGCCCAGACAGGTGGATCGTCAACAGAAAAGCCCGGTCCAACGCCCAGACAGGTGGATCGTCAACAGAAAAACTCGATCCAATGCCCAGACAGGTGGATCGTCAACAGAAAAGCCCGGTTCAATGCCCAGACAGGTGAACCGCCATCAAAATCTCTGTCCAACGCCCAGACAGGTGGATCGCCATCAGAAAAGCCCGATTCAATGCCCAAACAGGTGAATCGTCATCCTCAACAAAAAAAAAGCCCGATTCGGAGCCGAGACAGGCGAATCGTCACAAAAATTGACAGGACTCAAGGGACCGAAAAGGTAAGCCTTTGTTTTCTAACATGTTTCCCGCAGGTTCGGAGCCCAGACAGGTGAATCTTCAGACAGACAGGTATATTCAGAATTGGGTCTTGATTTGATTCCTCAGTATGAATTTATCTTTCAAAACAAAATCTCCTCGATTTTCAAAATGATTTTCAAAATACCTAAAGCAGCCTTTTCGTGTTTTGGAGTCGAACTACGTTATGGTCTGATTCTACGATAGAGATACGTAGGAAGCCGTGCGGCCCAACCATCCCGATGTTCAGAATGATGTCTTTTCTATCATCGACATGACTTCTTTCATAAGACTTGTCGATGAGGGGCTCTGTAGACACCCCATTCTGAACACATCGGATCAAATTTATACCACTCTAAGTCTCGCTTGAGTCAAGAAGTAGAAATCCACCATTTCATCATGTTTCGTCAAATTTTGACTAACCACCGTTAGTTTAGGACTAAACTGCATACGAGATAACGAGGAAAGGATAGAACTGTCCACAGACCACAATATCTCGCGCGGAATGGCGTGTCTCGCGCGAGATATTGTCATTCTGCAGCATGCAAATGACAGTTTCCTCATCGATTTCAACCTCTTTTCGGGATAAAACTTTATTCATCTGGCTAACCAATGATTTTGGGAGTCCGGAACCTTCCTAGAAGTGTTTGATCTCATCCTCAACACCTCCCCAACACCTATAAATACTTGGTGACTTCCAAGGTTCAAGAGGTCCACAATTCCACAATTCACACACATTTTATTAGTTCCTCTCCTTGAAAGATTCCTGTAAAATCACCTTATAATCACCTCAAAGTTTGTTTGTCAACCTTGTTGATAAACAAACATCAAGATCCAAGTCAAGGACTGAGGCGAAGCTCTGTCCGTATCAAGATTCGATTCTAAACTTGAGTCGAAACTCTGCCCAAATCACCTCACGCAAGGTAACCCCTAAATCCCTTTCTAATTGATTGTTAGAGTGGTATAAATCCATAGAATCTAGGATCGGCCTAGAGCCTCTCCAAATCATGGAGACAGTCTCGAAGCAATCGATCCTACATTCCGTTTAACCCTGTTAAATGGATCTTTATTTATTTTTATTTGAAATCTTCCTCTCTTTCGAAAACCTCTCTTTTCTTTAGCAAGACCGATCTCCGGATTGGGTGGGATGGGTGCTCCTTGACCTTCCTATTCCATAACCTAAGCCCCGAACCCAAATCTCTTTCAAAAAATGGTTTTTTCTATGTTTTCCAAACGAATAATATAGGTGGCGACTCAAAAAGATGTTAAAAAATCCTTCGCATCGCTACACTTTCAGTTGTTCATTTAACAAGTTATAAAAAAAACACAAATCGAACAACTGATAGTCACTCTTATCAGTTGTACTTAATCATTACATGTTACACAAATGAAAATGCACAACAACTGATAAGAGTGAATATCAATTGTTCATTTCAATCTTATAAAACAAAAACACTTAATCGAATAACTGATAGTCACTCGTATCAGTTGTACTTAATCATCACATGTTACACAAATGAAAATGCACAACAACTGATAAGAGTGAATATCAGTTGTTCATTTCACAAGTTATAAAATAAAAACACTTAATCGAATAATTGATAGTCATTCGTATCAGTTGTACTTAATCATTGCATGTTACACAAATGAAAATGCACAACAACTGATAAGAGTGTCTATCAGTTGTTCATTTCACAAGTTATAAAACAAAAACACAAATCGAATAACTGATAGTCAATCGTATCAGTTGTACTTAATCATTACATGGTACACAAATGAAAATGCACAACAACTGATAAGAGTTACTATCAGTTGTTAATTTCACAAGTTATAAAACAAAAACACTTAATCGAATAACTGATAGTCACTTTTATCAGTTGTACTTAATCATAACATGTTACACAAATGAAAATGCACAACAACTGATAAGAGTGTCTATCAGTTGTTCATTTCACAAGTTATAAAACAAACACACTTAATCGAACAAGTGATAGTCACTCGTATCAGTTGTAATTAATCATTACATGTTACACAAATGAAAATGCACAACAACTGATAAGAGTTACTATCATTTGTTCATTTCACAAGTTATAAAACAAAAACACTTAATCGAACAAGTGATAGTCACTCTTATCAGTTGTACTTAATCATAACATGTTACACAAATGAAAATGCACAACAACTGATAAGAGTGAATATCACTTGTTCATTTCACAAGTTATAAAACAAAAACACTTAATCGAATAACTGATAGTCACTCGTATCAGTTGTACTTAATCATAACATGTTACACAAAAGAAAATGCACAACAACTGATAAGAGTGAATATCACTTGTTCATTTCACAAGTTATAAAACAAACACCTGAAAATCACTCTTACCAAACAACTGATAGTCACTAAATTAACAAGTGATATTCATGTCAAAAAATTTCCTGTAAACATTTCAAAACAACTGGTAATTACATATATGAGTTGTTTATATGAAAATATTTGCAAAATGTGCAATAAACATAATCATTACCTAGGTCAAAAATCGAAACACAAACAAAAGAAAATTGAACGAAATAACTGATAAATTACATATATCAGTTATTTATATGAACTGTTTGTAGAAATCGAAACACATCTATCAGTTGTTTGTAGAAATCGAAACACTATAAATCGAACATTTACACAAATCTAGGTCAAAATCATTTCAAACGAAGAATAGTGAAGAAATTTCAAAAAAAAAAAAAAAATCAAAAACCATATTTATCAGTTGAAAATAGAAGCATTACCTTAGATTTGAGATTTTTCTGGCGATTTAATCTGTAGTTATCGTTGGGAAAAATGGCGATGGAGAGTGGGAGAGAGAGAAATTTCTTCAGGCTGTTAATTTGATGGAGTCTGTGCGTTATGTGGGTTTTGCATTTTGGGGAGAGAGGGTTTAATGGCGGTTACAAAGAAAAAGGACTTAATAGGAAAATCGAAAATATGAGTGTAGTTTATGGAAAATAAGATGTATTTTTTTGTAAAATTAAACTTATGTGTTTTTTTGTAATATGAACTTATAAAATGAGTTTTTTGTAAATGCCTCTTTTTTTTACTTGACGGGGTGGGGGGGTGGGGGGGTAGGGTGGGCTGGCAGGGAGTGGTGAGTGGATTGGGGGTGGTTAGTGGATTGGGGGGGTAGGGGTGGGGGGAGGGGGGTGGTAGTGGTGAGTAGGGTGGGGGTGGTGGTTGTGATTGGGGTGGGTAAATTTGTAGTCAACTCAATCGAACATTTTTCGAAAAATATTTCCTTACCAAACAGTAAAAAACATGTTTATCTTATTTTCCGGAAAACATTTTCATTTTTCGGAAAACATTTTACCAGAAATCATTTTCCGAAAAATGTTTTACGCTAAACAAACGGAGCCTAAGTCACCCATACAAATTCTTCTTGAGAGTTTTATCAATCAACAATGGGAGCAGGTGACCGGATGTCATTCACCGAGCTCAAATATGACATCGTTAAGCGTGCCCCATTGACAAAACCTCTATTTGCACTAGGAGAGCTAAAGAAAGCCATACCACCTCATTGTTTCAATCGTTCCCTCATTCCCTCTTTTTCCTACCTCCTTTCTGACCTCATACTCTCATTTATGTTCTATTACATTGCTTATGTGTACATCCCTCTCCTCCCTCTATCTTTGTCCTATACATGGCATGGCCTATTTATTGGGTTCTGCAAGGTTGTGTCCAAATGGGCTTGTGGGTCATAGGCCATGAATGTGATCACTACACTTTTAGTGATTATTCACTAATGAATGATACAGTTGGTTATATTTTACGTACTTCCATGCTCGCCCCTTACTTTTCTTGGAAATATAGTCACCGTCGTCATCATTCCAACACCCGGCTCACTTGTCGTTTGTCCCCAAAGTCAAATCTTGTCTCAGACCGTCAGCCAGACTGCTAAACAACCCGCCTGGCTGTCTCTTGAGACTAACCATCTTATGCACCATTGGATGGCCTTGTGCTTCAACGTTTTGTAGCACAATGGAGTACAATTACAGAAAAATAATACACAATAATTGATAAAAAACAGAAAAATAAAAAGGAGAAGTTCTTGAATTTGCTGCACGAGCCCAATGAAATCACTGTCTCCTTAAGACATATTCGATCCCTCACCGAGTGTGCTTGAGTTTTCTTGGATCGCTTGTCTCCCAGGATAGAACGTGCGGACCGGGGGCACTTTGCACCTAAGTTCCCGGCGAGTTGAATTGCGCTTGGACTAGATCACCTCTTCTTTGTATATGCAATAGAGGAGGCCAAGGAAGATGATAACAATATGCAACCAAAGACTATGGAAGAGGATTTGCAGGAGGAAATATGTATGAATCTGCTGTGGTTCTTTGCCAAAAGATTTCTCAAAGTATTTTTCCAAGTATTTCAATTGTTGTTAACAAACAACAATTTATACATATTCAATCAACCAATAAAAACTGAAAATCAATGGTGTTTATGGAGTAATAAAATGTAATAAACAATTTAATTACGAAAATTAAACCACCATTATTCCAAAATCATTAGCCATAATGATTTTCATTTCGCTTTTCTCGCATTTAATATTGGCCGTTAAATGTCCGCCCAGGGATCTCGCTCGGCCGAGTCTTATAGCTCGCTCGGCCGAGCAAGGCTTTCCGTAAACTTGGATCCTTCTCAGCTTCACTCGCTTCGGCCGAGTCAACAACCCGCTCGGCCGAGCACCTCGTAAAAATTCAAAACCAAATTTTTGATTTACAAAATCAAAATTATTAGCAAAAGGTGGGCCAAATCATTTGAGCATCTATATTTAATTCATCCAAAACCCATTTTGAACAATTAAATATTTGATTTCATGTTCTCATGGAGTAAAATATAAACACATAACCACTTAGGTAATTTGACAAAATTACCCTTTAGAAATTAACCCATTAATTTCCTTCAAACATACTAATTTTTCCAACAATCCCCCACATGAAGGAAATTCATGAGGATAGGTGATAAAGTCCGGCAGTCGAAAACCTGCATAGGATAGGTAGGGGTTTGCCCTTTGAACCTTCCTTTGTAAAAGCATATTTACTCTACTCGCTAATCGCAGACGCGATGTCCTTGAACCGCTAGCTTTTTGTGTAGCCGATCATATACTTTACAGGTATCGCTCCTAACACAATTCAGCTCTCATAGCTGTGTCCATTCATGGCCCTGGATCACAATGCCTGGTTCTGTGAGAAGGTCTAAGAATTGAGCCTCACGCAATTCTTCTCGAAGCGGCCTCTACTTCTTTCTCACATAGGTGATTCTTTTAAGTAAACCATTTTACTTCTCATGAGAATCATTAAAAGCCGTAGGCTTAACCTCATTCATCTCGGGATGTCACTTTAAGGAATGAGCATAGGGTTGACCCCCACAGTGACGCTACAAGTCTTTTAACAGTTAGGTTGTCCCTTTAAACCTAGATCTTGGGATCTCCGGTCAACTAGGTTGGGTTTTCCGCTGCGTTCAACTTCTCCAGAGGCTTTAAACCCATTCCCAATGTCAACCTTGCAACTATCTCTTTACTTAACCCTTTGGTTAGCGGATCCGCCAAATTATCTTTTGACCTCACATAGTCAATAGATATGGTGCCAGTTGCAAGTAGTTGTTTAATGGTATTATGTCTTCGACGTATATGTCTAGACTTACCATTATACATATGACTTTGTGCCCTACCAATCGCAGATTGACTATCGCAATGTACACTAATTGCGGGCACGGGCTTTTCCCATCTTGGAATATCTTCTAGAAATTGGCGTAGCCATTCGGCTTCTTCACCACATTTATCTAATGCTATAAACTCAGATTCCATGGTTGATCCGCTATAACAAGCTTAGAAGATTTCCATGATATAGCCGCACTGCTAATGTGAATAAATATCCACTTGTAGACCTTGAGTCTTTGATATCCGATATCCAATTAGCATCACTATATCCTTCTATCACAAACTGGATGTCTAGTGTAATGTAGTCCAAAATCACGAGTATATCTTAAGTACCTTAGTACTCTCACTATACCCTTCCAATGATTTGTTCCAGATTACTTGTATATTGGCTTAACTTGCTTACGGTATAAGCAATATCCGGCCTAGTACAACTCATCAAGTACATTAGACTTCCAATAACTCTCGAATACTCTAATTGAGACACCGGTTCATCTCTATTCTTTGATAGATGAAGATTCGGGTCGATTGGAGTACTCGCTATTCCATTGTCATCCTTGCTAAATTTCTCAAGAATTTTATCCACATAATGAGATTGACTTAATACAAGTCCATTGGATATTCTAGAAATTTTAACTCCAAGGATTACATCCGCAAGTCCCATATCTTTCATGTCAAATTTTGAATTCAACATGTCTTTCGTGGATTTGATCATCTTATCACAACTCCCTATGATAAGCATGTCGTCTACATAAAGACACAAAATGACATAGCCATTTTCCGTGGTTTTAGTATAGACACATTTGTCACACTCATTTATCTTAAATCCACTTTGCATCATAGCATTATCAAATTTCGATGCCACTGTTTTGGTGCTTGTTTCAAGCCATATAATGACTTTTACTAATTTGCACACCTTCTTTTCTTGTCCATGTGCAACAAACCCCTCGGGTTGTTCCATGTAAATCTCCTCTTCTAAATCTCCATTTAGAAAGGCCGTTTTTACATCCATTTGATGTATTTCAAGATTTCTCAATGCGGCAATTGCAAGTACAACTCTTATTGACGTTATTCTCGTAACAGAGAATAGGTGTCAAAATAGTCTAGGCCTTCTTTCTCGTTTGTAACCTTTAATTACAAGTCGGGCCTTATACTTATCAATTGTTCCGTCCGTTTCATTTTTCTTTTGAAAATCCACCTATATCCTAGTGTTTTACTTCCCGGAGGAAGGTCCACTAGTTCCCATGTGTGATTTTGCAAAATGGAATCAATTTCACTTTTAATTGCTTCCTTCCACAAAGGTCCTTCCGAAGAGCTAACGGCTTCTTTGTAACTTTGTGGTTCGCTTTCTACCATATAGGTTAGAAAGTCCGGACCATAGGATTTTTCAATCCTAGCTCTTTTGCTCCGTCGAGGTTCTACCTCTTCTTCTTCTCTTTCATCTTGAACATGTTCGTCTTCTATTGAATCTATTACCCTAGTCGATGAGCTTGCCTCATTTCTTGACTTACACGGGAATATATTCTCAAAGAACGATACATTCACAGATTCCATTATAGTATTTTTGTGTATAGCATCAATTTTCGACTCATACACAAGAAATCTATAAGCACTACTATTATGTGCATATCCAATGAATATGCAATCAACGGTTTTGGTCCAATTTTCACCTTTTAGGAGGAGGTATGGCTACCTTTGCAAGACACCCCCACACTTTCAAGTGTTTATAACTTGGCATTCTTCCATGCCATAGTTCATAAGGAGTTTTGTCTTGTTTCTTTCGGGGTATTTTGTTTAACACGTAGTTAGCCGACAACACGGCTTCCCCCCACATGTTATCCGGTAATCCCGAACTCAATAACATGGCATTCATCATTTCTTTCAATGTCCGATTTTTCCTTTCGGCAACACCGTTTTGTTGGGGTGTATAAGGTGCCGAGGTAATATGTTTAATTCCACTTTGAGCACAAATTGCTTCAAATGGAGATTCATATTCACCACCTTTATCACTTTTTAGCACCTTAATTTTCCGATTTAATTGATTCTCAACTTCATTTTTATAGAGAGTAAACTTCTCTATAGCTTCATCTTTACTTTTTAGAAGATACACATAGCAATACTTTGTGCCATCATCTACAAAAGTCATGAAGTACTTATTGCCGCCCCGTGATTGTGTTGATTTAAAGATACACATAGCAATACTATGTCTTTGAACTAAATGGAATGACTTTCTTGTTAATTTTGCTTCTACACAAATTTTACATTTTTGTTTACAATCAACTTTAAACTTTGGAATAGAATTTGATTTTGTCAAACGACGTATAGAATCAAAATTAACATGACCAAGTCTAGCATGCCACAAATTAGATGACTCAAGCAAGTAAACGGAAGAGATATTCATATCATTAGCTTTTGCCTTAACAACCATTACACTTAACTTGAACAGACCATCATTGACATAGCCTTTACCTACAAACATTCCACTCTTAGAAAAAGTGACTACATTGGACTCAAACACAATACGAAAACCATGCTTTATCAAAAGCGATTCGAACACCAAATTCTTCCGGATATCGGCCACATAAAGCACGTTGTTGAGAGTCAACTCCTTTCTGGATGTCATCTTCAAAACCACTTTTCCTTCACCTTTGATCTCGGAAGTGTCTGAATTCCCCATGAATAGCTTCTCGCCATCCTTAGCAACAAGAGTACTAAACATGTCTTTGTTGGAGCACACATGTCTAGTAGCGCCGGTGTCAATTCACCATTGATTTGGGTTTGAACCCACCAAATTCACCTCGGAAATCACAGCTGCGAGGTGCATCTCGTACACGTCCCTAACAATGCCTTCCACCATGTTTGCCTCACGAGCCTTCTTTGGCAACTTGCAAGCATGAGCCTTGTGGTCTTCACCACCACAATTATAACAAGTTCCTAAGAACTTCTTCTTGAAAACACCACCTTTTGATCCCAAGTGGGAACGCTTGAAAGTTGTCACAACCTTCCCTTTTCCCTTCCCAAAGCTTTTGCCTTTGGAGCTTTGACCATGCTCCACCATATTGGCCTTAGCCATACTAGAAACAAACTTTTTCTCAGCGGCTCTATTGTTCTCTTCAATACTCAAACGAAGGATGATTCCTTCCACATCCATTTCCTTTCGGTTATGCTTAAGGTAGTTCTTGAAATCATTCCAAGATGGAGGCAATTTCTCAATGATTGCAGCCACTTGGAAGCTTTCACTTATCACCATACCTTCGGCATGAATCTCATGCAAAATGGTTTGAAACTCATCAACTTGAGATTTCACACTCTTGCTGTCCACCATCTTAAAATCAAGGAAACGGGCAACAATGAACTTCTTTGTTCCCACATCCTCAATCTTATATTTGTGGTCCAACGACCCCCACAATTCCTTTGCGGATTTCTTTTCATTGAACACATTGTAAAGAGAATCTGAAAGCAAATTTAGGACATAGTTTCTGCACAAGTATTCCCCATGCTTCCATGTTTCAACCGCAACCAAGGTTGTAACATCGATTTCATTCTCACTCACATTTGGCATATCCTCTTTCATATATTTTGCCAAATTCAAGGTAGTGAGATAGAAATGCAGCTTTTGTTGCCAACGCTTAAAGTCGTGGCCAACAAACTTCTCGAGCTTTTCAGCATGAGGGGTCGGGATATGAATTGTCTTAGTCACAACAGAAGAGCCAATCCCGTTTTCAGTTTAGGGATTAGTTTGGGATCCAATTTGGGTCTCTACGGTGTTGGTATCAGTCGCCATCTGAAACACAACAACTTACTTAATATCAACAGTTTAAAAAAGTTCTGTAATCGACTCTCTCGATTAGGAATATGTCTTAAGGAGACAGTGGTTTTCATTGGGCTCGTGCATCAACTTCAACAACTTATCCTTTATATTTTCAGTTTATTGTTAATTGTATTTTATTTACAATTTCTATAACTGTTTCATCGGCACCCTTGCAACCGCTATCAAACGAGCTCTAAAATAATTATTTTTTTATAAATTGTTATTAAAAACAGAATCAAGCTAACGGTAAAAATTAAAATGATAATATATTTTGGGATGGATGTCTCATCAAATATTATTTGCTTTTGCTAGAGATGTCATTCTCTTATTAAATGATTATTAATTGATTTGATAGAAGGTCAGCTGCATCCACCAAAAAAATATGCATTTTATTTATCCCTTTCATTCTAGATGAATACCTCAATTTAATCGTTAAGCAAAATAGAAAAACATTGTGTAGGAAAATAATTTAGGATTTTTCCAAAATTTATTTTTTTATTGATCAACTTCTGAATATATAGGTTATAATGGAAAAAGGAAAAGAATCCTGCTCAAAATAAAATTCTAAACATAAACCAAACAAACTAAGGAAACTTGCACGCCAGATTTACGGCGTTGGGCGGTCACCCACTATTCCTCGGTGATCGCCCAGCTGTACAGTCGATACTGCGTTGTTGAGATTTGGAGTTGGGCGGTCGTCCAATATGCACGGGCAGTCGCCCACTTGTACAGAAGATTCGTCTCCTTTGAGATTTGGGGTTGGGGGGTCGCCCACTATGCCCGGGCGGTAGCCCACTTGTACAGTGTCATCTTCACACCCTCCCTCAAATTGAGCATGGGGATTAAGAATGCCCAACATGCTAACGAGCAAATCAAACTGTTGCTTTCCAAGTGCTTTAATAAAAATATCTGTCAGCTGCGTTTTAGTAGGAACATAGGAAGGAGAGATAAGGCCATCCGAAATGGCATCATGAACAAAATGACAATCGATTTCAATGTGCTTTGTTCGTTCATGAAATACAGGGTTCTTAGCGATATCTAGAGCCGGCTGGCTATCAAAAAAAATATTAATTGCCTTGGGATGATGAACACCAAGGCTCAGTAGTAATCCTTTCAACCATTTCAATTCACAAGTAAGGGCCGCCATAGAACGGTATTCGGCCTCGGCAGACGAACGAGACTCAGTAGTTTATTTCTTCGTCTTTCAAGATATAGGAGAATGACCAAGAAACATAAGCCACCCGAAAAGAGAGCGTCGAGTAATAGGACAAGCGGCCCATTCCGAATCACACCATCCTTATAGTGTGAGCTCACTATCAGCACAAAAATGAATACCCTGACTAGGTGTGCTTTTAAGATAAGGCACAACCCGTAATGCCGCATCCCAATGTTCTTTGCAAGGTTCCTTCATAAATTGCGACAGAATATGAACAGAATATGTCATATCTGGTCGGGTGACTGCTACGTAAATGAGACGGCTAACCAATCATCTATAGCATTCTGGGTCATCCAAAAGATCACCTGTGGCAAGATTAAGTTTATGATTAGGTTCAATGGGAAAGCCGGATGGATTTGCACCCAAGAGCCCAACCTCGGATATAATGTCTAAGGTATACTTTTGTTTGCACAAAAATAGATCAGAGGAGCTACGAGCAACTTCAATGCCCAAGAAATACTTTAGGGAGCCAAGATCTTTCATCTTGAAACATTCACTCAGGTACTTTTTGAAAGATTGTAAGGCAGTGGAATCGTTTCCAGCGATAATAAGATCGTCAACATACACAAGTATATTTAGATGAACTGTACCTTTCGTGAATGTGAAAAGAGAATAATCAGAATAAGACTGCAAGAATCCATAGTGTTTCAAGGAAGCCACAAGTTTAGCAAACCAATAGCACGGGGCCTATTTCATGCCATAAAGAGATTTATGAAGGCGACAAACCATATTAGGCTGAGAGGCATGAAAACTCGGAGGAGGTTTCATGTAGAGCTCTTCCTGAAGGCCACCATGCAGGAAAGCATTATGCACATCCATTTGATACAGTTCCTAATTCTTTAAGGCAGCAATAGCAAGAAAGGCTCGAACGGTGACCATTTTGGCCACGGGAGCAAAAGTTTCAGTGTAATCAATCCCTTCTTTCTGATGATTACCAAGAACCACCAATCGAGATTTAAGCCGTTCAATAGTACCATCAGACTTATACTTAATTCGATAAACCCACTGGCTACCCAGAGCACGCTTACCAGAAGGTAGAGGAACCATAGTCCATGTGCCATTATCTTCCAAGGCACGAATTTCATCCTGCATAGATTCCTTCCATCCATACTGTGACATTGCCTCACGAAAATTCCTAGGCTCTTTAGCCAAAGTAATAGCTGCAAGGGGAAGTTACGATATTTCACAGAAAAACTGTCACACTTTATACAGTGAGCTATAGGATAAGGAGTACCTGAGGAGCCGACTGGAGTAGTGTGCGCGGGGGGTGGACTTGTGAGGTCGATGTTTCGACTCACTACCAACATATATTATTCCTACTGGGTCACACACAAAGAACGAATTTGATCATTGGCTGAAAATTGTGGAATTTGGGTTTTGGCATGACTCATGACCAGGAGCACGACTCGAGCCAAGGGTCACGACTCATGACAGGAGCAGTACGACTGCGTTTTGGGCAACAAGGGTTGACTCATTGATATTTTGACCTTGTGGGATTGGGCACGACTCGTTCCCTGGATCAGCACTAGTGATAAAATTGTCACGAGTCGTGGTACGACTGAAATTTAGCTTAAGCCACTCATGACTAGCTGGAACAACTCGTGGCATGAGTCGTGCCCAGGAGCACGAGTTGTGCCCTTAGCGAATTTCAGTCCGTACGCGTTTTCCTTGGCCGAATTGGTTTTGGTTTGGAAAGGATTCTTACCTAATTGTTAGGGGATTTATATGAGATATAAATACAATCCTTTGGAAGCCATAAATCTCTCTCCACAACATTGTTTTAGGGTTTATGAAACTCTAAATATTTGATCTTTGATTGAGAATCAAAATCAAATAAATCCCAAATTAATTTCATTGTTTTGGCAATTGATTATTGTATATTGATTCAATAATCGGAGGATCATCTAGCAATCCTACAAGAAGTATTCTTGGTTCGTTCGCGTGTGGATCACCATTAGAGGGAGGCTACTTTATCTCCTAAAGCTTGAAGATCTCCATTGTTGATTCATCTCCAAGGTTGAACAAGGAAGAAGAAGATCCAAGTTTCATCATCAAATTCAAAGGTTGAATTTTGAGATCCGTTGTGAAGAAACTTAATCACATTCAAGGTATGTAAATCTATTTCATGTTTTTCATCTCTTCATGCTAGACAGATTCAAGGGCTTAGGGTTTTGTGTTGTTTTATAAAGTTCTTCCGCTGCATTTATAACTCCAAAACCCAACAGTGGTATCAGAGCCGTGTTTATCATGATTAGGATTGAAATTGACATGCTAGATTTAATTTGATTAAATGCTTTACATGCTCTATAAAATAGATATATGTTTTTATGTGTATTGTTTTATGAAAACAAGTACTCCCTCCGTCCCAATAAAAGTTTCACCAATTTCCAAAAAGGGTGTCCCGTTAGAAGCTTCACTTTTCCTAAAATGACAAAGAATCTTTACTATTCGACCCACTCATTCTCTCTCCTATTTCACTTTTATACTCATAACACTTTTCAAATTTACTATTTTTTCCACTCATTCTCTCTCCTATTTTACTATTACACTCATAACATTTTCTCCACTTACCAATTTCCTTAATTTGCGTGCCCACCCAAAAGGGTGAAGTTATTATTGGGACGGAGGGAGTATATGTGATATGCCATAATTGTGATTAATAACTGGTTAATGTGATTAATCTTTTATATAGATTATTGATCTGTTTAATATGATTATTTAGATTTGTAATTTCTCAAAATTGTATCAAATTGTTTGATTGGAATATTTTGTGAAGCCCTATGTTCATGATTATGTACACATAAGATTCATGTTACAACCATGCGATGTTTGTTGTTATGTGTAAAACCTTCTAAATGTTTAATTTTTATGCCACCCCTTGATTAGAACACTTGTGAAATTTTAGGGTATTTTGATGTAGTTTCGACTCAGTTGGGTGCACCATTATATCTTAGTTTGTGATCAAGATGAGATAATGGTTGATGTAGTTTTGACTCAGTTAGGTGCATCGTTCCATGTCTCATACGTTTGAAAAAGGTTTTGACTTAATTGGTGCGTTCAAATGAGATTTGACCCAAGGCATAGATGAGATTAAAACATGTTTTTTGACATATGATGTCTATGGGAATCTCATAAAAGATCTAAGAGTCATATATGATATGATTGATGTTTCTACCTAAATAGCTTGATTTCGGGCATTGACTCAGTTAAACCGAAATTAAATGAAATATGAATCTTAGCCTACTATGATTATATGATACATGTTTGTATTTGAAGGTGTATAATTTAGTGGGAGTATTTATGAAATATATTATTTTCTCTTAGATGATAAATGCGTTGATACTTATGTGTTTCATTGTTTGCATATTTTATTGTAAAATGGCTACTCACAATAATAAGCCCCTGTCACTGCGATCCGTCCTTGAGAAGGACAAGCTCGAAGAAAATGGTACAAACTATTCTGATTGGATCAGAAGCCTAAGAATTGTTCTTAGGCAAGAGAAGAAAATATACGTTCTTGACGAACCTGTTCCACCTCCACCTGTTGTCAATGCTTCAAGGGCAGATAAGGATGCTCACAAGAAATATACTGATGATTCTAATTTTTTGGTAAAAAAAAAATCAACAATGAAGAAATTCGAAATAAAGTTGAGGAGGGTGCAATGGAATATAATCGATGTAAAAATGAAACTAGGATGGCTCGATCATATAACGAGAAAAACCCTTGAGATAACTATCTCGCCGGCACAAAACCTCGGGAGGTGATTACGAGCACCTACCTTCCCAAATAATTGTATTTATATTTCTGAGTTACAAAGGATGAAGCTATGGCGAATTACAAAGTGTTTGTGAACTGTGTGTGAGTCATGCGTGTGTGTGTTCTAGCCATAAGCTTTTAAATAGAAAAAATAACTGAAGATAGCTTAAACCCTAACAAACTCTCCTAGAATTTCGGGCATGTTATCTCTATCTTGACTTGGTCTCTTCAACCGTTGAAACGGGTCCATGGAACATGTTTTTCCCACGTTCTTTTATCCCTGTAATTAAATATAACAGAAATAAATAAATAATGAATTAATTATGTAAGTAATTTTTACCTTGTCTACGGGTGTGAAGATGAAGACATGCTGGCAACTATTCAAGATATAGCAATCCTGAATTTACCCACAACAATTGTCCCCAAAAACTGTCTTTAAATGAATTTAAAAGGACAGTTTTTCTACTTCCTTCTAGAAGCTCGGCAGTTAATTAATTTCGGAGAGATACGTGGCAGTTGAGAAGTTTAATTCCACTTAATTAGCATAACTACCCAAGGATCTAGGGTTTTTAACCGAGTTCCCTTTCACTTTCTTCTCCACTTTTTTCAATCGTTTTCATCCATCTCCTTCTTCACGGCGGTGATTTCTTCTTCAAGGTAAAATATTTCCCTCTCTTTTTCTCCCTTTTTGCTTTTATGAAAAATGGTTAAATCAAGAAAGGGCAAGGCCGCGAAAAACCCTCTGAGTTTGAACGAGGATGGGGGTTTTTCGTGTGAAGGTTTGTTGGCAAAACCAGATGAGGAAATCTGTGTTTCAACAACGAGTTGATTGAATCTGTCAAGGATCGTCAATGCTTCCCGGATTCCACCATCTTTAGGCCCTTTGATGTATTCCTTAGGTCTGATTTTATATCTCCGCAATGGGTTTGTTTCTATGAATACCCCTTCACTCTAGGTTTCTCATATCCTTTCCCTGCAATGATAAATGAGTTTTTTAGAAAAACTAATCTGGCTTTTGTTCAACTGGTGCCCATGATTTGGAGGGTTTTTTCATATGTTCTGCGAGTGAATCGTGAGTTTGGTTTAGACATAGGTTTGAGGGAGTTGGCCTTTGTATACGAGCTCCAAACTTTTGGTTCCACGAGATATCTTCTTAAGACCAGGTCAGGCATGAAGCCTCTGTTTTTTAAAGTAACCGTAAATGATAGGGGTTGGAAATCGAAATTCTTTTTTGTTGAGTAGGATTCCTTGGAGGAAGGAGATTTCTTGGCAACTGGATGGAATAGGGAAGGTATCCCTCTTTCAAACTTCAATTTTTCATTATTTCCTGCATTTACTTGTTGTAATTTTCTTGGCTTTGTTTTTGCAGCTATTGATTGGGCTAAGCTTTTCCCTCCATCTGTCGAGACAATTGGGAAGGTGAGAAGATTGTTGGAGTTCTCAGAGGGGGAGCGATCCTTTCAGCCATTCGAAGCCATAGCTACTTCTGAAAACAAGGAGATACCCCCGTCTACTGAAATGTCTACTGGTAAGATCTTAAAATCATGTCTACAAAATTTCTCCTTGGTGTATCTAGATTCTGCTTTCTTCTAACAGCATGCCTTCTGTTTTTGACAGTGTTAAAGTCTAATGCTGCTTTTTCTCTAAAGGATCTTCAAGATTTCGTTGGGCAAACCCAGGCAAGCAATCAGTTACTGGTGCCTAAGAGAGAGATGGAGGCACCATCTGTAAGAGCAAGGATGAAGAAGAGGAAGAGTAGTTCTAAGGAGGTGATAAATGTGGATGAAACAGGCTTGGCTGATGTAGAGGAGGCGTTTGCTAGGGCTGCAATGGTAAGTTTCTTGAAAAAACAGAGTTTTCAAAGGAATTTTTTATTTGAATAATGTATCTCAGAGTTTGATCTGATTTTGGCTTTTGCAGGGTGTTGATGCAGCTAAGATAAGAATGAGCAGTCTTGAGGAAAGGAATAGGAAGTTGGTGCTGGAGGTTATACAGATCAAGAAACAGAGGGAGGCTTCGGCTAAGAAGAATGAAGATCTACAAAATGAGGTGGAGAGCTTAATGAAAGGAATGTCTTCCATCCAAGACACCCAGCTGCAAGAGATTGAAGATATAAAGAAGAACATGATGGCCTCTGCTGCCCGAAGCATGATAGAAATCAAAGTTTAAATGATGGAGGAATTCCATGCTGGGAAGCACACAGAGTGGAATGTTGAACAACAACGTTCCCTCTTGAAGGCCTTGGATGCTAAGAGAGAGGAGGTAGGAGAAGGATCTTCAGCTGCTAAGGATGATGACATCTTTGAAGAAGGAGCAGCGACAACATCAGCGGCAGTAGCCACCCCATGAAGGAAAAAAGAAGATGGTTCTTTTGGTAAAAAACTTTTAGTTTTTAAAAACTTTGGTTTGGAAAACTTTGGTTTGAATTGGGCTGCGTCCCAAAGACAATTTTTTGGTTTGTAATCGGCCCATAAGGGCCAAGACAATTTATTTTTCAAGTGTTGGGTTGGTTCAACACTCTTATGCTTTCTGTAGGTAAAAACTTTTGCTTGGGTTTTGGTGAAAAACTTTTCTCAAGCATCCTTGTGAAAAATGAATTTAGGAGGTTGATATGCTAACCTCTTCGTATATAGTGACAACTTGTGAGTGGATGTAGAAATCCTTTGCAATTACTTCGATTGATATGTAAATGGCAATAACCGTTTGTTCTTAGATGACACGTCTGTGTCATAACCAATTGTAAAAATCTTAGAGTCTAACACATTGATTGAGTGGAAATGGGTAATTCGTATATATTAAACATACGGGCCCACCACACACCTCAACCAAGGTTGACATCGTGCGCTCCAGGCGAGGTGTTTAAACCTTAATGAGACGAAAGAAAGTAATTTCTTTAAACCTTTGAAGGTATTAAGTACCTTAAACGGAGGTGAGATGGCCAGTCTCAAAACGGTTGTTTTCACGAGGATTTGGAATGAATTGGAGACTTCTGATATAAGATGCCAATTTCTTGCAAAATAACAAGTTAATGAGAGATTTCGACATCTTTTCTGATGTCACATTTTATTTGATAAAAGAAAGTAAAAAAGTACTAGAAGTTCATAAAAATACTTTTTAAATAAAAAGTAAGAAAAAGGTCGTACCTGATTTAAGATGTTAACTTCTTGGAAGGATGCTAACATCTTAATTTGTCAAGGAGTTTTATTGAAATGCTTCTTGTTTCCTTGCAAAACAGAAACATGTTAGGGGTGGGCGTTTAGCTTAGCTAACGCCCCTCCGATGCTTAAGTCAGTAATTATTCAAAAAAAAAAAACGGAAACAAGTATTTTTATTGAAACTATAATGGTAAATATCGTACCTTGGTTTTATTCGCACTGTAAAATAATCATGGAAACTTACATAAAGTAGGACTTGAGGTGAATGGCATTCCAGCTTCGGGGAATCCTTGCTCCTTCTAGAGTTGACAGCCAATAGGAGCCTTTACCTGCTTCGGCATCAACTAAGTATGGCCCTTCCCATTTGGGAGCCATCTTTCCAGCATTAGGCTCTCTTGTATTCGGAAACACCTTTCAGAGGACTAGATCACCAACTTGGAATTTTCGTAATCTAACATTTTTGTTGTAGGATCTAGCAATCTTTTGTTGATATGCTGCTTTTCTGATCTTGGCTAAATCCCTTAGCTCGTCAATGGTATCTAGATCATGACTCAGGTTGGCATCATTCTGCTCAGGTGTCAACATCTTGAATCTGGCAGTAGGGATACCGACTTCTGCCGGGATGACTGCTTCTGCTCCAAATACGAAGGAGTAAGGGGTTTGGCCTGTCGCGTTCTTTGGCATGGTTCTATCTGCCCAAAGGATAAATGGAAGTTCCTCTGCCCATCTTCCATTCTTCTGATCTAACCTCTTCTTTAGGTTATTGATGATTATTTTGTTACTTGATTCTGTCTGGCCCTTAGCTTGAGGATGCACAGGTGAGGATGTCACCATCTTAACTCCCCACCTAGTAAGAAAATCCTACGTCTTCTTGCTGATGAACTGGGAGCCGTTGTCACATATTATTTCAGAGGGGATGCCAAATCTACTAAATATATTTTTCTTAATGAAGGATATGACTTCTTTATCACGAACTTGCACGTAGGAGTCAGCTTCAACCCACTTAGAGAAATAATCAGTCATTGCAAGCAAGAATACTTTCCCTCCAGGAGCTTTAGGTAATTTTCCCACTATGTCCATTCCCCATCTCATGTATGGCCAAGGAGAGAGGATTGGATGAAGCAATTCTGCAGGCTGATGCAGGATGTCGCTATGCCTCTGGCAGGAATCACATTTCTTGGCAAAGATGGCAGCATCTTGACGCATTGTTGGCCAGTAGTAACCCATTCTTAGAGCCTTTGTATATAAGCTTCTGCCCCCAGAATGGTTACCACATGATCCTTAATGCAATTCTCTTAGAACTTCATTGGCTTTGTCAGCTTCGAGACATCTCAAGTATGGACCTGCAAATGATTTCTTAAACAGCACATTATCTATTAACACGAACCTTGAAAATCCTTACCCTGAATGCTCTAGCATTCTTTTCCTCATCAGGGATGGTGCCATCCTGAAGATATTTAATTATTGGCGTTGTCCAGGATGTCTCTATCTGATCATCTGGGATGTCATCATCTGTGCAGAAAAGTTCTAACCTTTCCACTGCAGGGATGTCAACATGTATGATTGGTCTGAGATAAGCTCTTGAAAGCTGATCCAAGATTGGCCAATGCATCTGCTTGAGAGTTCTCCTCTCGGGGTATTTGTTCAAAAGAGAAGATTTGAAATTTGCTTGCCAGAATTTTCACAATGCCCAAATAAGCTGTCATCTTGGCATTTTTTGCTGCATAGAAACCATTAAAATGATTGACAAGTAATAATGAATCACTATATACCTGTATTGCTTTAATGTTCATGTCTAGAGCCACGGTTAGGCCCACGATTAAGGCTTCGTACTCTGCTTCACTATTGGTGGCTTTAAAATCACAACTAATGGCCTGGGGTATGATGTCCCCTTGTGGTGACTTTAGGATAACACCTAGCCCTGTGCCCCTCATATTAGAAGCACCATCTGTGAATAGAGTCCACTTCCGCAGGATGTCCCCATCTTGGAGTTGTTGGACTTCAAGTTCTACTTCTGGTTGCATGCTTGGACTAAAGTCTGCCACAAAGTCTGCAAGTGCTTGTGATTTTTATTGCTGTTCTAGGCTCATACTTGATGTCATAATTGCTTAGTTGAACGGACCATTTGGCCATCCTTCCTGACATTTCTGGCTTTCTCATTACACTTTTTATTGGATAGTTAGTACGAATGACAATGATATGAGTTTCAAAATAATGTCTTAAATTAATTGAAGCAGAAATTAAAGCTAATATTAACTTTTCAAGGTGTGAATACCTGGTTTCCGCATCGAACAGTGTTTTACTTACATAGTATATTGGCTGCTGGACACCATCTTGATCACGGACCAGGACGACACTAACTGCGGTTTCGGAGACAGCTAAGTAAACACATAATGGCTCACCTTCTTGAGGCTTTGAGAGTAGGGGAGGTGTTGACAGGTACAGTTTAAAATCTTGAAAGGCTTGTTCATGCTTTTCAGTCCATTCGAACTTGGAATTTTTCTTCAAGATGTCATAAAATGGCTTGCATCTGTCTGAGGATTTTGAGATGAATCGATTCAATGCTGCCACTTTCCCCGTCAATCTTTGAACATCTTTGATGGATTTGGGTGACGTTAGATTGATGATGGCTCTTATTTGCTCTGGGCTTGCCTCTATCCCTCTTTGCGTCACCATGTAGCCCAAAACATTTTCGGACTTCATGCCAAAATTGCACTTTGCTGGGTTCAGCTTCATGTTGAACTTGTCCAGGATGTCAAATGCTTGAGTAAGATCCCGAACATGATCTTCAGCTTTCTTTGACTTTATCACCATATCGTCGATGTATACTTCCATGGTGTCCCCAATCTGCTCTTTGAACATCATGTTGACTAGCCTCTGGTATGTAGCACCTGCATTTCTTAGTCCAAAAGGCATTGCAATATAACAATAAATACCTATTGGGGTAATGAAGGCGGTATCTTCTTGGTCGGAGGGCTCCATCTGGATTTACTGGAATCCTGAAGATGCATCCAAGAAAGTCAACACTTCATGTCCAAAAGTAGCATCTACCAATGTATCAATGTGTGGCAAGGGGAAAGGATCTTTGGGACAAGCTTTGTTCAAGTCTGTGAAGTCGACACAAACTCTCCACTTGCCACTCTTCTTTTCTACCACCACCACATTTGCTAGTCATCTTGGGTACTCGAGCTCTCTGATCATCTTAGCTTTGAGCAATCTGTCTACTTCTTCCTGGATGATTATGTTCCTCTCCTGCGCGAACATCTGTCTCTTTTGGTGGATTGGTTTGAAGGATGGATCGATGTTGAGTTTGTGGGTGATGATATCTTTGCTGATGCCTGTCATATCTTCATGCTTCCAGGCGAAGCTTCTAACCCTGCTTTTCAAGAGGTTGACAAGATCTTCTTCAATTTCTGCTGGAACATCTTGACCAATTAGCACCTTGAGATCTGGGTTTGAGGGATCTAAGAGTATCTCTTTCACGTCATGCTCCTTTGCCTCCAGAACCTCACGGGCCTTTCTCTGTAATTGCTATGCCATCTTGGGAGATGTCGACGCCTTCATGGAAGTCATATAACATTCTTTAGCTGAATGCTGATCACTGTAAACCTTAACAACTCCCCAGGGTGTCGGCATCTTGACACATTGGTGATAGGTGGATGGCACTGCCTTCATTCCATAGATCTAGGGTCTTCCCAGAATTACATTATAACATGTTACACTATCAATCACGCAGAATCTCTCCATGGAGTTGATACCTTCGACATAAACTGGAAGTGTAATCTCACCCACTGTGCTTTTGGTTTCTCCACTAAAGCCCATGAGCACGGAGGTTCTTTTCACAATGCTATCTTCAGGGATCTTCATTTCTTTCAAGGCATCTAGCATAATGAGGTTTACTGAACTGCCTCCATCGACTAGGATACGTCTGACTTTGCAATTGGCGATCTGGAGTGCAATGACCAAGGCATCATGATGAGGATCCATAACATTTTCCCTGTCGCTTTCTTCGAAGGAGATGACATCTTGGGATGTGAGCTGCGAAATCTTTGAGGATCTCTCAGGCTTCTCATCCTTAGCTTGCTTGGAAAATCTCTTAGCTGCAGAATAAGAAGTACCACAAATATCAGAACCACCACTAATAACATTAACTACCTTTGTTACCGGTGGAGGAGATGGCGGTCTGGTTGTAACGGGGTCTTTGTTCTCCGTCTTGGTCTTGCGGTTTCGAAGGAGCTCTTTGAGATGTCCCTTAGACAACAGGTAACTAATTTCTTTCCTCAAGGCGATACAATCTTCGATAAGATGTCCAAAATCCTCATGGTAAGCACAAGCCACCAATCAGGATATCCATGCAATTCAAACATGTGGTATTTTCATGACCTGTCTTCTTACAATAAGTGCATATGAGATGGGATTTATTAGGATTGTCACGACTACGAGTTCCACCGGCACGAAGAGCAAAACTAACCACATCTTCAAGAACAGGCTTAGCAATAGGAACCCGCTCATATTGAGCCACCAATTTGTATGCTCGGTCAAGACCAGGAAGAGGATCCATAGATAAAATATTGGTGCGAGTATTAGCATGATACTCGAAATTTAGACCCATAAGAAATTGGTGAAGCTTTCCTGTCTCTCTGCGATCCGCATGTTGTTAACCAGCCGTGCAGTTGTTACAGCAAGTGCAATTGATTAAAGGTTCATGACTATGGTGTTCTTCCCATAAGCCAGTTAATTTGCCAAATTATGTGGCCACCGACATTCCCTTAGTTTGCTCACAACGAGCAATTGATGCCTTCAATTGTTGAATACGTGGACCATCAACCACAGCATATCAACTTTTGAGAGAATCCCATAAACGTTTAGCATCTCTAAATTTGGAGAGAGTGCTTTTAACATCAGATTCAATAGTATTCATGATCCAAAAAATCAACATGGCATGAATAGTATTCCAATCAGAGATGGTGCAGCGAAGAACAGGTTCAATAATCGTACCATCTAGAAAACCAAATTTTTGGCGAAATTCAAGAGATGTTTGCATATCGCTGGCTCAATCATCGTAATTTTCATCATTGAAACGGGTAGGAGTAATAAAATCGTCTGGCATATCCTGAGGACCAAGGTAAAAAGGAGAATTATATTCAATTTTAGGAGGATTATTGATGATAGCATCATTCCCCGCCATGGATTTAGACTTGTTTTCTTATTGATCAACTTCTTAATATATAGGATACAATGGAAAAAGGAAAAGAATCCTGCTCAAAATAAAATTCTAAACATAAACCAAACAAACTAAGGAAACTTGCACGCCAGATTTACGGTGTTGGGCGGTCGCCCACTATTTCTCGGCGGTCGCCCAGCTGTACAGTCGATTCTGCGTTGTTGAGATTTGGAGCTGGGCGGTCGCCCACTATACTCGGGCGGTCGCCCACTTGTACAGCAGATTCGTCTCCTTTGAGATTTGGGGCTGGGCGATCGCCCACTATGCTCGGGCGGTCGCCCACTTGTACAGTGTCATCTTCACAACTGTGCTTTTCTTTTCTTCTGAAAAAAGCGTTGTTGAATTTTTAAGAGTAAGTTTTAGGGAAAACCTGTTTCGCCATAAGTTATAAAAAAAACCTACTTTTCAATCTTAAAAATATCGAGTTTAGACCTTAAAACATTGAGTTTATGCCTTAAAATACCTAGAAAATAAAATAGTGAGTTTAGGCGTTAAAACAGTGAGATTAAGCTAGAAAATAAAATAGCTAGTTTAGGCCTTAAAACGGTGAGTTTAGGCTTTAAAACACCAAGTCGATATTTTTAAAAGCAAAACTTTTTATAACTTATGAAGAAACAGGTTTCCCTCAAAAATTTTTGTATTTTTAAATAAGAAAATATTGTTAATACACAAAAAATAAGTAAAATAAAAAACTTGACAATTCATATTATGAAAGTGATAAACAACCCAATACTCATTTCTTCAAAATTAGGTGTATAATGATTTACGTTGTTTTTGGTTTAATTATTTTAAAAAACTATGAGATGGATAAATAGAGAAAAAGAATAATCTGGTGAGAGAGGAAATTAAAACGAGAAAAATATCCCATTAGGCCTTTTACATTTTCACCCTTTACTTTATTTGATACTCTACATCTCTATTCCCGAGTGAAACTAAATACTCCCTTACACCCACTTTAGTTAATATATTAAACTAAATTGCCAAAAACTAATAAAAAATGCGTTTTTTTTTAACCTTAACAAAAAACGTGTTTTTCACCCGTCACGCTCGGTCTCTCTCTCTACTCTCTCTCTAAACGCAAACAGAGTTCCTCACCATTGCCGACTCCCTCAATCGTCTTCTTCATTGTTTTCTCTAATCTGGACACCAAAATCAGATCAAATCTGAACATAAAAATCCAATTAATCTCACTTAATTTAGGGTTTTTAATTTGGGGATAGTAGTGTATGAAATTGTAATTGGTTCGTTAATTACTTCCTACTTAATTGTTGCTGAAGAATTGTTCTCCATATTGATACCAAGAATGGTTCATTAATTACTTCCTACTTAAGATTTGTAAGATTTTTGGTTCGTTAATTACTTCCTACTTGTGTTCTTGGATATTCCCCTCTATTCAAAATGTGATTCTCCTTGTTATGGATGAATTATTTACCCCTGTTCCTAACTACATTTAAACTTGTTTCGTGAACTACCCATGTGTTTTGAAGTGCCGATCCATGTGTTTTCAAATGCCAGTCCATATGTTTTTGAATGCCAGCTAGTTCCAATTTTAATTCCAATTTCGGATGCCGATCCATGTGTTTTGAAGTGCCGATCCATGTGTTTTCAAATGCCAGTCCATGTGTTTTTGAATGCCGGTGCTTGTGTTTTTGAGAGCCAACAAAAATAATTACCGGTGTTTTTGAGTGCCAAACAGATTGTATGTGTTTTTAGTGCCGGTGTTTGTGTTTTCAAATGCCATCCATGTGTTTTTGAATGCCGGTGTAAAAAGTGCTAGTGCATGTATATTAAGTGACTTTATAAACTAACACCGGCACTTGGTTACACTAACACCGGCACTTTGTTACACTAACACCGGCACTTTGTTAAACTAACACCGGCACTTGTTTTACACTAACACCAAAGACTTTGATACACTAACACCGGCACTTTATTACACTAACACTGGCACTTTTTACACCGGCACCGGCACTTTGTTACACATGCACCGGCACTAAGTTTCCGGACAAAGAGAGCTTTTAACTTCAAAGAAATTAAACCCTTTATCCACACCATTAAAGGACATTCTGTTTATCCAACGAAAAAACGAAGAGCTATGGAATCAAATCACACAGATATCTCCAATTAATTATGTACCAATCAATAAAGTATCAATCAATTATGTAACGAAGCAGAATTGACAATGGACATTAATGGCGGAACTAGGGCATGAATTGTAGGTTACAAAATACTCAAACTGAGTGAACGCCGGAGAACGATCGGAGCTTGGGATGGCCAGAGAAGATGATCGGAGCTTGGGATGGCACGAATTTGTAATATTAACACCGACATTTATCATGGTTGCCAGTAATTACAAAAATGCCACCGTTTGTTTTGAAAACACGTTTTTCCTTATCTTAAGAAAAAACTAGTTTTTTATAAGACCAACTCAACTAAATTTAATAAATACATTCGCCTTATTTCAAAAAAAAATTATTATTATATTTACCTTATCCCATTTATCATACTCTTTTAACACTTAGGCCCGTTTGTTCCGTAAAATATTTTTCGGAAAATATTTTACGTAAAATAACTTGTTTTTCGGTGTTTGGTTATTTTTCGAAAAATATTTTCCGTAAAATAGCTCGTTTTCCGGTATTTTGTTGTTTTTCGAAAAATAGAAAAAACGTTTTCGAAAAATATTTTACGCCCTTCCTAAGTAAAACGACTTACTGGCCTTGTCCTAAGTAAAACATTTTCCGAAAAATGGTGCCCTTCATGTACAACTCATATTTCACAAGGTACAACATTCCATTTTCTCCTTCTAATAATAATAATAATAATAATAATAATAATAATAATAATAATAATAATAATAATAATAATAATATTAATAATAATAATAATAATAATAATAATAAATAAAATAATAATGATAAAAAATAATAATAATAATAATAATAATATAAATAATAATAATAAATAATAAAATAATAATAATAATAAATAATAAATAATAATAATAATAAAATGATAATAATAATAATAATAAAATGATAATAATAATAATAATAATAATAATAATAATAATAAAAATAATAATATTAATAATAAAATAATAATAATAAAAAAAATTAAAAAAATAATAATAAAAATAATAATAAAAAATAATAAATAATAAAAAATAAATAAAAAATAAAAAAATAAAAAATAAATAAAAATAAATAATAATAAATAAAAATAATAATAATAAAAAATAAAAAAAAATAATAATAAATAAAAAAACAAAAATAATAATAATAATAATAATCATAAGTAAAACATTTTCCTAAGTAAAACATTTTCCTAAGTAAAAAAATAATAATAATAATCATAAGTAAAACATTTTCCTAAGTAAAACATTTTCCTAAGTAAAATATTTTATGCCGTAAAATATTTTACACCCTTTCTAAATAAAACATTTGACAGAAAAACATTTTTCGAAAGACGTTTTCGAAAAAATATTTTACGTAAAAACAAACGGAGCCTTAAATTAAATTGGAGTAAGTCTTACCTACAAATATGGATACTATCGTATTCAGAAGTGTTCACTTTTGAAAGTTAAACTGGACCAAAAAGTATACTCCCTCAGTACCACAAGTAACTGAATACCAAAAAATTGACCCCAAAAATTAAGAAAAAAGTAGGAAAAAGATTTAGTAAAAGGAGGTATTTGTAAGTACTGAAAAGTTTCGTGTCAATTCAACAGGACATGGATGTGAGTTCAGATGTGTCTCACAACTGTTCACACATTCACAAGTAATGCAGCGAAATAAAATAATAACACAAGAGTTATATACGCTCACTGATTTTGCAACCAGCAAAATAGGCTTACGCTCAAAAACTTTTCACTATTAAAACTTTTGTTGCTTACAAAAATACGAAGAAGTGAAAACTAAAAGACGAAAATACTAAACAAGTCCTAATCACCTTCTATGATAAGAACAGACTCTCTTTCTCAAGTAGACTCTATTCCAATCAGAAGCAAAACAAAGAACTTGACTAAAACCTAGATGTGAGTTCGGATGTATGCCACAACCTTCACTCACAACCTAAATTGACAATATGAAAACTGTGAAGAACAAAGTATTTTTCTCTCTAAAAATTGTGTCTTCTCGTGTGCTGATCTCTTGTATTTATAGGCACCTTGGAGAAGATCTTCACGAATTCAATGTTTTCCTTATGTGAGTTTTTCAATTCCTACAAGGAAACATAAAGCACACTCACATGAAAAAATATTGTTAGTAGGTTAGTCCTAATTTAACAACTATGTACATAACTAAAAGATATTTACTATATTAACAAAGTCCTTGTCAATTGTCAAAATAGGACACAATAAATCTTTCATGAAAGTCCCAAAATCAACTTATCAATTTTGATGCAATTCGAAAATAAGGAAACAACTTTTGTTTCCAAAAACTCACGCTTTTAATATCTCCCTATTTTGAACTTTCTGGTCAAAACCAAAGATTTATGGTTTGATCACTAAGATCAATATTTTCAAATTCGAAATCTCTCCCTGAATGGTTGTGTGTGCAGATGTGTCAACACATCCACACACAACTGCATAAATCAAATTAGAACAAAAACTTGCAATTTAAAATATCACAAAAGCAACCATTCAGCAACCTATTTTAAGTTTTACAGACCATTGTTTAATCTAACAAATAACTAAAACGAATATTAAAAGCAAACCTGTTGATGTTTCATTCACAAGTAAGAATAAACAGTAAAACTCCCCTGAATTTAAGCATCCATACTGAAACATCAGCAGTAGCAGCAAAGACGACAACATCAGTAACCTTTTTCTTCTTCTCCCCCTTTTTGACTAGAAAGTGAGGTCTCCCATTTGATCATCAAAAGAAGTTGCAGATGTGTGACAAGATGTAGCCACATCCTGACCCACATCCACAGCTTCAGCTCCATTGATTCTGCAGATTGATTAGACAGACAGAGAGAGAGAGAGAAATATATGGTGCATGTGTGTGAGAGAAAGATTGGGACAAAGGTAGCAAGAATTACAGAGGGTTTAAGGAGATGTGTCAAGGATTGTGACACATAAATACTCACAACTCTCCCTTTCCTACTTAAACAAGGATTCCTTCCTCAAATAGGACTCAAAATTGAACCAAAAACAGAAAGAGTCCACAACGGCTATAAAGCTCTTTTGAAATTTCCACACACAGAGCGAATCACAGAAAAAGTAGGGATTAAGATTTATCAAAATATTGCATACCTTTTATGGTAACAAAAAGTCTTCAGCCATATCTTTTTCACATAATCCCTTTGAAATTGTCCTTCCTTTTTCAATGAGGATTGATACACACCTTTCTTTTTTATGAAGAATATTGGAAAACAAAAACATGTTAAATCAAGGAGTAAGTTAAGAATGAAAATAAATTAACTAGCATATTTACAAAGCACCCTAAATGACCTAAAATGCAGAATGTCTAACATGATTCAATCACACGGGTGAAGGAAAAGATCTCAGCACACAGATGTGGCATAGGATGTGAGTCACATTTGGGGACACATTTAGATTACAAAAAGTCAATGAGCAATAATCCAATCTGCACAGCCTCTAGGATGCATCCACCCATTTTTTATTATGAATATTTGTATTTTGAGTAGCTTTCACTTTTCTTGAATCTCAAAGATAGCCCTTTTTCCCAATGATCTTATCAAGTTTGATTTCAAAATTTCATATGAGAATCACTTGATCACAATGGTTTGGCTCCATACTAAGGGTGAAGCAGTTATTTCTCATTGATTTTTAAGGCACCCACTGTGAAATATCTAGTAAGATTATATCATGTTATCAAAAGACAACAAGAACAAGAAGTGCCCACAATTAAGTGATCAGAAAATGTCAAAGATGAAAACTCACAAGTGACCACACTGAGATATTTCGTGCTAATGCATGATATATATATATATATATATATATATATATATATATATATATATATATATATATATATATATATATATATATATATATATATATATATATATATATATATATATACTCCATCCCAATAAATACTTCACCATTTTGGGTCGGCACACAAATTAATGAAAATGTAAGTGGAGAAAATGTTGTGAGTGTAAAAATAAAATAGGAGAGTGAATGAGTGGAGGGAATAGTAAATTTGAAAAGTGTTGTGAACATAAAAGTGAAATAGGAGAGAGAATCAGTGGATGAAATAGTAAAGATTCTTTGCCATTTTAGGAAAGGTGAAACTTCAAACGGAACGCCCTTTTAGGTAATTAGTGAATTTTTTATTGGGACGGAGGGAGTATATATATATATATATATATATATATATATATATATATATATATATATATATATATATATATATATATATCCTGTTAGAAAATATACAGAAGTGTTAGAGGATGTGAGACACATTTATGCTCACAACCTTAGATATCACACAAGCCAAGAGACTTCCTCAAGGAAAAAAATCTCTCCAAATCTAATGCCTTCGTAAATATATAAGCCAATTAATTTTCAGTCCCAATAAATTCCAGACACACAGTTTTTTGTTCTACAAGATCCCTAATGACATGATGTCTAATATCAATGTATTTTATTCTAGAATGTTGGACAGAATTTTTAGATATGTCTAAGGCACTTTTGTTATCACAAAAAGCAGTCAAAATTTTGCTATTCAACTCATAGTCTTTCAGCATTTGATTCATCCAAAGCAATTGTGTGCAGCAACTTCCAAGGGAAACATATTCAGCCTCTGCGGTGGATAAGGACACACAATTATGCTTCCTACTGTACCAAGACACAAGATTGTTTCCTAGGTAGAAGCATCCACCTGTAGTACTCTTCCTATCATCACTATTTCCAGCCCAATCTGAGTCTGTATAGCCAACCAAGTTGGTGTTTGTCTCCTTAGAATAGTGCAATCCTAGGTTCACAGTCCCACTCACATATCTTATGATTCTCTTCAAGGCTTTAAGATGGGACACTTTTGGGTTAGTTTGGTATCTTGCACAGAGACACACACTATACATAATATCAGGTCGACTTGTAGTGAGGTACAGCAGACTTCCTATCATGCTTCTGTACAAGGTTTGGTCAACACTCTCACCATCTGAATCATGACTCAGCTTTTGGGAAGATCCCATTGGTGTTTTGAGATGTGAGGAATGTTCTAACTCAAACTTTTTCACAAGATTCTTGGCATATTTGGATTGAGAGATGAACATGCCATCTTTGAATTGCTTTATCTGTAAGCCTAAAAAATAATTCAACTCACCTATCATACTCATCTCAAATGTAGAAGTCATACTCTCCACAAACTCAACTAGCATAGAGTCAGAATTTGATCCAAACACAATATCATCCACATAGATTTGTGTCACAAGAATCTCATTTTTATTTTTCCTCAAAAACAAGGTTTTGTCAGCCTCTCCTCTCTTGAATCCTAGGTGAAGCAAATGATCAGTCAACCTACCATACCAAGCTCTAGGGGCTTGCTTTAGCCCATACAGAGCTTTCTTCAGTCTATACACATGGTTAGGAAACTTGGAATCCAAAAAGCCTTTAGGTTGTTCAACATAGGCTTCCTCATTCAATACCCCATTTAGAAATGCACTCTTAACATCCATTTGATGAAGAGTGAGCTTGAGGTAACAAGCAATGGCCAACAGGAGTCTAATGGATTCAATCCTTGCAACAGGTGCAAAAGTTTCCTCAAAATCTATTCCTTCAATTTGAGTATAACCTTGAGCAACTAACCTAGCCTTATTCCTAGTGATCACACCTTGCTCATCAGTTTTGTTCTTGAAAATCCATTTAGTTCCTATGACATTTCCATGAGAGGGTCTAGGGACAAGGGTCCAAACCTCATTCTTCTCAAATTGAATCAACTCTTCTTGCATAGCAAGAATCCAGTCAGCATCTTTCAATGCTTCAGTGATATTCTTAGGTTCAATCTTTGAAACAAAGCAGCAAAAGCTTACCTGGGAGTATGCTAATGAGCAACTCCATAAACCAGCCATCTTTCTATAGTCTACTTTGTCCTTTTGCCTTGTTCTCACTTGGCCTTGCACATCTCCCCCAATCTGTGAAGTGGGGTGATTTTTCTGGATTTTAGAGGGAATATCCCTTGATCTATCCACATACCGATCCACAATATCTTCTGGAGCATCATCTTGATCAGATTCAGAGGAACTATCCTCAGTTTCAGGATTTTGAGTGGATGTGGGAGCAGATGTGGGTTCAGATGTGGATGCAGATGTGTCCACATCCTTGGTTACATCCTTTGCTGTTTCAACAGGTTTTTCAATACTGGCAGTTTCTGTTGGTTTTCCAGCACTTGTTTCTGTATCCTTCCAGTCCAGTAAGCAACCTGAAACATCATCCTCAGCAGTCTTGAGGTTAAGATCAAGTGAGTCATCAAAAACAACATTAGGAGATTCCATAATGGTTTTTGTTTTTAGATTAAAAACTCTGTAAGCTCTACTATTTGTGGAATATCCCATGAAAATTGCTTTATCACTCTTTGAATCAAATTTGGATAAGTATTCTCTATCATTAAGAATGTAACAAATACAACCAAACACATGAAAGTACTTTACAGTGGGTTTCTTGCCAAGAAGGATTTGATATGGAGTGACAGTGCTACCAATCCTAAGAAACACTCTATTGCCAATGTGACAAGCAGTGTTCAAAGTATCTGCCAAAATTTTTTTGGACAGATTTTTAGAACTTAGCATAACCCTAGCCATTTCTTGCAAAGTTCTATTCGTCCTTTCTGCAATTCCATTTTGCTGTGGAGTGATTGGTGCAGAAAATTCATGTGTGATTCCCTTAGAATTACAGAAGGCAGTAAACATTGAGTTCTCATATTCAGTGCCATGGTCAGATCTAATCCTCACAACCTTAAGACCATAAAGATTTCTAACCCTTATGTACAAATTCTTGAACTCTCCAATTGTTTCATATTTTTCCCTTAAGAACATCACCCAAGTATACCTAGAATAATCATCAACACACACAAAGGTATAACTTTTCCTACCAAAGCTTTCTACTTCAATAGGTCCCATCAAATCAGTATGAATCAACTCCAAACACCTAGATGTGGGGCACTGTTGGACCTTCTTATATGAGGCTTTTGTTTGTTTTCCCTTTTGACATGAACCACAAACATCAGGGTTCTTGAAGTTCAGCTTAGGGAGGTCCTTAACAACTTCAAATCTTTGAAGTTCTTCTAGAGTTCTGCAGCTAGCATGCCCTAATTTTTGGTACCACAGATTGACATCATTAGCTTTTGAGCTTAGGCAAGAAAGATTGTCACAAAATTGGTAACAATTGTCAGCAGATCTAGGACCAGTAAACACACACTTATTGTCCTTATCAAACACTTCACACAAATGTTTATCAAACTTCACATAAAGGTCATCATCACATAGTTGACTGATGCTTATCAGGTTGGCTTTCAAGCCTTCCACATGGTACACATTGTGCAATTTTGGAAGCTCCATAACATTTAGGGTTCCTTTTTCAACAATTTTGCCTTGACCACCACCACCAAAGTTCACCTTTCCCCCACAGATTAACTCATAGTCAATTAGAATATCTTGGTTTCCATTCATGTGCCTAGAGCATCCACTATCTAAATACCAAGAACCATAGATACTACTCTTGAGGGAAGAGTAAACAACATTGCAGGTAGCACTTAGTTTGGCCACCCACTGCTTTTCAGCTTTCTTTTTGTGGTGCAGAGGTCTCAAATTACCAGGATGTGTGTTTGGATGTGCATACATCTTCTCACACATCTGAGGCTGATTGATATAACCAGATTTCTTATCAGCCATAAGTTTGTAACAGAAGGGTCTAATGTGACCAGGACCTAAGCAATAATGATAGATGTAGTGCCTTTTCCTTGGTCTTTTCTCACTCAAAAAATATTTTTCTTTGAAACTTTATTTTTCCACAATTTTTGAAGTAGAAGCCTCATATCCCTCCTTTACAAAATTTCCTTGTTCAAAGCCCAGACCAGTTTTGTTAAGTTGACCCAAAGAAATAGTTTCATCAAGTTTCATTTTACTTTTGTTCAACTTGATAAAAGTACTTTCAGCTTTTTCACACTCATTTTTGAATTTTTCAAGCTCAACTTCTCTCTTGGGACTCACAAGGACTTCAAGTTTGGCAATGGTAACTTTTTGAACATCATTCTATTTTGAAAGTATGAATTTTTCATCTTCACAAGCAGCTAATTTATCAAAAAGAGATTTAATTACCTTAGCAAGTACCTCAATCTTGTTCATCCTCTTTATCCAATCTGTATGCAACTTCTTGTAGGTTGCAAAACGTTCCTCATAGGGAATGTCCCTATCCTCATCTTCAGAATCTCCTTATACAGAGAAACAGTTAAACATCAGGTCAGATGTATCAACAGATGTGTATACATCTGGGACCACATCCACTGTTTCTTCAGGAACTCCTTCTTCTATCTCTGCAGAAAAAGCATTAAACACAGAATGACAGTTGATTATAGACATGTTAGCCACTTCTTCTTCATCCTCACTATCACTCAGGGTAGTAGTTAAGCTCATTCCTTTCTTATTGAGTGTGTTAGCACATTCATTGGCATAGTGACCAAAGCTACGACATGCCCTACATTGAATAGACTCAGAGGATTTTTTATTGTCAAAGCTTGGTTTCTTAAATCCATTCTCAGTGCTAGGTTTTGGTTTTTCAACAACACTGGGAGTAGGTCTATTGGGGAACTTACTAATTCTCTTATTTTTCAATATAGAACTGATTTTTTTAGAGATAAAAGCCACATACTCTTCCTCAAGATTTGACTTGTCAATTTCAGAGGATAGTTCCACAATTTCTTTTGGAACAGCAGCAGCACTTTTAAGAGCAAGACTTATGGATTTGTTCTTTTTCTGAGCTTCAAGGTTTAGCTCAAACACAGTCAAGATTCCCACAATTTTATCTAAACCTACTGTGTTGGTGTCATTTGTTTCCTCAATCACAGCCACTTTTATGTTGAACCTTTCAGGTAAGGTCCTTAAAATCTTACTCACAAGTCTTGCATTAGAGATTGATTCTCCCAGACTTGTACATTCATTTGAAATTTCATGGATTTTTGCAGCATATGAAACTATATCCTCAGTCTCTTCCATTCGAAGTATTTCAAACATATCCATTAAAATTCTAAGCCTAGTAGCCTTTACACTTGAAATCCCCTCACATTGCATTTGCAAGATATCCCAAGCAGCTTTAGCAACACTTTCATTAGTGATGAGTTTGTACATATTCCCAGAAACATGGCTGGAAATAGCACTCATGGCCCTAGAATTAAAGTTAGCAGCATGGATTTCATCAAGAGTCCATCTTTCCTCAGGTTTCTTTTCAAAAATAGACTCACCTACACCAGACGCAGGCTTCTTCTCAACAGTAGGAGGTTGCCATGCAACAAGAATACACATCCAAGCCCTTTCATCAATACCTTTGATGTAATTATGTATCTTAAACTTTCAAAGAGAATAATTTGTACTATCCAAGACTAGAGGCCTGTTTTGATGATTTTGGCATTTCATTGTGACTACACTTTCTGGATCAACACTCAGTAATATATCGAGAGTTGGCTATGATACCAATTGAAAGTTTCGTGTAGCTAGGAAGCTTCAAACAACTCAATAGGACACGGATGTGAGTCCAGATGTGTCTCACAACTGTCCACACATCCACAAGTAATGCAGCGGAATAAAATAATAACACAAGAGTTATATACGCTCACTGGTTTTGCAACCATCAAACTAGGCTTACGCCCAAAAACTTTTCATTATTAAAACTTTTGTTGCTTACAAAAATACGAAGAAGTGAAAACTAAAAGACGAAAATACTAAACAAGTCCTAATCACCTTCTATGATAAGAACAGACTCCCTTTCCCAAGTAGACTCTATTCCAATCAGAAGTAAAACAAAGAACTTGACTAAAACCTAGATGTGAGTTTGGATGTATGTCACAATCTTCACTCACAACCTAAATTGACAATATGAAAACTGTGAAGAACAAAGTATTTTTCTCTCTAAAAATCGTGTCTTCTCTTGTGCTGATCCCTTGTATTTATAGGCACCTTGGAGAAGATCTTCACGAATCCAATGCTTTCCTTATGTGAGTTTTCTAATTCCTACAAGGAAACATAAAGCACACTCACATGGAAAAAGATTGTTAGTAGGTTAGTCCTAATTTAACAACTATGTACATAACTAAAAGATATTTACTATATTAACAAAGTCCTTGTCAAAGTAGGACACAATAAATCTTTCATGAAAGTCCCAAAATCAACTTACCAATTTTGATACAATTCGAAAATAAGGAAACAACTTTTGTTTTCAAAAACTCACGCTTTCAAGTACGAAAAATAAAATAGGAGAGAGACAGAGTTGGAGGAATAGCAAATTGATTGATGTTGTAAGGATAAAAGTAAAGTAGGAAAGAAAATGAGTAAGAGATATAGTGCAAAAACATTGCCACTTTGGACAGTTTTCATTCACGTGATACGGACGAAAAAAAAAGTCTCTACTCACGTGAGACGGAGGGAGTATTAATCAAATAATACAATTTTTTTTAAAAGCAAACAAATACTTTATTGAAAACTGTGTTCCCGATTAAAAGAGAATTTATTTGGAGGAGAGTGGTCGGAAAGATTAAAGAAAGATTAAAAGAAAAATTATAATTTCCAAAAAATTCATCAATCCAATGTTGTATTACCTTCTATATAATCTATTAAAATAGAAGAAAATGGAGTTCACACATCCTGCCACGTGGAATTATGACGTGAAATTCCATGTGGCTCCTTCTCATTTGTCATCCATGTTTAAAATTAATTAGTAATAGTAATTAGTAATTAGTAATTATTAATTAGTAATTATTAATTATACTTACTTAAATTCGAAGTTACCATATATAACAGTCAAATGGAGTATATCTCATTATCTGTATTACGGGCAATGTTTGTAAGTGGTATTAATTTGAAAAATTTAAATCCAATCAACTTTTCTTTTTGATTTCCATACAAAAGTCAAATCATAAGTCATTCCTAAAATATTAAATTTTGAATTTTATATTAAACTTAAACAAGTAGGAAACAGTAAAGAAAGAATTGTAAACTTATTTGAAATCTGAAGTTAAAATTCAATCACATTTAAATTAATTTCGAAATCCACAATTTAAAATTAATTCCCCATGACTCATGCAATTACCTTTAATAAGATTTGATATTAATAAGTCGGTTATACAATCCTTAAAATAAACGTATCTTTTGAAATTTAAATTCAATCTCATTTCTAAATTGATTGATTAGTCGGTTAAGGATACAATTTTTGGCCTGCCATAACACCGGTCAATGAAACAATGTGTGAATATAATATTTTAAAAAAAATAGATGGATCATTATCAAATTGTGATTTGATAATGATCCATTCTTACCAATTGTCAGCTGCAATGGGTCACAGTCAATGAAGGGTTGTATTTTTCAGATTTTAAATCTAAACTAAAAATTCAAAATTTAATCCTAAAATCATAATTCTTAAAAATATTCAATTTAAAATTTAAAATAAAATATCAAATCATTAACTATATAATGGCTGAAGTGATTAAGCACTTCATTTTCCCGCTCACATTTAGAATATTCTGGAAACCTGCCCCTGCCATAGCTTACTAGATAAGCAAAATCCTTTTGTATTTGGCCCACTCATCTTCTTCTCTCTCTCTCTCTACTCCCTATAATCGTAACTGCAAAATTACCCATGTCATTTAAAAGCTCATCAATCAAAAAACCACATTTATAATTCCTTTACTTTCTCTCTCTAAACAAGCCTATACCCACTTCCCCTCTGCAATCCATGACCGCCGCTCTCGATAACTTCTTCCATGACCGCCGCCATCGAACTCTCTCTCTACTCTCTCTGCTACAAACCCCATCATCGTCTCATATTCTCTCTTAAGCCATTATCGTCGCCGGTCTCTCTCTTCTTCCATTACCGTCGCCGGTCTCTCTCTTCTTCTATTACAGACACTTAAAGAAGAATTCCACAATTACATAACCACATCTACCGGTCTTATTTGGGGTTTGAAGATTTCGCATTTAATTGAGGTATAGATCTTTTATCTCAGTTTATTTGTCTTTAAATCTTCCATCTGATAGCCATATGTGTCAATTTTTGCTGATTTTCTTGATTCTTGAAAATATTTTCATCTGGGTTGTGTTTTTGTTTGATGGGTGAGATGTAATTTTTTTTTTCACTTTTGAAATTCAAATTTCTGGGATTTTTGTAGCTTAAAAAGGCAGAAACATGGTTGAAGTTTGTGGCTTTGATGGGTTGTGCTTGGATTTTTCAGATGTCTAAGTTGGAAAGTCAAATGCTTGATGTGTTTGTTGCAGATCTTAGGTCAAGCTGTTAAAATGAAGAATTGATCAGCTAATTAGCAGGTTTGTTCTTTCAGATTCTTGTTATTTTGTTGGTTTCATCTTCTGATGTATGTTAATCTTTGACCTTTGCTAAGATATATGGGTCAAATTAGAACTATATGTTTTTGGATTGAATCAATCGGTGGAAAAAGGAGTTGTGAAGCTGTTCATATAATTTGTTCAACGGCTGAAGGAGTTTTAAAGTCCATATTTACATTTGAATCCATCTTTTCTTGATTTAGCCTTGCTCTTTGTGGTAATGTAAGGGTCGAACGAATTTGATGAAAATAAAATTATCAGAATTTACTTATCCATATAATTCATAAAGTCATTTCCTTTGAGCAGTTGTAGAATAGGTACATACAACTTTTGACTACTTTTGTACTGTTTTGTCCCTTGAGTGCATGTTACCGATTCAGAATGGAACATGTTGCAAATGCATCTTGATTTAGTGAGAAATTGGTGTGATCACATGCATATAAGAACTCTTAACTAAATATGACTTCTGAATTGAATTAATCCCCTTTACCTTTCATTTGTTTTGAGACCTTAGTGAGGTATCCTGTTGTTTCCATTCCTTCTACTTGCCATCCTTGAATTAGTAATGCCTAAGTTGTATCTGGTGCGATAAAAGTAGTGCAATTTAGTCCACTTTTAAGGACCATGTGAGGCTTTCTTTTTTATGCTTATCACTTTTCTTTTCCTTTTCTTTTCTTTTTCCTTCTCTCTGTAACTTTTTTCCTTTTACCCCTTTCCCCTCTTACTGTGGCTATTTGAGTCTTCTTACAATAAGAATCCATGCTTGCCAGATTCTACTACCACTGTTCCAAAATAGTTTTTATTATGTTCTTAATTTTTATGAACATTCATTTTTGATGGATGGAGTAGTTGTGTTTCAAAGTGTAACACCTACAAGGAACAATATTAAGAAAGATAAGAGTGAGGATTGGACCACCAACTACTTAACCTTAGAAGACATCTCATCCACCCTCTTTGCATGATCTTATGCAGGTCATATAAAACATTTCATGGAAGCCCTCTTGGATCACTACAAAGTATGGACAGGGTTATGTTTGTTCATGTAAGAAGCTTCTCCTACTAACATGTATTGCCTGAATTCTTTTTACAACATCTTAGTTCCCGAAGTGGCTAATGCTCTATTCTCGGCAACTAAATGCAGAAGAGTGGAATACATTATGTCCTGACATCTTATCTTCAACCTTTGCTTATGTGGTGCGGTGCAATACTTATTTGCAGGTCTCAGTGACATGACTTCTGAATCTGAAGTTGCTAGGAGCTATACTTCTGATTTAACTGATAACTTGATATCAACCCTCAACTAAAACTAACTGTACCCTAATCTATTTATCTCTTTATTTTTTAGAACTCCAGATCCAATTATTCAATCTTTTGTAACAAGTCACTTGAAATTGAAATATGGAGTTACGATTATGGGTTGAAGGCTGCACGAAGAATCCACAATCCTCGAAAAAACAATATTTAGTTAGGTTTTAAGATTGTACAAGTATCATATAAAAAACAATATTTAGCGCAATTTCAAGTTTCAAAATTGTACAAGTAAAGTATCATCTTTAAGATGTTTTGACTTGTCAGAATTGTAATTTTGGGATGAAAGGTGTAACAAAATATGTATGAGCTTCATATAAAATTAAAATGATGACTGAGTTAACTGAGTTAACTTTGGAATTGAATATGAAGTTAGAATTATGGGTAAGAGGCGGGACGAAGAATTATGTGTGCTTGATTGTTTATTACTTCGTCAGTTTTAAAATAAAAGTTCAAATAGATTTTATAAATTAAAATTTCAAAAATATTCTATAAATTAAAATTTCTTCTGATCCAGAATAAATTTGAACATTTATTGAGCATTTATTACGGGACAGAGAGTGTAGAAGTAGGTTTAGGGTTATTATTTATAATATTCATAGATGTTTGGAATATTTAAATAAGTATTTCTTTCTTTAATTAAGATCATAACTGTTTCACTTTTATGTTAATCAAAAAATTGATTTTTTTTATTGGTTAACTTAAATTTTAAAAAGTGTTCTTTTCGTGCGTTTAACGCACGGGTGGCATACTAGTTATATAATCATAAAAGCAACAAACTTCAATGTTATCTCATTTGATTGCTCACGGTACAACCATTAGTTACTCTTTTAAGTATGTAATTTTATGCATTGCAAAGGATATGGTTCAAAATATTAAAATGTTAGCCAACAACTTCAATATTATTCCATCTCATTTATCCATACATATACCCATATCCATAAGAAAAGAATGAGAGTCCATTTACATATACACAATGCTATCCCCGTTTAAATATTATATAAGACCAAAAAAACTATAATTTGAGTTTATTTGAATTTCAAATTGACATTATCATCTTATTTTCTTTTCTTATCTGAACAGTATAAATCGAGATACGAACTTGGGCTTGTCCGGGTCAGGCCCAAGTGGATTGGACCCTAAACATAATCCATCTCAAGTTACGACATGGGCTTCTCGTACATCCATCTCGGCATCAACAAGGCCGACCAAAGTTTACCAAGGCCCAACAAGCACATATGAATGCCCAAACTATAAGGGCCGATGAGACCTCCCTCGTATGCCGAGATCATCTCCATAAGAGGACGAGGTGCCTTCCTCGGCCTTGATGTTGTCAATGGGCTCCCCATATTACTTATTCTTTCCCCGGCTCATCATGGACCGAGAGGCTATGAATGACGAGGAGAGAAAAGTTCGCACCTCGTCATATCTCCATATGACGAGGAGACAAAATAATTCACCTCGTCATATCTTCATGTCGACAGATCTTCATATGACGAGGAGACAAAATCATGCACCTCGGCTTACCTGCACATGACGAGATAAGGATTTTACTATCCTCGTCTTTCCAGCAAGCAGACTTAACAATCCTAGTCAAACAAGGATTTAGCAGTTACAATCTTATCAGAATTGTACCCATCCATATCAATTCAAATCAAATGAGGACTCTCAAACAGATATAATCCTCCTAGGATTATACCTTATCTCTTTACAGTCCAAGTTCAACATGGATTCTGTCAATCCATCATTATAAATACAAGCCATAATTTCCATATTCTGGTACGTTACTTTTGATATTCCGAAACTCTATCAATTTAGTTTCTCTCACTACAAACTGTGAACTTATTCTCACGCCGGAGGGCCTTCGCCGGTGAAGCCCCGGCTTAGTTTATGTGTTTTGTCTTATTTTCAGGCTAAGCAATCGCCGGAGAAAACCATCGCTTGGATTTTGGGTTGATTTGACGATTTTGGCATCATCAATTGGTTCCAATGTCGGGAATCGATTCAAACGCCCTTTGTTTGGCCTGGAAAAAGCTCGCTTGAAGCTAGATTTCTTGCCGAATATATTGTGAGGACCCCGACCCGGAACCCACACGTGTCCCGAGCTGGAGCGTCCTCAAACTGACCAAATATCCTAAACTTTAAAAACTTTGATTTAACTTTTAGCATAAACACAATTATCATAACCATTTCGAAATAACTCTACTCCTTTCCACAATGGAGGAAGAGTTGACCAACTTCGAAAGTAGTAAACGGTTTTAGTTACAAAAAGATGTCGAATATAAAATAGAATTAAAGTTTATGAATACAAACCCTTTAAAAGAATTATACCAACATACACTTTCTACACCACCTATACATAACCCGACATTCCCAAAATACCACTTCTAAACTCCTTTCCGCCCTTACTTGGTCGGTCCACCTGTCTCGGGATCTAAAACATTAAAGGGAGAGGGGTGAGAATAAATCTCAGCAAGCTATTATGAATGCAGCAATATGCCATATAAGATGCAACACATAACAAGTTGCATATAACACATTGGAAAAGTCAGAACACCTTACATTACCTTGGTTTACCTTTTCCCGTCTGAACAATAGTCGTACAACATTGGGTATAATAATACTCCAATCTTAGTGAGCTGCTTAAGCAATACTCACATCTTATAAGACCCATTTTTCAGGGAACCAAATAAGATAGTAGAAACTCTGTAAGGCTTTTGGCTCAATACAGATGCTATAACCCCAACCTGTGGCCACAGGAGGGGACGGTCACAGGTATAACATAATCCGATCACATTAGGTCACACTTCCATAATTGATCGTATTATGTTATACCCCCAATATCAGCTGATTAACACATTATCAAGCACATAATAGTTACTTGAAATATAATCCACAAAGGGGATAAGTAACATAGCAACATGGTAAAATATACTCATGTTCAACCAATAATCATAGTGCAACATTTATGTAATACACTAAGCATAATACAATCCATGAATATGTACATCAAGTAAGATAATGCGAAATCATCAACCCATCTTACTTAGTCATTAGACAACAATATATGATCTCTATAAGGATCCAAGTGAACTCTATCAAGTTGGGGTCACATTTAGTAAACTGCCAAATGATTTCTAAGTCGGAGATAGAGTGCTTCCGCATTTCCATTTAACCCAATTAAGGTGCCATTAAGTGTTCTAATTATAACTTAAGTTAAAAGGACTAATTCAAATCCGGTTGGGATTAGCTTCTACTACCTTATCATGGTTAGGGATCATTCCAAGTGCTTCCTAGAAAAATCAGCAAGAAAGAAGATTGGGGAGATTCTAGTACTATGGGCGACCGCCCATGCCACTTGGGCGACCGCCCAAGTGGTTCTTCAAAAGGAATCCAAGTTCTGCCCTCTTGGGCGACCGCACAAAGCCTCTTGGGCGACCGCCCAAGAGGGATTTCCAAGCGCCCCAGTTCTGCCTAGATGGGCGGCCGCTCATCACCACTTGGGCGACCGCCCAAGGCCCTGTCCAAAGAACAATCAATTTCCAAACCCTTGATTATCTAGGCTCTTTTCCTTTTTTTTTTTATTAAATCTTCCTTATATTCATGAATACCAAAGGGATTTTCTAGCTTCACAAGGTTCATTACAAATCATATAACCCAAAATAATGTAAACCTAATTTATTTATCACTAAATCTTCCACCCATTTCATACCCTCTAAATCCTCTTTCATGAACATTAACCTCATCCTATTTCATTTACCCAATTCAAGTTTAACCCTTTTAATCCCCATCAACCCATGTTCTTACACTCTTGATCACATTAACACCCTTCTATAATACAATTTAATTCCTCAACTTCCAAGAAGATTTCCAAACATTGAACAAACATTTCACTAACAAGAACAACATTTAATAGTTTATGAACATCACATAGAAGGGGAAATCATAATAACTCACTTTAGGGTTTTAGAATGGAAAGTTGAATCTTCTCAACTTGATTTGTTCCTCTAGATGATCCAACCTCAAAGATGCTCTTGAACTTGAAAATGGTGGAGAAATGGGCTAGCTTCAAGACTTGGAGTTGGGAGCTTCAATGGAGTTTCTTTGCTAGGGGAAGTATGAGAGAATGAAGGAGTAAGGAGGAAGGAGGGGAAGTGTAAGGAGGGTAAGGGGAGGGACACTTGGCAAGCTTAGGGAGAGTAAGAGTTATTGGCCCCCCATGGGAAAATATCTAAGGCTTTCCACTTAATAAAAATCTTTCCCCCTAATTATTTATCCTACCCATTTTATCCTCCTCTTACTATTTATCTATATCTATTTTTATTATTCCCCATGTCTCTTTATTTAAGATCCAATAATTTCTTAAAGATTCTAAATTTACTTCTCACCCAATTTATCTTAAATCAGGAATTTAAAGACATAATTGAACACATAAAGTTAACATAAATATTAAAAGCATATAATATAATATAATATTTAAAATTAGAGCCTAGGGTTGGGGTCGTTACATATATTCTTGATTTGAACGGAAATTGATGTTCCGTTTTACTCTGTTTTTTAGTTTTGCCGGATTCTGCAAAATTCGGTCGGAATCTGCAAAATTTTTGCCTGGGACAATCGTTTTTGGCCGGAAATTTTGGTGACATTAAAATCGCAATTGCAATCTGGTATTGGCGTTCGAAGTCTGTTCCAAATTTTGGCCGGAAAAATTGTTATTTTTGCCGAAAAACCGTTCGCTGAGAATTCTGGGCCGTTTTTGCTGTTTGATTTTGATTAACACTTTGTTTGCATCACAATCACTAAAGTACAATGGAAGACGGAAGATTCACTAGTGTAACCAAAGAGGAGCAGACCTAAACGAACGAGGTCCAACTTAATACCGAGGTGCTTCCTCCTCCACCTCAGCCCGAAGGACCACCTCCCCTCGCTGACTCTCTGTTCCATGGGACAGCCAGCTGCCGAGGGGGCAGGTGTAAACCTTCCTCGTATCACTCGTCCTCGATGGAAACGAGCGGGGAAGAAAATGACGAGGAACGCCGACGTCGGCCGAGCTGAAATCACCCAGCTCGTCGACCGACGTACCTTGTTGCACAGACAAATGGAGACATTGCAGAGAATTTACGAGACTCAAGCTGCTCTATTGCAATTGGACCAGAAAACTCCATGGTCGAGTTCATCAGTCCTTCAAAGAAAGGTGGCAACTCTCGGGGAAGGGAGACGGGTGAGCGACGAGATCCTCCCCGTGATCCTGCTGTACCACCTAAGCAGGCCCTCCGAGATGCCCCTCGTCCTCGGCCTCGAAATCAGGAAAACGACAAGGTGATAGACCTGAGAAGCCAATTGAATTCCAAGGAACAGGAGGTAGACTCAAGAGACCTAAGGACGAGGCTCGGTCTGTCCAAACATTTAGCCCCTCCTCATCTCGTCATGGCACCTCGTTGTCCTGACTCTCCTCGACCTCAGCGTGATTCTCCTAGACCTCGGCGAGACTCTCCCCGTCCTCGTCCGTTTGCAAGACCGAGGACTCCCCAACCATACATAATGGTACTTGGTGGTTACGAGGCAGAACCGAGGCCAGACAAAGCTCCCTCTAGACGAGGAGACAACCGTCAAAATGACGAGGAGCATAGTAGGGTGAATGGTCACCCCAGAGATAAGTCCCACCGTAGCTCCCAACGCAGTACTTACTCTAGCACTGAAAGGGGAGTGGAAGCTAAATAATGGGAGCTCTTGAAACAAAGGCTCGATGACATGGAGATGGGAAAGAAAGTTGAGGGAGATGACTACGACTGGTCCACCCGTCCGTTCTCCCAGAGGATAACTGATGCACCACCTAACCCTCACTTTAAGGTCCCGAGCTTTGAAAAATATAACTGAACCACCGACGCAAAGGACCACATGCAAAGTTTTGAACAAACCATGAACCTCCTCACCAAAGCCGATGACATGCTCTGTAAAGCTTTCGCGAGCACCTTCTCCGAAACAGCCTTGACCTGGTTCCGTGAGCTGAATAAGGATTGCATCGATAGCTGGAGAGGCATGAGGAGAATGTTCTTGGACCACTTTTACACTGCTGGAAGGAGGAAGAAGAGGTTGACCGACCTTGCCAATATCGAGCAAGGGAAGAATGAGACCACCCTCAGTTATTACAACCGGTTCCGAACCATGGCAGAACAAGTGGAAGAAAGCCTCACTGACAGGGAGGTAATTGTTTGTTTTAATTCCGGATTGAGATCCGGACCCCTCATCTATGAACTATCCGCCAGAGAGCCAAAGTCCAAGGCGGATTTATACAACGTGGCTTATGCCATTTCCATGGCGGAGGATAAAAGCAAGAAAAGGGGATCCGACAAGACGGAACCAGAAGCGGCTGGCTCTCGCCACGCTTCCAATGGCAATGAGAAGGGTAATGGATCAAAGGGGAATAATAGAACAAGGGCTTCTGAAAAACCTAAAATTTTTACCCCACTTATAAAACCCATCACGGAGATCATGCAACTGGTGAACCTCCCCCCACCTCGTCCGCTGAGCAATACACCAAAGTTCCCTCGCGACACTTCTAAATTCTGTGATTTCCACAAGGACCATGGTCACAACACCGAGAGGTGCATCGCCCTCAAGTGTATGATCCAAAGGTGGGTCGACGAGGGAAAACTCGACCGCTACGTCATGAAGAAAGATGTCAAGCGGAAGCGGAAGGAAGAGGAAAGTGAAGCTGATGACAAAAGCGAGGATGATGAAGAGAGGCCTCCTAGGGCCAAACTGCATGTAATCCGAGAAGAGACAGTCTCCACAAGAAAGCTAAGGGACCAGATCCATGAACTAAGCAAGGTGTACCACGTTCCTTCTTGGGTTCATAAAGCGAAAGAGGTCATTAGCTTTTCTCCCAATGAATTGGCAGGGAGCCGTGCTACCCGTGAACAACCCTTGGTGATAAAGGGTTGGATTGATAATGTTGAATCTGAGAGACTTCTTGTCGACACAGGGGCCTCCCGTGATATTTTGTACTACTCTACCTTACAACTGATAGGCTTAAAGGACACCATGTTGGAGCCTTATCATGGAAGGCTGGAAGGTTTCTCCAATCATAAAGTTGGTGCCAAGGGAACTGTTGAACTAGAACTAGAAATCGATGAACATCCCTTCCAGTCCAAGGCTACTGTTACTTTCGTAGTCATGGATCTAACAAGTGATTATCATGCTATCCTGGGCATTCCAAGTCAAGAAAAACTTGGTTTGGTCACCTCCCTTCCTCACCAACGAGTCAAATTTCCTACTCGTGCTGGGATTGGATGCATGAGGGCGATCGCCAAGGACTTCTTGGAGAATGTCGTGAAGAGTCAAAAAAAATCTAAAAGCGTGGAGATAGATACCCCTGAAGATAATATCAAGATCTCTAAGTCTCTGAAAACTACCCATACCAGCTCTAGGATGAGTTATATCCGTGAGGTACTAGATGAAGAGCCTATGGTCCTAGAAATTGCAGCTGACCAGGGCATAGTTCCATCCGTCTCTGAGGCAGATCCTGTTCTCGTCAACGGCCAGAACTCGGGGGCCACCCTGACTTGAGGATAGTCGATCTGCCCGACGTTGATGAACTAATGGAAGAAGAAGGCCTCAACGTGAATGACAATGAGGGTAGGAGTATTAGAGAAATCATCATCGAGTCTCTGGAATTTCGAGGCGGTCCTAAAATGGAGCCAGTAGACTAACTGGAAGAGGTAGTCATCAATCCTGACTATCCTGAACGAAAAATTAAACTTGGGGGCCAGCTATCCCTAGAAGAGAAGGAAGAAATCATCTCCCTCTTGAAAAACAGTCTCGACATCTTTGCTTGGAGAGTTGAAGACATGAGGGAGATCAATGAAGAAGTAGCCCTCCACCGCTTGGAAGTTGATCCATTGGCACAAACCATCTCACAAACAAGGAGAAATTTTGCAAGGGATAAGGAGGAAGCTATCAAGGAATAGGTTCAAAAGTTACTTAGCGCCGGAATTATTCCAGAAGTAAAGTACCCCGTTTGGTTGGCCAACGTAGTGATGGTGAAGATACAAAATGGGAAGTGGCGAATGTGCATAGATTTCACTGATCTTAACAAGGCCTGCCCCAAAGACAGTTATCCTCTCCCCATAATTGACAAGTTGGTTGACTCCTTTGCTGGACACCGGACACTTAGCTTCCTAGATGCCTATTCAGGCTATCATCAGATCAAAATGGCAGAAGAGGACATCGATAAGACGGCCTTCCAAATACCTGGGGGAAATTTTTGTTATGTCATGATGCCCTTTGGGCTCAAAAATGCCGGTGCCATGTACTAGCGCATGGTGAACCAAGTATTTGGTGCACAGATAGGTCGCAACATGGAGGCCTACATAGATGATATGGTCATAAAGACCAAGGAGGGCAGGCATGCCCCTGACTTGGGGGAAACAATAAACAATCTTCAAGCCAATAATATGAAGTTAAACCCAAGCAAATGTGTGTTTGGGGTGACAGCTGGAAAGTTCCTGGGCTTCATGGTATCACAAAGGGGAATAGAGGCGAACCCCAAGAAGATCAAGGCCTTAATTGACATGAAGGAACCTACCAACATCAAGGAGGTTCAAAGATTAAATGGAAGAATAGCGGCACTTGGAAGATTCATCGCCAAATCCGCCGAAAAATTATTGCCATTCTTCAAGGTATTGAAGGGTACCAAGAGCTTCTCCTGGACTCCCGAATGCTCTGAAGCATTCCTCCGGTTGAAGGAGTACTTGGGTTCCCCTCCCTTGCTTAGCAGTCCGATTATGGGTGAGATGTTGTATGTCTTCCTAGCTGCCACTGATCATGCAGTCGCCGCTGTTCTTGTTCGAAATGATGAAGGACCACAGAGGCCAGTCTACTATGTCTCTAAGGCATTGTCAGACGTGGAGAGCAGATATTTCAACGTAGAAAAGATAGCGTACGCACTAGTTATTGCCTCAAGGAAACTACGTGCCTACTTTTCTGTGCATGTCATCACTGTATATATCAACGAACCACTAAAGAAAATTCGGCACAAGTTGGATGGCTTCGGACGTCTCCTAAACTGGTCTATCGCTCTTACGGAGTTTGATATCACGTACCAACCAAGGAAGACCCTCCTGGCACAGCCTTTGGTTGACTTCATGGTGAACGTCCCCACTTCCCGTAAGCAAAACACTTCGGAAGAAGAAGAGTCTCCCATCGAACTCCCGTCTAACTGTTGGGTCTTATACACGGATGGGTCGTCTACAAAGGAGAGAAGCGGAGCTGGAGTTGTACTAGCAAGTCCGGAAGGAGAGTACACCATGCAAGACGTTATTCGATTCAAGTTCCCTGCCTCCAACAACCAAGCTGAATATGAAGCTTTTATATTTGGTATCGAGTTGGCCTCCTTCTACGGAGCAACTAAGGTGGCGGCATTCTGTGACTCCCAACTTGTTGTCAAACAAGTAAAGGGAGAGTATAACACCCAAAATCCCACCCTTACCAAATATAGAGACCTTGTCGTAGACATGACAAAGAAGATGGAATTTTTCGAGATCAAGCAAATAGGCAGGGAGACAACCAAATCACGAACGTTCTATCTAAACTAGCGACTATGGATGTGTCTGAGTCTAACTCCAATCCATACGTAGTTTTTGCTGAAGAACCCGCGTATGAAAGGCTACAAGTCATGCTCCTAGATGGAGAGGAGAGATGCTGGATCGATGACTACATAGACTACATCGAGAAAAGCCAACTCCCGGAAGATGAAACACAAGCCAAACTTATCAAGAAGAGGTCACCAAGGTTTGTTGTGATGAACGGAGTCCTCTACTGAAGATCTTTCACTAACCCTTCTAAGGTGTGTCAACCCCAAGGAAATTGAGAATCTCTTGGCGGAAGTGCATGAAGGCGTTTGCAGCGGACACCCGGGGGCCAGAACCTTAGCTGACAAGATTATCTCGCTAGGTTATTATTGGCAAAACCTGAGGGAGGACGCGCACACCTATGTTAGAAAATGTGATAAGTGTCAAAGATTCTCCGACATTCCTAGACTACCGGCAGTTGAGCAGACACTTGTAATACCCACATGGCCATTTCATATGTGGGGGATCGATATCATCGGACCCTTCCCTCCCGCCCGAGGCAATTTCAAGTATGTGATAGTCGATGTTGATTACATTTCCAAATGGATAGAAGTGAAAGCATTGGCCAAGATAACGGAAGAGAACGCAATCAACTTTGTCCACGACCACATCTGGTGTTGATTTGGGCTCCCTCACACAATTGTTTCTGATCATGGACTCCAATTTTCTACGGCATTTACAACAGAGTTGGGAAGAGTCAAAGTCTGTCACGCTAAGTCATCTGTAAGAAGACCCCAAGGCAACGGTCAAGCGGAGGCTGCCAACAAATTGGTCCTAACAGCCCTTACTAAGAACCTTGAAGGACGCGAGGGCAGATGGTTGGACGAACTTCCCTTAGCCTTATGGGTTGTTCGTACAACCACCCGGGGGCCAACCTGGGGAACCCCATTTGTACTAACCTTCGGTTCTGAGGCTATGGCACCAGCCGAGATGGCCATCCCTACTGTGAGAAGTTCCCATTATGATGAGCAAGTCAACAAGGTTAATAGGCTCCTAGACCTAGACCTAATAGATGAGAAACGACTAGCTGCACAGATGAGGATGGTAAACTACAAGCAAAGGACCAAGGCATACCATGACAAGAGGGTCATCAGAAGAGTATTCCAAGTAGGCGATTGGGTACTTAGAAAAATTGAAGCAACTGGTCGGAAGGCAGAACAAAACAAGCTTTCCCAAATTGGGAGGGTCACTATATTATAACTCAAGTCATTCGAGAAGGGACCTACAGATTGAAGACTAAGGAGGGGAAAGAGATCAAGCATCCATGGCATTCCGACAATCTTCGAAAGTACTATCATTAATGTTAGTATATTTTTTGTAATAGATTAGTTTTCAGCTATCAGTCTTTTACTTTTTCAGTATGGTAGGATTGCAGTTCGATGTAATCAAATTCAGTTTATGAAATTTACTTCTTCAAACATGCAAAACAAGTGCCACTACTAATACATGGGAAGACGAGGATCCTATCCAGGACTCTTCAACACACACAGAACAGCGAGGACCCTGTCCTCGACCTACAAAAATATCAAAGTCAGAACGACTACTTGACCAACATTTAAAATTCCTAACAGCCAAGACTGAGGACCCTTCCTCGGCCTACTGGCTCGCCTTACGTCTTGATGAGTGTAAGTACCTAAATCTGGCTCATGCCTTCCGATTAAATTTCCCGGCAATTTCGGTAAGTTTTCCGGTAATTCCCCAGACCTTCCTAGTGTTCCGGAAATATTTCGGAACTGTTTTTAATTAATTTAGGGCTGAAGGGGATCCTTCCTAATTAAGAAACACGTTTTTCTTAATTAGGAGGGAAGGTTCTAGAATTTGCCACCTTGCATGGTTCTAGAATGCTGAGTCATTGTGGATAATGCCGCACGGCTGCATTAGCTTGCTGCCCTTAGCCGCACGGCTTCATTAGCCTTATCCAGACTGCCTATAAATAGAGCCCTCCTCTACCCACTCAACAACAACAATTTCCAACAACACCACACATAATACGAAGAAATACTCCCAAGAGGTTGTTGAAGATCCAAGAAGGTGAAGAAGAAGGCCAAGAAGCTCCCTCCCTCCTCCTTGAAGATCCAAGACCAACCTCTCCTCCTAGCTCCGCCCGAAGAAGAAGGAAGCCATTGGTAACCCCAAACGCCCTAACCTCGCATCCTAATTGCTTTATAAATTGCTCATTGCATTACTTTTATATTGCTTGGGACTTGGTAGATTAAAGATCATATCTTCATATTCCCCCTTCCCCTTTTGCATGCATTAGACATCATTTGTCATAAAAATGTAGTCTTTTCCCATAAAGGTGCATCCTTTGCACCTAAAACCCCCATTTTCAAATAAAAATGTCATCTTTATGCATCCTTTGCATATAAAAATCAAATCTTTTCAATCAAAATGCATCATTTGCATCCAAAATCACTTTTCCAAGCATCATTTGCTTTAAAGACCATGTCTTTACCATAAACTAGCATCATATGCTTTTCAAAATGCAATCTTTATGCATCATTTGCATAATGAATGCCAATTTCTTCAACAAAAATGCATCATTTTCATAAAAATCAAATCTTTATGCATCATTTGCAATAAAGATCATTTCTTTAAACTAAGTGCATCATTTGCAACCCAAAAATGTCATCTTTTCATTAAAGTGTCATTTTTACATACATTTCCCCCATTCCCCCCATTAGAAACCTAGGAACGGACCGGTGTAAAAGATCCTATCTTTACATCGTTTCTTCCATAAAGGTTTCATAATCTCTTTAGAAAGGGACACCTTGAACCCTATATCTCCAATTATCACTTAAGAAAGAGTATGAAGCATCTATACGAGCTCGACCGTCTTAAAGCGTAGGATTGATGGGCTAAGGACCTTTCCTTTTCTAAAGAACCTCATCTTTGACCATAAAGAGAGTCATTCTCTCGATCACGCAAGTCCCGAGGGTCCCGAGGTTAAAAATGCAATGATCACAAGTCACAAGATGAGGACGGGATCATAATCCCGAATACATAAAATTCCAAGAAATCCCGAGCGACAACCAACAAATGGTTTGTACGTCCGGAAGACGACTTGGGACATTCCCTCCTTATTTTCAAACACATGCACACAAGAAAGCACGCAAGCAAGCACGATTAATGAAATCATGGGAGACTTGCTCCGGCAAGGCACCTTGGGTGAACGCCAAACGTTCTTCCCAAGGGGTAACTTAACCTCCGAACCCATAAAACCTTTTTTTCAAAGTTTTGAGGTAATCAAAATGGTGTGGCGACTCCATTTTTCAAATTAAACCGGATGTCTTCAAACTCGTGTGAATCCAACAAAAACAAAATTTGGGCACACATTCACAGTTTGGCGACTCCGCTGGGGAAACCCAAAGGAGAAAAGCTTTTATTTTCAAAACAAAAAAAAATCGATACTCGGTATATAGGTGGAAACCACTTGCCCTTCCTGTACACTCCCTGACGTGGGAGTTGGGATAACCGGTGGTTTAACAATCCACGTACCAGTATCCCTTTTCGAAAAAAAAATTTGAAAAAATAAAAGAAAGCTTTTCCCTTTGAGCGGGTTAGACTCCCATCGCCGATTTCATTAATCATGCTTGCTTTCTTTACCATGCATTGCATCATTTGCATCTTGGAATCTGTGCATACTTTGAACGGGAAACAACCCGAAAAATAGCAAAAGGAGTGGAACCTGGAAAATTGATCCATGCAGTCGTACGGCTCAATCCTCATTGGATTCTGACCGGGCGACCTCAGTGGCAATTCCACCAGGAAAAATCATGGTTAATCTGGCAATCCTAGCAGCTTGGGGCTACTCAGCTCCATGGACCGGCGGGGCTCCCAGAAAATTTATGTGCTTATGTGTTGCATTCTCCCCGTCCCGAAAATCATTCCTTTAAAACACATTTCTGAAAATCTCTATTTTAACTCAAAAAGGAACATTTTTAGGAGACCGCACACTACGCGCACCTGATATATCCTGTACACTTTGCACGCACGTCCTTCAAACCCGAGGGTGGTTCCAGCTGCAGTCACGGACAGCCTTACGATGCTCCCGGGCGCGCACGGAATCATCCCAACCTCCCCATGGCAGCCAGTGTCGACCAATGCACAGTCCTGTGAATGTGTGCCCAAATTTTGTGGATTCACGCGAGTTTGAAGACATCCGAGTTATTTGAAAAACGAAGTCGCCACGCCATTTTGATTACCTCAAAACTTTGAAAAAAAGGTTTTTACTTGGGTTCGGAGGTTAATTTACCCCTTGGGAAGAACGTTTGGCGTTCACCCAAAGTGCCTTGCCGGAGCAAGTCTCCCAAGATTTCAATAATCGTGCTTGCTTGCGTGCTTTCTTGTGTGCATGTGTTTGAGAAAAAAAGGGGGGGGAGAATGTCCCAAGTTGTCTTCCGGACGTACAAACCATTTGTTGGTTGTCGCTCGGGATTCCTTGGAATTTTATGTATTTGGGATTATAATCCCGTCCTCATCTTATGACTTGTGATCATCGCATTTTAACCTCGGGACCCTCGGGACTTGCGTGATCGAGAGAATGACTCTCTTTTGGTCAAAGATGAGGTTCTTTAGAAAAGGAGGGTCCTTAGCCCATCAATCCTACGCTTTAAGATGGTCGAACTCGTATAGAGGCTTCATACTCTTTCTTAAGCGATAATCGGAGATATAGGGTTCAAGGTTATCCCTTTCCAAAGAAATCGTGAACCTTTAATGGAAGGAACGATGTAAAGATAGGATCTTTTACACCGGTCCGTTCCAAGGTTGGTGGAAAGGGGAAATGCATGATGAAAAATGACTCTTTAATGAAAAGATGACATTTTTGGTTTTAGCAAATGATGCTTTTTGATTGAAAGAAATGATCTTTATGCAAGTGATGCGTAAAGATAGGATTTTTATGCAAATGATGCATTGGAAAAGGTTTTTGAATGCAAAGGATGCATTTTTATTGAAAAGATTGGATTTTTATGTGCAAATGATGCATAAAAATGACATTTTTATTTGAAAATGGGGGTTTTAGGTGCAAAGGATGCACCTTTATGAAAAAGACTACATTTTTATGACAAATGAGGTCTTAATGCATGCAAAAGGGAAGGGGGTGATAAAGATGTGATCTTTATGAATAAATGCCAAGTCCCAAGCAAGATATATGAATGCAATGAGCAAGTATATCAATTAAAAGCAAGGTTAGGGCGTGCGAGGTTACCAATTGCTTCCTTTGCTTCTTCGAACGGAGCTAGGAGGAGAGGTTGGTCTTGGGTCTTCAAGGAGGAGGGAGGTAGCTTCTTGGCCTTCCTTCTTCACCTTCTTGAGCTTGCACCAATATTCTTCACGTCTTGGGAGTGTTTATAAGTGTATTGTGTATTTTGTGCCTCTATTGTGTGTGTTGAAATGGGTAGAGGAGGCCTCTATTTATAGGTAATCTGGATAAGGTGAATGAAGCCGTGCGGCTAAGAGCAGCGAGCTAATGCAGCCGTGCGGGCTTATCATGAATGACTCAGCATTCTAGAACCATGCAAGGTGGAAAATTCTAGAACCCTCCTTCCTAATTAAGAAAAACGTGTTTCTTAATTAGGAAGGATCCTCTTCAGCCCTTATTTAATAAAAAACAGTTCCGGAATGTTTTCGGAACGCTGGGAAGGTCTGGGGAATTACCGGAAAACTTACCGAAATTGTCGGGAAAATTAACCGGAAGGCATGAGCCAGATTTGGGTACTTACAGAAGCCCCTTGGCAACGTCACTTGCAGGGCGAGTGGGGTTGTCGATAGAAAAGGATCCGATCTGACGAATGCTGAGACGGATTAGATGACCGAGACGGTCGAGTGGCTGAACCTCTTGGAAGGCTACCTACGTATCCCGGAGGAATCAAGCCAGGCCGTAGTTCGGAATAAGATCCGCTGAGGAAGGGAGAAGAGAAAACTGGTCTCTTGCTGGGGAAAATAGAAAATGACCTAGGAGGTCAAGCAATTGATCCTACTGGGGATATGCTAGAAGTGACCAAGGTGGTCTCTATGAGGGATTACTTCATCACTGAGGAGCGACGAAGGAACAGGGTGACCGAAGTGGTCGGATGGCTGGACCTTTTATAAAAGGCTACCTACGTATCCCGGAGGAATCAAGCCTTGATCGTAGTTCAAGCATCACTAGATAGTTAGGAACGATGTCTAGGATTCTTGAGATTTTGACAATTAATGGAGGTTGTCACCTGATTGACAATTACTGGAGGATGTCACCTGATTGACAATTACTGGAGGATGTCACCTGATTGAAACTAGAGCTTACGTCACTATCGAGTGGATAGAGGTAGCTAGAGTTTGGTGAACTTGAGCATACGTCTCAATCTCTTTCGAATCAGAGATATGGGTTGCTAAAGTTTGAAAAACTTGAGCATACGTCTCAATCTCTTTCGAATCAGAGATATGGGTTGCCAATGACTTGAGCATACGTCTCAATCTCTTTCGAATCAGAGATATGGGTTGCTAATGACTTGAGCATACGTCTCAATCTCTTTCGAATCGTAGATATGGGTTGCCAAAGTTTGAATGACTTAAGCATACGTCACTATTCATGAGGTAGCTTAAGTTAAGAAGAACTCGACAATTCGGAGGTTGTCACCTAACGTTATCCCGTTATAACGAAATTAACGGAGGTGACTGGAAATAGAGCTTGATTGCTTAGGAGATAAGGGATATCTTACGAAGAGGGTGTTATCTCGGTTAGAGGATAATGAGGATTGGAGGCCCAAGTGGAAAGTCCAAGGGCAAAATCGTAATTTTTGCTCGGAGCGAAAGAGGCCGCCCGGCATGAGAGGAAGGAAAAGAAGCCGTACGGCTGGAAACTGATTTTTACACATTATTTAAAAGCAGATTTGAACGGGCCATTGGGCATTGTTGCCGCCCATTCAAACTGAGAGAGAGAGAGAGAGGAGAGAAGAAAGAATTTCGAAATTCTTTGAATTCCCTTGCTTCCCTTGATTTGAGATGGATCCGGCACCAAGACAAGCAAGGAGGAATGTCTCCGCGGCCGCTCAAAGGAAGAGGAAGGAGCTTGTCCTGGACGGATAGGAGGTATGACTTTCTCACGCCTCCATCGGAGCTCTATCCGGGAAGGAGGGAGCACAAATCGACGAACCCGCGATCGGTTGGGGTAAGCGTTCTTATTTGGCTCAAATCCGATGATTTTGCTTGATTTTTGAATAATTTAGGGCTTAACCCGAACTTAGGAATTTTCTAGGATTTTCTTAGGATTTTTGAATGATTTTGAGATGCATGAACAACCTATGAGGCTAAGAATATGCATGTGCAATTTATTTGATGAAAATTATGAGAATGACTCACTTTTTTCTCGCAAATGAAGTAAGAATGAGAATTGTCTAAATATGAGACGGAGTTCTTGCCTTGTGCTAGAACTAGGTCAAAATTCTGAGAAAACATGATTTTGGAAGATGAAAATGATTCATGCATGCCATTTTATTTGAAAAATAATGCTTATGTGCAAAGAATTGTGAAAATTATGATTTTGTGCCTTAGGAAAGCAACGTGCTTAAAATGACGTGTTTCAAATGATGAAAGTCACGTTTTTGATGCAAAAGATGCTAAAAAGACTTGTATGAATGCTTTTCTTTTGAAAAAATATGTGCACTTTTGTGACTATATGCATGCTTTTGAAATGAGATGAAGGACTGACACTTCTTTTGATGTGCTTGTCTACAGGAGAACAAGTCTAGGGGACCATCCTGAGATAGCGGTGAATCTTTGGCGAGAGGATGCCGGATTTTGAGAAGAATGGGGTGAACCCTAAAGAGTTGGTGAGGGCTACCGGTGCGGGACGCGTTTGTGGAGGCCATCGGCACGGGGATTCACATCACCTCAAAGAGCAAGGGCCTGGTTCGTGCTCTTTCTGAGTTTTGGTGGGACTCTACTCATAGTTTCCACACGGCCGGGGAGAGCTTACTATGACTCCCCGCGATTTTACGGCGACATCGGCTGCAGGTTCAGCGGAGGCCCGTGACTTGGAGAGACCACATTACAGTGAGGAGTTCCGAGCTTTGGTTGGATTTGAGCCGATTCCCAAGGGATTGGGTATGGAGACGAGGAATGTCGAGGTGGCGATCCCGAAGCTGCATGCGGGACTTTCTTTGGTAGTGACGTGACCGCCCACCGGTGGTTAGAGCTTTCGTGTGGTTGATGCTTTGTCGGTCACTATCGTTGCTAATTGGGACGCTAGCCATGACCGGCCTCCTTGACTCTTTGGTTGATGTGGATGGGATAGGGACGGTCTCTTGGGGAGAGGTCGGATTGGTGAGTTATACTTCTCTCTGGACATGTACAAATAAACAAAGTCAGCTTCTATGGATCAAGCTTCTCATTTGCCCTTGAGGTAGCCTCTCTTTCTCTTCTCTTTTCTCTTTTACTGTCTTGAGACTTCTTATGAGAAAAATGACCTTTTTGATGTTTTTGAACATGCGGGCTGGTTTTGCGAGGTGATCGGGTTCTTTCCTTGGAACCGGCAGAGTGATATCACCATTTTCCCTGCGATGGTTCGCCGGAGGGGAGATGTGAGGGATAGGTTCACGGGGAAGACCCGGATCACTTTCGACTACAAGATGGTGAAGCCTGTCCTCAATAAGGATGGACCGGATGGAGTGGACTTCTACCCTCGGGCGGGTATCAGGAGATTTTCTTTGGGAGATGCTATTGAGGTGACAAGGCAGGAGGTGGCTCACCGGGCTGACTTGCGACATCATATATCCAGGGACCGTTTCTCGAGCGGCATGGTCATGTCCCTCCATTGGACGCCATTACTCCACACGATCCTCCAAAGACGGATGCTGCAGCCCGTGGACCGGGCAAAGGATGAGATTGAGAGGTACCAGGGAGAGTATAGCTGCGGAGGAGTATTTTGACATGGGTACCCCCTACGCCGTGTTTGTGGAGCAGCCGCCCGAGGACGCCACGTAAGCCGACGAAGCCGGCGGTCACTCGGGGATATGGGGAGGATGAGCCTACCGACCCGCCTATCCCTCCCGCACACCTCTCATACGTCGTACACGGAGTACCGAGGAGGATGAGGATTCCCGTCCACGACACGAGGAGCCCCGAGTATACCCCGCCACCGATAGCACCGTGAGTATACTCTTAGGGTCTTATTCCCTTTTTAGCTTTCGATTTTCTGTTTTTGCAATTTCTCCGAGATTTTTCTGAGATTTTCTCTTCTTTTCTCGTGTTCCAGCTCGCACCTATGACAGGGTTGGTCGGGCGAATGTAATGGAAAGACATGTGCCGATCCTTGGTCAAGAAACCGGCTGCGCTACTAAAGCGTCAACAAGCGTGCAGGAGCCTGTGCGCAAAAGGAGGCACGTCGGGGGCGCGGCATCCTCTTCCTCGGCTTTGGAGTACTCATCCGCCAGGCCTCGTGGGCGAGGTCCTAATGCTGATATCTTGGAGCAAACTGGGCGGAGTACGAGCACGACAACATCCCTCTTTCCGATGTGAGCGACCGGGAGGACGTGATGAGAGAGCCTAGCGTCTATGAGCTGAGCAGTGATGAGGAAGCAGAAGAATCTGAGGCCTAGGGGGTCTCTAGAGTAGATTTGGAACAAAACAAACAATGAACACTTTTTATGCACAACTTGTTTATTTTTGCTTTATTTTGACGCCTCGGTGGGGCGAAGATATTGTATTTACGCTTTATTTACTTTTCTAATTTATGCTTTTTCAATTTGCATATTATCTCGAGCCTCGGGCGACTTTTTTGCTTGGAATTGGGGCTAAATCGGGCCAAAATAATATATAATGATATAAAACCGCTTGGGTGGCTTCGGACATGTTTTTGTACGGTTTTGGTTGAGAAAGTGGGGTGAAAACTCCCTTGGGCAGCAACTTTGGTTGCTGCAGATTTGCAATTTACATCGTGCAAATGAAGCCGTGCGGCATGGCCTTGAGGGCAAAAGAGGCCGTGCGGCTCACGGTTGTCCTGAATTCGGTCATTTTTTGAATAAAACCAAAGCTTGGCCATTTCATTTTATTTTCAACCCAAACTTGTTTCAACTGCTCCTGTGGCATATTTTGGACCTAAAGACACCACCTTTGATCACTTTTGCGATGGAGAGGCCCGTTAGACTACAAAGGGGGAAGAGAGACCATTTTCTGTCCGGTCTTCAATCTTGGGCGAGACATAACTTCCAAAATCACAAGGGGCCGCTTGATTCTTCCTTCAAGATCAAGTCTTTGTGGCATTTGAGGGATCTCCCGCCCGATTGGGACTCCGTTGAGAGCCGCAAAGCAAAGTTCGGGACGTCCGAAGACATGTTTACGCTTTTCTTACAACGAAATCATCCCAACGCACGAAGACTTCAGAGCCTTGATTGGGTGTCCCGAGACCGAGGCTATATCTATTCCGCCGATCGGAGACGTGCCGGTGGCGGTAAAGCTTGCATCTTTTCTCTGCAGATTCCTCCGGGAGAGGCCGAGGAGATGATGGTAGCCTCGGACAGATTGACCTTTCCGAGATCCCGGCAGGTTTGGATCTCCGCGCTATGGCTGCTACCATGGTGGCTATGGACGCATTTATCCTTTGCGTCTTTTCTGCGTTCTTACCGCCGAGTCCGTGGGGATTTGTCACGGTGGTCTCCCTGGACATGGTCGAGACTGCGCAGGCCGGGAAGGATATCGTCCCACCGGTTTTGGGGGAGACTTTGCATGGGATCGACAGGATGGCTCGGGAGACCATTTCATGAGGTCCGGGAGTCCGACCGTGTTGACTTTGTGGCCGCAGGAGAGGCTCGGGGCTTTGCCTCGGGGCTTTGCCGACTCGGTGCCCTTGGGTGATTTCTCGGAGAGGTGCGCACTGGCAGACGAGGACCGGGGTAGGCTGGGGAGGCGATGATGGCTAGGCTATCCACTTCGGACATCCGTTGGTGGATACCACACCGGAGGTTGCACCAGGAGGATATTTCAGGAGTCTTATGCTTTGTGAGGGTTCCGTGATTTTGCCGGTCATCCTTCTACATACCCGTAAGTACCCCAATCTGGATCACCCCCTTTCAAAGCACACCTGAAACACCGCGGACTCATCAACGCAGCCTCTGAGACCTCTCTCACTCAAAACCCTCTCAAAACCCTCTCAAACCCCCAACCAAACCAAGGGAGGAGCCTTCCTGGGATATTAAGTGACAAAAGGACCTTTTGGGAATTTTCAGAAATCGTAGCAATTAAGGTCCGTACGGACCTCTTTGTTTCAATGATTACTAAATCCCCTTAAAGTCCACAATATTCCCTCAAATCCCGGGAAAATGATTACTTCCACTGCAGAGTTGGTCCGTACGGACCTCTTTGCATGCAAGATGGTCCGTACGGACCTTATTGCTCGTGGAACACCATCATTCCGTAATATTCTCCATCATTGCATTCCTCAAATCGAGGAAATCCAAAATTCGGATAACCAAGAAGGTCCGTACGGACCTCTTTGCTCCGAAATTTTTACTATAAATAGAGGGCTCCCCTCCTCATTTTCACACACCTCCCTCTTCTCTCTTCCTCCCTTAGCCTTCTCGGCTCCCCTCTAAGTCCTCTCGAGGCACTCCCGCCCCTTCGGATCCTTCCGAGGCCTTCCGAGCTCCCTCGTGGTGCTCCGGCCTCCCCGAGCGCTCCCGAGACGCTCCCGCGCTGCCCCGAGGCACTCTCGAGGTACTCGAGGCCCCTCGTGGTACTCCGAGGCCTTGCCTCGGTCTTTCCACCTGTCCCGCTCTTTCCGAGTCAAACCGACGATCCCAAACCACGCCGAAACTCCGCCCGAGTGACTCCCGCCACCACAACGCACGCCGAACCTCTGCCCGAGTGATCCCGACGATCCCCACGCACGCCGAACCTCTGCCCGAACGCAGCCTACAACCTCAACTCACGCCGAAACTCTGTCCGCGGACAACCGGCATCTCCCGAAGCAATCCCGATCCGTACCGGAACGCTACTCCGACCTCAAACACTATTCCCCAGCGGAAGACAGACACGAACCAACATTGGTAAGGCTTCCTTCCTATACTATTTCAATACATTTCCATACATAGCATACAATGTAGACATCCGATACAGCATGCATTTTTAAAAAGCACACACACACACACACAACATTTAAAGGATATTAGGGGTATCCGAAAGACTCGTTTTACGAGGCTACTCGGGTGAGCTCTAATATTCTAATATTCTCTTCCCGGGGAGTCATCTGACCTCCGAACTCAAAATCTCATCACACAAAAACAGTTTTAAAATTATCTTTAAACTGATGCCCTTTTTCAATGTTTTGGGCTTAATAAAAACGGCGTGGCGACTCTACAAATGCGAAAAAAAACGGCGAGACTAAGCCGCCCCCAACGCGAAAGATGCCGTATGCCGGCCGCGAGGCCTTTCTCGGATCCGGGCTATTTCGCTTGGCGACTCATTGGGAAATTTGTTTTAAAAACTTTTAAACAAAACAAAAGATTTTTAAAACGATGATGAGGGTCAAACTTTCATTTTACCCCTTCCTTTAATCACAGTCGTGTGCTACAAGACGTGCTTCGTTTTTATTTTACAAAAAATAAAAATACAAAAAAATGCATCAATATACATCTCGTGCATACATTTAAAATTCTTCAAAAACTTCTATTTTACTCGTAAAAGAATTTTAGAGACCGCACACTACGCGCACCGCCGCCTCGGTTACACCGCACTCTACTCACACCGCCGCCTCGGTTACACCGCACACTATGCGCACCGCCGCTTGATACACCGCACACTACAACCCTTAACCCGGAGTGGTCTCGCTGCAGGCCGTTTGGTCTTCCTAGGCCTCTTGGGCGCGCACGGGATCATTCCAAACATCCCATCCTAGCCAAGCGTCAACCCCGCACGTTTGAGTCTTGAGTCACACTCGTCCGCACTCGGCTGGTTTTTACCTGGGCCCGTGTCATACACTCGGATACATATACCATGCCGGCCATTTTCGAGTCAAGGCTCGGAACTCAAGATCCCTTGCGCAAGCAAAGCGATGAAAGGTCATGCTAAAATCTTGACCTCGATCTTGATTTCCGAAGCTACACCTGCACGATGTTCCGTCCCGGATATACATCCATGCTCGCATGACACCATGTCATCACGCCTTTGATACGTCGCCCATGACGATATGACCCACCAACGCCTAACGTCACAGATCCCTTGCGCAAGCAAGGTAAAGAGAGGTCATGCCGAACTCTTGACCTCGATCTTGACTCGGTGGCCGGCTCGGTTCACTATTCACATGGCTAACGCATCAAAACGAACATGACAAAGCTCGGTCCTTAGGTTCGATTTTCTTTTAGGCCGGTGGAAACCGCTTGCACTATAGGACCTCGCCCGGGCCGCCCACCCCGGGATGTCGAAATACAGTGCAAAACGAGGGGCTTATAGCCGCACGTATGGTCTCCACCGACCCAGATCTAGCATAGTTGTGAAAAACAAGAGCAATCTTTTCCAACCTACCTAGGATTCTGAGAAAACATGTTTTAAGTAAATTAAAACAACAAAAAAAATCAAAAATAAAAGAAACGGAAACCGCATGCCACGTGAGCTTTCCCCCTTCTATCCCGTTAGGCCATTCCCGTGTCTAAACCTTGCCCGTCACCCTCCAAATAACCGAGAGTGGTTGAGAATACCTGAAGCCGCCTTTTCGCATCGAGGTCACAAGGTCCGATAGCCCTTCCAGCTTCAACGGTCCGCACCGTCCAATACTCCCCATGACGGATCAATGTATAACAAAGTGAGGGAAACGGAACCCCGCCACTAAGGAATCTCCAGACAATGGAGGAGGTGCTGCGAGCCTTCGAAACCATCAAGAAGCGCCAAGAAGAACAAAGAAGCTCGGATCGTCGACACCTTGCGTCTTCGAGGAACAGCCAGCTCCCCAACCCGATGGAACCTTTGTTCTCATAGAGGACGAAGATATACCGGCTCCCCGGTTTCTCAAAGCTATCGCAGTCCCGCCTCCGCCAAGCTACGAGATCCCAAAGAACGCAAAGCGCCCCGCTCAAAGCTCCTCAGCGCTGGGCCAAGGCCCGACATGCCCGCCTCAAGACAGCCCGCTTCCGGCTCGCACATCAAGCTCGCACCAACAAAGACACATACGTGCTCGCTCCGCTGTATCCCAATGCATCTCGGTATCCCCTGTGATTCAATCCTTTGCCTCTATACGAGCCTCGCAACCACAATCAAAAGTCCCCATTCTTACCAGTGGACAGCATCCCGAGCGGATATCCCGACATCTCAAGTTTGCCACCGCTAGTCTCGCCAATTGGGGCTAACGAATCGTTTCCCAGCCTCCCAAACACAACCCTTAGCGGACCTAGCAATCACGCCTCAACTTCAACACCCTGCAGGGTATGGGTTGGTATACACTCAACTACCTCCCCAAGACTCCCGAATGGCGATCCCATCGCCCAATCCACCCCCATCTTCGGTGTCCGTCCCCGAAAACGGTAACCCACCTCGCATACCTGATCCCCACATGGCCCGGCTGATTGAACAAATGAAAGACATGCAAGGCAAGCTAGCTAGTTCTCAAGGACTCCCTCCCGCCACCGATCCGAACAAAGTGGTCCCTCTCCCTCCAAAGTTCGTGATGCCGGAAATGGAAAAGTTTGACGGGACAGTAATGCCCAAAACCCACATCGACACCTACGTCCCGGGTATGAGAGCCAAAGGGGCAACCCTCAACAGATGGCGCATCATTTTCGCATTCCTCAAATCCACAAAGACTAAGGTGGTTCCTCAATGTGAAGGCGTAAAACCGCTCCACGTGGGATCGATCGTTGAAATCTTCCCCGGAGAAGTACCGCGCCAATCTTGAATGGGAAACAAACCGCCATGACTCCGCAAGCCACCGAACAAAAGGATGACGAACCAAATGGGCGAATTCTACAAAAGATGGAACCGGAAGCTAAGCGAGATAATGGATCCACTTTCCAAAGAAGAGCAGATGGACATCTTCCATTCCCGCCTCAAGCCATCTTTGAGAACCTTGATCGCCCACCATTTCTATCCGTATCTCCGTGCCATGGTCAACGCCGGACAAAGTTTGAAAAGACTCGAGTCTTCAAAAGGCAACAAAGAACCCCCGCCTCATCTTACCGCTATCGAACAAACTCCGGCAACTTCAACTCCCGCCCGACCAAAGGAAAGGAAGCAAATGAACAAGGCACTACATTCGAACGGAGCTCAAGTAAACCGCGATCAAGCAGCCCCAAAGAATAGCAACCCCCTCGCTTCCCACGCCCAAAGATTTAGATAACCCGGAAATGCCCTCGGGTCAAGTATTTCAAGCTTGGGTGAAGCGAAATCTTCTCAAACCACTCGAGAATTTCCAACCGAAGACCCTCAAACCCAACATGGATATGAGCAAGCACCGCGCCTTCCACAACTACCCCGGCCACACCACCGACAATTGCTTCGTACTCAAGCAGTGTGATTCAGTGGGCTCATTGAGGAGGGAAAATTGGAACGCCCTCGTGGTCCCAATACCATTGGAAATCCATTCCCGTAACGACAGTGGTAAACTCAATAGCCGTTGACGAAACTCCAAGCGAGAGCGCACTCCCGCAATTTCCGAAACCGTCGCATGCCGTCCCGCTATGACCGGGAGCGTGAAACAAGAGTCAAAAGGTCTCGTGACCGGGAATTCCGACAAGAACGCCCAAGGGCCACCGTCTCCCTACGATCTTTGCCCCAGCCAAGGCATACAAATGGATGGATCGAACGTTCCTGCAAGAGACCGAGTCCAACGGTAGCACGGGAAGCGGTTTAGCCTTCACAGACGATGACTTGCCAATATGTGAGAATCGGCACAACGAAGCCCTCCTCATCCTCATAAAGATAGAGATGTTCTTCCTCCCGAACGTCTTGATTGATAACGGCTCCGCAGCCAACATCATCGCTTTAAGCACATTGAAACGACTCCGCATCGACCGTTCTCTCGATAAGGCCTTCACCTGTAATCCGAGCCTACGACTCCACCGCACGACCAATCGTAGGAGTCATCAATTTGAGGATCCAATTCGACGTACAACCGGAGCTCGGTAGAGTTCCAAGTCGTGGAAATCAAACCAACCTTCTCTCGCTTTGTTGGGACGGCCTCGATACATCGATGAAAGCAAGATCATCTACTCTTCACCAATGCGTGAAATTCATCAATGCCAATGGAGCGATCGAAGTGATCCGCGGAAGCAAGCAGTAATGGCAAGTGCTTGGCCAGCAAGCTATGACCTGTAAGAAGGTCCCGACATGACCGAATACTCTTCTCCGTATGATTCTCCTACCCCGTCCCGCTACGAAGTGGATCCTTACATCCACGCTCTAAGCCGCGACGAGCCGGAAATTGAAGAACTCATGGGTCAGATGACAACTCGACATATGCGATCGTGAAGAATGCTTGAGAGAGGATCAAGAGATGGATGCCCTAATGGAGATTGATCGAGGAGTAGACCCTTACTTCGCCGAAAACCCTCTTGCAACCGGCTCATCACCGATCCCCGCACAAGACAACCCTCTAGCCGACACTCTCGGATCTTACTGTGGACAAACCCATCACAGCCTAGTTCAATTCAACATTCCTGTCCGACCCGGACGAACAATGGCGCAACCTCCTCCAAGGCTTAATCGTGGAAGGAGATATAGCATGTCCGCCGAATCGACATTGTAAACGCTGTCCAAGCAAAGATCCCGCATAAAGAAGCGCATTCTATGAAAGTGATCAACATCAAGCAAGAATCCACTCCGACCGCCGAATGCTTCGCCTCCTAGAAGTAGCCCTCGCCGACTTCTATCATCAAAAACCCCCAAGGACTCGGTGGCAACACTAATGGAGGGACATCATCGTGGGAGCAGCCAAAAACCTCCGCGATCCGGTTTGAAATCGAACCGCATGCAAGCTACTTTCCGGACTCATGCCAAGGGAAGATTGGCCACCCGAACCAAAGACCACTCCCTCTAGAGCTACAGCCATCCGAGAGTAATGAAGCCTCGGTCCAATCCCTCGTCGCCTATAGTCTAGCTTCGAGTCTTGTTGTCTCGTCTATTCACATCTTTGAGTCTTTTGACGGCTTTACGCCCGACGATTGTGAATCTTTGATCAACAATGTACAGCCTTCACGCTTTCAATAAAAGGTCCGACCTTCCTAAAAATCATTTCATTGCATCTTTAACAAATGATGATATTAACTAATCAAAACAAGTTAATAACAATTCATCTATACAAAAGGCAAACACATTAATTAAATAAATGCATCAAGCAAACATTTAAGCATGTTGTCAAACGAGAGAAAACCGGGCCCAAGCCGCCGAGAAGGTTTTAATCACAACGATTTGCAAGATTGCCGAAGAGCCAAAGAGACGCAAGTCCGACGCCATTTCCAAAGACAAACCAAGATCTTCCAATACCTCAAGAGCGGGAAACCACCTTCATGAACAAGGAAGACCCACACACGTAGGGGTCAAAACCAAGAGCATCATGGCCCTAAAACGCCTCGCCTCTCACTTCGTCATCCTCGGGGACATGTTATACAAGAAACGCTACCACGGGCCACTCCTACGCCGCGTCGCCCAAGAAGAAGCAAGCAAGTTCATGAACGAAGTCCACAATGGGGCTTGCGGTCCCCACATGAACGCCAGCAGCCCCGATGCAAATCATTCTCGTGGATGGGCTACTACCGGATCTCCATGGAGGCATTGCATCCACTTTGTCCGAAGCCGCGACAAGTGCCAACGGTTCTCCAACCTCAATCATCTACCACCCCACGATCTCTACCGCATGACTACACCTCGCCCTTTGCCACTTGGGGAATTGACGTCATCGGGAAAATCGCTCCGCCAGCAAAGAATCGGTCACGAGTTCATCTTAGTAGCCATCGACTACTTCACCAAATGGGTCGAAGCCAAGTCCTACAAGGTACTCACCTCCAAGAAGGTCGCGCATTTCCTCAAGGAAAACATCATCGCCGATACGGCATCCCAAATGAGGTCATATCGACAACGGCTCACACTTCGAAGGGGAATTCGACAGATCGCCGGGCTGAATTCAAGATCACACGTCACAAATCTTCTCCCTACCGGCCACAAACAAACGGCGCCGTGGAAGCAAAGAAACAAAACCTCGAACGGATCATCCGAAAATGACCACCCGAGGACGAGATTGGCCCGAGAAGCCGCACCTTGCACTTTGGGGCTACCGCACATCGCCGTAATGTGCCCACGGGAGAAACCCCATTTGCCCCGACATACGGGATGGAAGCAATTCTTCCCATCGAGCTAGAAATTCCTCACTCCGAGTGCCGCCGGAAAATGACATCAACGAAGTCGAATGGCTCCGAAGCCGACATGACGAATTGGCTCGCTAGACGAGCGACGACTAAAGGCCATGGAACACGTCCGAGCCTATCAAAGCAGGATGGCTAGAGCTTTCGACAAGAAAGTCAAATCCCGAGACATCGTGGAAGGTGACCTTGTACTCAAAGAAAAGCCTCCCACTCGAACCAACCCACCGGGAAAATGGGAACCCACATGGATCGGCCCTTTCGTGGTTCAAAAGATCTTCTCCGAGGCGCCATGAAGCCGATGCACCTAGACGGCAATCCCTTCATGAATCCAAATAACGGAAGCAAACTTCGCAGATACTTCGCCGAAGAAGAACAACAGTGCATCTCTTGGCACTCCATGTAGTGTCGAACTACGTGCACTGAGCCCTCTAGTCCGGGAACGTAGGCAACCTTAATTGGTCCGGTCTAAAAATACACAAAAAGTCAAAAGTTTGAATGTCAATCAAGACCTCCATCAAGCTACGCACTTTTCAAGAACACGCCCCAAATAGCCACCTTGACCAAGTCAAACGACGGCGGCAACATCAAAGGACATCCGAGGGTCACTCAAAGATCAAACGACCGACTCATGTCTGCTTCCAAGCCAGGGGCTTGTCTTCGCCCTCACGCGCCACAAAAAAAAAAAAGAGCTCGAGCAAGGGCTCACAAAAAAAAATAAAAAAAATGAGAGCTCGAGCAAGGGCTCACAAAAAAAATAAAAAAAAATAAAAGAAGCTCAAGCAGAAGCTGCGAAAAAGAGGTCAAGAGCCCGACGCCAACAAGAGGCAAGGAAACTACGAAAAGACCGTCAAAACGACTTGTCAAGGGAGCATTCAACCTCTCACCAAGCACAAAGCCTCAAAGAAAGGGATTGCCGCTGTGGCCTGCATCGTCTGGGCCCGCGGATGCAATGTAAAAGTCCAAAGATGGACGCCGACAAAGTGCACAATGTAAGCAAAGGCAAACAAAAGATCTTGCGTCTCGACAAAGCTTTAAAAGTAAATCACAAATCACTAACGGTTACAACATTTCTTGATGAGTTCAAGCACGGTCTACTCTCAAGTTCACAACATGCTAAAAGACAAATTTTAATACATTTAACTAATAATGTGTTTGCAATGCAATGAATGGATACCTAGAGGTCATTCCGCGCCATCTCGCGCTTGTCCCCTCGCCATTCTTTCCTTTCTTCCTCGTCCCCGGCGAGTCTTCTTTCGCTCCACGTGAACCAACTCGCGTCTCTCGCCCGAGATCCGGGGTCCTCCCCGTAGAGTCAAATAATCCAAAGAGCTCTCGTGGCTTCATTCGCCCGTGCTTCGGCTCGGATCTCCTCCCCGCGAGTCCGTAAAGAGGACCTCTCCCCGTCGCCGGTCAACTCTAGTCTCGTAGTCAAACAAAGCGTCTCCCGTCACATCCAAAGGGTCGACCTGTGCTTCGGCACTCCTAAGGCAATAGCTACTACGGCAACCGGGTCCTGCACCGCTACACGCCTCGCTTTCCAAGACCACTTGGGACCGCCCAACACGCCGCTCATACCAAAGCCGATACCGAGTCGTCAATACAACGCTCCCGACGTCTAAGGAGTACCACAGAGGGAAAGCGGAATACTTCCATACCCTCGTAAAATACAAGAAGGCACCCGAAGCCGCCATACAAAGAGGAACTACCTCCGCAGAGCAAGGTCATCCTGCACCAACAAAGGCTCCCCGCTTCATCCCAAACCGCCGGAAACAAGCGACGGAATATAGAAGGAGGACCAAGACAAACCCGGAACTCGACAACGTAGGACCCTTCCCCGCAAGATCCTCCCGGTCTCAATCCTCCAAAGGCGGAACCCACCAAATGATCTCGATGCGTACTAAGCCGTGCCATCCATCTCTCCCAAAGTGATCGATCCATATCCAACACAAGAGGTCGCCGAGCAAATGACCACGGGCTAAACGACGCCTGAGCCTCTGGCATGGCCTCGAAGTCTCTCTCGCAGCCCACAAGGTGAGCAAAGCGGGGCTTCCTCTCATAAAACGATCCCCGCCGCGACGGCCGATACCATGAAGAGTCTCCCCAAAGACCAACGGGACAATATCCTCTCCACTCGCAAAGGCCCTACCACATCTAGCAAAGCGCCATCACAAATGCCAAGGGAACCGACTGTAAAAGCTGCCGCCATCACGCACAAGGCAAATACATCCCAAGAGACGTCACTCATCATCAACCATGAACCGCTCCTAAGCAGCTCGTAAATGTCGATATGACCCGAATCAAGGATCATGCCCCGCACTTCTTCCAACGAAGTACGAAGAAAGTCTCGCAAGCTTCACGCTCACAAAGAACGCCACCAATCAAAGGAAGCGAGATGGCCTCCACCTCCGGTCCTCCAATCAAAGCCCGAAAATCCTCAAAAGTGGGCACCATTTCATTGTAGGAGAAACAAGACACGTGCCTCCTAACATCCTGTAACTTCGCGGCGCCCGCAACAAATCCCAATCAGAACCAACTCCTTAAAAGACCAAACCGAGCAAAGACGAAACCTTACCTCGAAAGCCCGTCTCGATGCCTCATACGGCGCCGCATCCACGTTTTCAACCGCTCAAGGAAGTGTGCTTGCCTCTCCCGCGAAAGCCTCGGCAAAATTCTAGGACGTACGAAGAATCCATGGCAAAAATGGAGGTTCCTAGAGAAAATGGGGAAGAAAGCTCGAAATGGCCGCAAATGGGAAATGAGGAAGAACTGTGCACCGGAAAGCATTTATGTCCTTCCCAAAGCAAGGTTGGTCCGTACGACCTCTTTGCATGCTAAGTATGTCCGTACGGACCTCCTTGCAAACAGTAACCCATTTCCTCAAAGAACAAGACATAAAGCCACCGTCCTCAAAGAAACCTTGCTCCAAATCGCCCAAACACCGGCCAAAGCCATTCCCGCAAACAAACACTACCCACAAACACACTCTCACCACGTGGCATGTACAAAAATAAAAATAATAATAGCAACAATTTCTAGGACAAATCCCTGAATCACAAAAATGACATTACATCTTAAAATAAAATACCGTTTGCCATGCAAATACATGTGTTTTATTACAGTACCCAAAAATGTCTCGTTGCTAAACAAAAAAAAAAAGGGAGGGATATGAAAAGAGGGAAAGCAAATGAATACTAATCGTAATCCTCAAAGATCATCATCCTCGCCAAGGTCCTCCAAAGAAAAGTCGGGCATCCCAAAGAAACTCGCCCGTCACATCCTCGTCGCCGGAATACCGAGCACCCGCCCTGAGGCTCCCACGAAAAGTACTCAAGGATCAAATCCGGCGAAAGGATCAAAGAAAGAAGGCTCGAGGAACCCTCACCCCGTGCGCCATGCGTGAGGCATGAACCGATAAAAGGGCCGCTCCTCGAAGGCCCCGCAGCCTCCCGAAGATGTCCCGCATCCATGCTATGCCGCCTCAAAGGTCCCTCCCGCCGCGGCTCCGGCTCGGCTCTAGGCGGAGGAACGCCTGCGTAATGCCTCAAGGCATAGGCTCGTACGCCGGCACACGACGCGAAGACCGGCAGACATCTTCGACGCCATCTTCTTAGCGAAGGAGCGCATCGCCACGTAACGGCGAGTCAAGCATATCGTAGGCTCTCCCCGACTCCGCACCAACAAGAAGCCAAGGAAACGCTCATCAAATGCAGCTTATACTCAACAACAAAAAGAGAAAATGCGTAAAAGATGCCAAGATGGAAAAGAGTCAAGCACACTCACCGATCTGTCTGGGATCCACTTCAGATGCAAGCAGAGCTCAAGCCCGAACGGGCATGCACACCCTCCTCCTCGACTCCGTCCCCGCGGACGTACGTGAAATCCGGTCCCGGCATCGGAACCTCTCGGGAGCCCGCGGCGCCTCTCTCTCCGCGCCAAGCACTCGCGGCGTCCTCGCCTTCCTCCTCACGAAGGCCCCGTACTCCTCTCCGTATAAAATGAACTCCTGCACCGACACCGCCAAGGTACCTCTCGAAGTCAAGCACATCCATATCCCGGAGTCAAGCATCCCAAAGGGAGGGTCCTCTGAGCCACGGGAAGCACACCGGCCATGCCGCTGTAAGACCCGCTCCCCTGCATACATGACATCACAAGTCAAGCCCCGCAAAGATCTTCCGCCGCGCCGTCACCTCGGGAGCCCTCAAACTCATCCCCTCATACCGAGTCCACGGAACAAGACAAACCCTCACGGCTATCTCTCTCCGTACGCTCCCGCACATCCCCGTAGGCGATGGTGAGCTTCCCCTACTGGTCCTCCTCTTCCTCGCCGTACGAGCCCATCCCAAAGATAGCAGGTACGCAAAGAATGCCCCTGTGATCCCTATCCCACGGAAGCACCGGAAAACCTCATAAAACCACACCGTGACAAAAACAGAGAAGGCTCAAGCAGTAAAAGACAATGGAGAAATGACAAGTTGCTAAATCAAGAAAAAAAGAATAAACTCATACCTCCAAAGCAAAGTCAAAACAGCCAACGAATCAAGCCACCCCGCTTAAACCGGTCCAAGGAGAAGTAGAGCTCACCAAGCCTCGCTCGCCCCAAGCAATGTCGCAGACCCTATCCAGACTGGGCCAAGCTCTCCAACAGAGCAAAGGGAGCCGCGGTCGCGTGGTTCGAGAACAAAGTCTCTGACAAAGGCATACCACAAGAAGGAGCGCGCCAATCGCCCGCTGCCACCTCGGCCGGTACCCTGATGTAGGCCCCAATACCGGCCGTGATCCTCATCTCCACGTCGCCATACAAGATCCCTGTGCCCTCGCGAGGACGAGGCTCAAAGCCCAGCAGCCTCGGCCAACACATCATCGCCTATCATATCTCTCCACCGCACAGCCTCCTTTCAAGGAAAGCCCTGATCGCAAAGAAAATCGGTGGCGCCACCGTCACCTCGCCCCACTGTGGAAGGTGCGGGTGGTATCCCACCAATACTCGATAAACCCTGTGAAGACACTCTTGTTCTTCCTCGTGTCGACACTCCAAATGTGTTCTCAACGAACACACCTAGGCCGAAGCATAAACCAGCTCTCCGGGACTCGCCTACCGTCCACGGAAATATCTGCATCCGCCGCCATAGCTCCACAAATGCCTCGAGCGATCCCCGAAGTCTTCATCCTCTTGGCCTTCCCGCCATAAGCTCCCGCATCCCGCAGTAAACACAAAGAAAGGTACGTCAATCACAAGATTTAATATAAAGGCACATATAACCCGTCACAAAACACGGCACATATTGCACATAATTTTCACATACATTATACATATAATTTTTCCATGTAACCCGTCACAAAACACGGCACATATAATGCACATAATTTTCACATATATCATGCATATAATCTTTCTCATGCAAACCGTCACAAAAACACGGCACACACTGCATACACATTTTCTCAAAAGAAAAAAGGGGGGATTAAACCCTACACGACACATTTTCAAAAGAAAATCCGTCCCAACACAAAGACATATTGCACATATTTTCCCCACAAAGTCCGTCACCCAAAAACATGGCACACACGGCACGACACATATGCATAACACATTTTTCAAAAAAAAAATCCGTCCCTACACGGCACACACTTTCACATATAACCCGTCACAAAACACGGCACGTGTCACATTTTTTCACAAAAATTATCACTACACGATAATTTTTCTCACAATGTACATACATAAATAGCATTAGGTACAAAACACCAAAGCATGCAATTCACTAGATAGGCACTTTATTTTCACAAATAAGAGCTAATCTACACATTTCTGCACAAAATACACATACCCACAATTTTTACATGTCCATTTTCAACAATTCATCAAGAATTTCACAAAAAGGCATAAAATAAAAAAAAAAATTCAAAAATGCGAAAAACTAAAACCTAGTTCTAGCATTCAAAAATTCGAAAGGTGGAATCAAAACGGAATGCATTTCTTACCTCCCCGACGTTCATGGAGCGACGATTGTGCACCTCCGGATTCGGATACAAAACATCCGGGTTCTTCGAAGATGGAACGAACGAAATCCAATTCCTTTGGAGCTCCATTCGCTGCTCAACCACTTCCCGATCAAGGCTGACGACGACTCCTTCGAGATCCCTCCGCCATTGCAAGCAATTCAAGCTAAGAAAAATGGAAGATTTTGGACAAAATGGAGTTTTCTCTTTCTCTCTCGCCGGTTCACGAACCGGAAGAATGGGAAATGAAGAGGGAGCCTCGGAATTTAAGCCCGGTCAAAACTGGGAACCGTAAAAACCAAAGTGGTCCGTACGGACCTCTTTTGCAACTGTGTTGATCCGTACGGACCTCTTTGCAAGGGGTGGCCAAATTACTTTCCCCGCCCTTATAATCTTTGCCCCCGCCGTCCTAAGGCCTTTTCCAAAGAAATCCAAGTGTAATGGTCCCTAACCCTTCAATTCAACCACCGGCCGTCAAGCGTAAGACCGGTCCTCGCCCACTTCAACGGCAATTCAACCACCGGCCATCAGCTGTAAGACCGGTCCTCGCCACTTCAACGGCAATTCAACCACCGGCCGGCCAAGTAAGACCGGACCTCGCCACTTCAACGGCAATTCAACCACCGCCGTCGCCGTAAGACCGGTCTCGCCACTTCAACGGCAATTCAACCACCGGCCGTCAAGCGTAAGACCGGTCCTCGCCCACTTCAACGGCAATTCAACCACCGGCCATCAAGCGTAAGACCGGTCCTCGCCCACTTCAACGGCAATTCAATCCCCGGCCATCAAGCGTAAGACCGGTCCTCGCCCACTTCAACGGCAATTCAACCACCGCCCGCTCAACGGCACTAAGACCGGAGCTCAACACCTCCCAACGGCATTCAATCCCAAGGCACGAGACCGGTCCTCGCCCAACGGCAATCCAACCACGCCCGACGGCAATTCAAGAAGGAGCCAACACCTCCCAAAGACGAATATCAAGGCACAAGACGCTCCAAACGCTCAACGACAACTCAACCATCGCTCCTCAAAGAGGTCCGAAGTCATCTTCCCAACAGTAAAAGGGCCCCTACAAGGTCACGCATCCCCAAAACAATTCAAGCACCGGCAGCCGATGTAAGCCCGAATCTCGCCCACTTCAACGGCAACGCAAGCACCGGCCATCAAAGTAAGCCCGAGCTCCTCCCCAACAAGTCAAAGTGGAAGTCATACAAGACCGCATATCCTCAAAGACCGACCATCATCCTTGCCCACTCAACGGCAAAACAAGCACAAGAAGGAGCCAACACCTCCGAGTACAAGTCCCAAGGCACGAAGCGCTCCAAAACGCCAAATGGTGAAGCAATCACCGGCCATCATCCTTGCCCACTTCAACGGCAACGAAGCACCTAGCCATCGTAAGTCCAACCTTTCTACATCAACATGCAAAAACACAAAGGCATCTACGCTCTCGAAGCACAAGGCAGCCACGCCTCCACAATCGCGGCTAGAAGACGATTCAAAGTCTCGCGCATTACATCCACAATGCGGCTAGAAGACGATTCAAAGTCCTCGCGCATTACATCAAACCGCGGCTAGAAGACGATTCAAAGTCCTCGCGCATTACATCAAACCGCCGCCTAGAAGACGATTCAAAGTCCTCGCGCATTACACCAACCGCGCTAGAAGACGATTCAAAGTCCTCGCGCATAAACACCAACCGCCGCATGAAGACGATTCAAAGTCCTCCATCGTGGCACCAACCGCCGCCGTATGACGATTCAAAGTCCTCCAACGTGGCACCAACCGCCGCCGTAAGACGATTCAAAGTCCTCCAAGGATAACACCAACCGCCGCGTAAGACGATTCAAAGTCCTCCCGTGGCACCAACCGCCGCTGTATGACGATTCAAAGTCCTCCAAACAGGCACCAACCGCAATCGAAGACGATTCAGGTCATCACTCTATCTCCGGCCCTAAGGCCTTAAACCACCCGATTCGGAAAATCGTAAAATTTCCATCCCAGACACCACCACGTCCTCACAATTGACCTCGCGGTCACCACATCTTAGGACACCACCACGTCCTCACCACCGACCTCGGCGGTCACACAACACCTTCAGGCACCACCACGCCCGCATTCACAAAACACTCACCCCACACCCGAACTACGACTGTGCTTGATTCCCGCTGTGGATACGTAGGAATCCTATCACAGGTCCAGCTTATTGACCTAAACGGTCACACAAAAGGACACCACCACGTCCTCACATTGACCCTCACGGCCACTTCCTCTCCCAAAGACGCGATCCAGCATTAGGACCCTTATCTTATCGGCGACCCCACTTCTTTCATAAGTGACGCTGTCGAGGGGCTTCGTAAGTACCCCAACTGGATCACCCCTTTCAAGCACACGGAAACACCGCAGACTCATCAACGCAGCCTCGTAGACCTCTCTCACTCAAAACCCTCTCAAAACCCTCTCAAACCCCAACCAAACCAAGGGAGGAGCCTTCCCTGGGATAAAAAGGGACAAAAGGACCTTTGGGAATTTTCAGAAATCGTAAAGCAATTAAGGTCCGTACGGACCTCTTTGTTTCAATGATTACTAAATCCCCTTAAAGTCCACAATATTCCCTCAAATCCCTGGGAAAATGATTACTTCCTCGCAGAGTTGGTCCGTACGGACCTCTTTGCATGCAAGATGGTCCGTACGGACCTTATTGCTCAGGGAACACCATCATTCCGTAATATTCTCCATCATTGCGCATTCCCTCAAATCGAGGAAATCCAAAATTCTCGATAACCAAGAAGGTCCGTACGGACCTCTTTGCTCCGAAATTTTTACTATAAATAGAGGGCTCCCCTCCTCATTTTCACACACCTCCCTCTTCTCTCTTCCTCCCTTAGCCTTCTCGGCTCCCTCTAAGTCCTCTCGAGGCACTCCCGCCCCTTTCGGATCCTTCCGAGGCCTTCCGAGCTCCCTCGTGGTGCTCCGAAGCCTCCCCGAGCGCCTCCCGAGACGCTCCCGCGCTGCCCCGAGGCACTCTCGAGGTACTCGAGGCCCCTCGTGGTACTCCGAGGCCTCGCTCGGTCTTTCCACGGTGTCCCGCTCTTTCCGAGTCAAACCGACGATCCCAAACCACGCCGAAACTCGCCCGAGTGACTCCGCCACCACAACGCACGCCGAACCTCGCCCGAGTGATCCCGACGATCCCCACGCACGCCGAACCTCTCGCCCGAACGCAGCCTCGCAACCTCAACTCACGCCGAAACTCGTCCGCGGACAACCGCATCTCCCGAAGCAATCCCGATCCGTACCGAACGCTACTCCGACCTCAAACACTATTCCCAAGCGGAAGACATACACGAACCAACATTGGTAAGGCTTCCTTCCTATACTATTTCACTACATTTCCATACATAGCATACAATGTAGACATCCGATACAAGATGCATTTTTAAAAAGCACACACACACACACACAACATTTAAAGGATATTAGGTATCCGAAAGACTCGTTTTACGAGGCTACTCTGTGAGCTCTAATATTCTAATATTCTCTTCCCGGGAGTCATCTCGACCTCCGAACTCAAAATCTCATCACACAAAAACAGCTTTAAAATTATCTTTAAACCGATGCCCTTTTCAATGTTTGGGCTTAATAAAAACGGCGTGGCGACTCTACAAAAAACAAAAACGGCGAGACTAAGCCGCCCCAACGCGAAAGATGCCAGATGTCGGGGCCGCGAGGCCTTTCTCGGATCCGGGCTATTTCAATACCCTGCTTGGTATCCAGGCAGTTTGGGGCTTTACAGGAGCCTTTGAGTGACTAGGAGGACATCCGGACCATGGAGGTGATGTCTCTAGACATGAGGGACCCAGCCAGCTTCACTTTTTTCTCGAGGGCTTGGACATACACTGCCCCACCCAGGGCTATCTTTAGGAGCAGGAAGAGCACGATCTTGACCACCGTCTACTTGGACCGGGTACGAGAGGGAGATGGGAGCGACTCAAAGTTATCTTGGAGGATAGACGCCGAGTTTTATTGGGGGCCGACCACGACTCGAGTAGGACTCGGAGGAGACCGAGGCTAAGGCGAGTTGCCATAACCAATCGTGTGACTTGGTCGGTGACATGGAGGCCTCTGCACAAGAGGTTGTCCGAGGTTGCTCATTTGACCGAGTCTCGTAGGGAGGAGATACGTACTCGTGCTCGTATAGAGAGAGCGCTTATTGACACGGGGTTGGTAGAGGCTCCAAATGAGGATACCGTGAGGTCGGGATGAGGGATACCGACATTATTGAGAAGAAAAGGAAGAAGACTCGACGAGGTCGAGGAAAAGGGAAGAAGACCGAAGAAGACTCAATAATGACGACCGACAAGTCTTTTCTCAAGATCCTCTTATTGCCATTTGCAAACACATTAGTTTATTTAGGCATTTTATTGTATTTTAGATCTTTTCAGGCAGTTATCAGAGTCAAGAGGTAGACCGTGCTTGAACTCATCAAGAAATTTTTGACTTGTAATGAACAAGAAATATTATTTTAGAAATTAATCAAGACATGTTTCATGGAAATTCAAATGTCTTATTACTTGGGACCCGTTTTATGAAAACCGAAATACCCTTTTATTTATTGCTAAGGACGCACTTTATGGAAGCTTTATTGCCCTTTTTTATTGTTTAGACCGAACCATATATGGCCGCCTACGTTCCCCTTTTACAAGAAAGGCTAAGGGGCTCAGGTCTACGTAGTTCATTCCGGTGAACTAACAAAACTAAGTCTTTTTTTTTTTTTTTTTTTTTTCCGTGCAACCCCGTTTTTTGCCTAGACCGCCCTTTTGGGGTTTTTCAAATTTAGCCGGGTATTACTCTTTTTCACTAAGATTTTTCTTTTTTTTTTTTTCTTTTTTTTTATTAGACATAGTATCTTCTGAGTTTATCACCGTTGACCGGGTGGACAAAGGGATTGCCGTCTAAGTCTCGCAAGCTTCATTGCTCCTCCCGACAAGATCTTCTCGCACTACATAAGGGCCGATCCAAACGGGTTCCCATTTTCCTGTGGGTTGTCTCTAGTAGGGGGCTTTACTTTCAAGACTAAGTCACCCTCTTTGATGTTTCCGCTTTGACTTTCTTATCAAACGCTCCGCCATTCGCCTCTGGTAGGCTCCTCGGTGTGCTCCATGGCTTTGAGCCTTCTCTCATCGAAAGTGGCCAATTCATCATGCCGGCCGTAGCCATTCTACTTCGTTGACACCGTTTTCCAGAGGACCCTTAATGACGGGATTTCCAACTCCACCGGTAACACCGCTTCCATCCCGTAAGTTAGGGCAAAAGGAGTTTCTCCCGTGGTCGTTTCCGACAGACGTTCCAGAGCCCTGAGTGCTAGGTGCAACTTTTCGGGCCAATCACGACCACGGGTGGCCATCTTCCTGATGATCCGCTCGAGTGTCTTATTAGCAGCTTCCACGGCTCCATTGGTCCGAGGTCTGTACGGGGATGACTTGTGGCGAGTAACTCGAATTCTCGACAGCTAGCCTATCGCAGCCTCCTTCGAAGTGTGACCCATTATCGAAATGATCTCGTTGGGCACCCCATATCTCGCACATTATGTTTTCTTTGATGAACCGGGCCACTTTTCTCGGAAGCGAGGACCTTGTAGGACTTGGCCTCTACCCACTTGGTGAAGTAGTCGATGGCTACCAACACGAACTCGTGCCCATTGCTTCCTCGTCAGGCTATTTTCCCTATCATGTCAATGCCCCAAGTTGCAAACGGCCAAGGAGTCGCCATGCAGCATGTGCCGCGAGGTGGGAGATGGTTGAGGTTGGCAAACCGCCGGCACTTTTCGCAGTTCGACGTGCCGGACGCAGCCTGTCTCCATGGAGATCCAAGAGTAACCCATTCTCGAGGATCACTTGCATCGTGGCTCGGCATTCATGTGAGGACCGCAAGGACCATCGTGAACTTTCGGTCATCAACTCTCTCGGCTCTTTCTTGAGTGACACATAAGAGGAGCGGTCCTTGATACCGCTTCTTGTACAGGTTGCCTCCTAGGATGACATAATGGGAGGCCAACCTTTTCGTGGCTCGCAAGCTTTTGGCTCGACTCCTTCTTTTGGTCTACCTTCTTCGTCTCCTCGAAAGCCGACTCTCCGTCTTTGAGGAATTGGTAACTGATTGTACCAAGGTTCCTTTATAGGCTCTGGTCCCGTGTCCACTTCACAATGTAAGGTCGGGGCTTCTCTTCTACCCACTCAAGGGCTTTATGGCTTTTCCTGGGATCTCTACCAAAGGAGGCTAGAGTATCTAGGGCATCTGCCCGAATACTGTTTCTTTTCCCTCGGCAAGTAGTGGAAAGTCACTTCTCGAACCGTCCGGCCAACTCCTCCATATGGGCATGATACAAGCAGTTGCGAGATTAGGGTCCACAGCCTTCCACTTGTTGGAGACTTGGTTGATGATCGTGGCCGAATCTCCGTAAACTTCGAGCTCCTTGACATTTCTTTCTAAGGCGGCCTCCAAACCAAGAATGCAGCTTCATACTCGGCGACATTGTTCGTGGCAGAAAGTTCAACTTGAGGGCTATGGGGGTATGCTCATCTTTCGGATCGACCAATAGCATTCCTACACCATTTCCTCTTTTGTTAGCGGCTCACAAAGAACAATTGCCATCTATTCTCGTGCTCAACCGCAAAGATCCCTTCATCTCTGGGAATTGGGGTTCAGCCCTCTGTCTTCATTATCGGGAAGTTCGCCAGTGATCTCGACAATGCTTGACCCTTGATGGCCTTTCCGGTCACATAGTTGATGTCGTATTCTCGCCAAGAAGAAGGACCACTTCGCTAAACGCATCGAGAGGGAAGGCTTGTCAAAGATGTACTTGATGGGGTCCATTTTCGAGACCAAATTCACAGTGGTGGGCTTACATATAATGCTTCAACTTGCCGACTACCTGCACTACCCCGCACAGGTTTTTCACATGCCGAGTAATTGAGCTCACTCCCCCGTAGCTTCCTACCGACAAAGTAAATGGCGTTTCTACCCGAGAATCTTTCTTCTCCGAGCAAGCATAGCCCCAACCGCCGTGAAACATGACAAGAGATAGAGCGTAAGAGGCTTCATTTGCCTATGTGGGGGCATAAGACGGGGGATTTACTAAGTATGCCTTGATCTCGGTCAAAGGCATCTTGGTATTCTTCGCCCATTCTCGTGTCCACATTCTTCTTCATGAGCTTGAAGATGGGCTCGCACATAGTGGTCAACCGATTGACGAAACGGCCGATGTACCGCAATTTACCCATGAAGCTCTTGACTTGTCCGGGTTTGAGGTGGCCTCATATCCATGATGGCTTTGATCTTTCTGGGGTCAACTTCTATACCTCGCTCTGTGACCATATACCCAAGCACTTTTCCCCTTGTCACTCCGAAGGTGCATTTTGGCATGGTTTAGTCTCATGGAATGCCGTCTCAACCTCTCTCAAAGAATTTTCGTAGGTCAACAAAGTGTCGCCCACCCTCTCCTTTGGAGTGGATTATCATATCATCTACGTAGACCTCAATCTCCTTGTGGATCATGTCATGAAAAAGCGCGATTGCCGCCCTTTCGTAAGTAGCCCCGGCATTCTTGAGCCCGAATGGCATTACCGTATAACGGTAGGGTTCCCCATGGTGTGGTGAAGGCCGTCTTTTCTTGGTCTTCCTCGGCCATCTTGATCCGGTTGTAGCTCGCAAAGCCATCAACGAAGGATTTGACTTCGTAGTTGGCAGTGGAGTCCACCAGATGTCTATGTTTGCGAGAGGGTAGTCGTCTTTGGGGCTGGCCTTGTTTAGATCTCGGAAATCCACACAAAGCCAGCGCACCTTCCCATCGTCTTGGTTACGGTCACGATGTTGGACAACCATGCTCGGGTATTCAATGACTCGATGAACCCTACCCGCGGTAGCTTCTCAATTTCTTCCTTGACTGTAGAGACCATTCCGGCTTGATCTTTCTCGGTTTACGCTGCGGCTTAGCATCTCGGTGCTAGAGGGATTCAGGTGCTCTACTATCGAACCGTGTAGCCCCGGCATATCCTTGTATGACCATGCAAACACGTCGACGTATTCTCTCGAGCGGCTCGATCAATCGTCCCTTTCAACCCCCTGGAAGAAGCTTCCAATCTCAGTGTCTCTTTAGGTTCCTCAATAGTACTCAAGTTCACACTTATCAAAACCTCCTCGGCACTTGGGCACGGTTTTCCTTTTTTCCGAAACCTCGCTTAAAGATTTCTTTAATGTATTGTTCGTTTAGTGTGTTTGCATCTTGTTCAAATGATTCATTATTAACCGTTGTTAAGTTTTGAGTTAATTTATCATTTGTTAAGTTGGCAATAAGAGGATAATCGTAAAGATTTGTCATTTCATTCAAAATAAGGGGAAAGATGACATCGATTACATTTTCAAAATCCTCGGGCGTGAGGCCTTCTGATGACTCTAAGGACTGGAATTCAAAGATTCCCGACTGACCGAATAGACAACAAAGGTTGTTTGACACGACCGGTTGAGAAGGACGGGTACCAATCCAAGCTCCGTGATCATTTGTCGTCGATCGGCTATCGGCCCCGAGAATGTCTCCCAATTCTTCAATGGCATTTCTGTCTTAGTCACCAAAGTGCGAGGATTAAAATGACTTTCACCATCGTCTCCAATAACGGCAACTATCTCATCGTCTCGAACTGAAGTCAATCAAGTCACGGGATTTGTGCTTCTTCGTCAAACAACTCTTGCAAACCCCATCGATCTTCTCACCGCCGGCAGCTTCTATCTCGGCGATCTTTGGAAGAGCTAACTCAAAGGCGGAGAAGTCCATTGTCCTGGATGCCGACTCTTTCGACACCGGCCGGATTTCCTTCAAGACGTACTCATTCTCGAATCTGTAGTGGTAGCCCTGTGGATATCTGGGCAAATCAAGGAACATTCTTCGAACGGGATTGGCCGGCTTTCCCTAACTTTCTCAAGGTTCTCCGTAAGGGTTTTCGCAAGGAGATCTCGGCGATCACTTTCATCATATTGTGTCCCTCCTTTTGTAAAGTAATGGGTCGAGATGCATCGTAAGGATGGAGCCGGATCCCTTCACCTTTCGTGCCTTTAGCTTTTCTCGCATCCCGAGAGTTCGGTTTGTGCAGAAGCCATATCTCGTAGTCTGTTCCTTCACATCAATGATGGTGTTACGACCTTGAAGTCTTCTACCCAATCCAAGTCCCGGAAGATAACCCATTTTTCGCATCATTCTCATGGCAGGTGAGGGATTTTATCGGAAGTAGTGGTGAGGTCGGTGCAACACACTTGTGCCTTGGAAGAAGCTACGGAGAATCCGGTCAATGCTAACCCTTCATCATCGTGCTTGATCTCCAATATCGGGATATCCCAGTCCGGTTCCTTCTACCGTGACACTGTCTCCATAAATGGTGGTGATAGTTCCATCACTCGACCGAAATTTGACGCACCGATGCAAAGTAGAGGCTACCCCGTTTATCCGGTGGATCCAAGGCCGTCCCCAAGAAGGCAAGAATGAAATCGGAATATCAATAACTTGAAAGTCAACGTCCATGACCTTTTTCCGAACCACATCTTCGAGAGTGGCGATCCCCAAAACCGATCGTGCTGTGAGTCATAGGCCTTAATAGTCTCGACTAGAAGGCTTTAAGTCCATTCCTTTTATCGAACCGTCATCATCGTCAGAATCCATCCATTCCTATTCTCGTTTCCGACCGACTCTTCACCGTAGCCGTCCGAGAGGTAGGCAAATTCACGGCGCTGACAAAATTGGAAAGGTCAAACCGGCACCGGGATTCCAAAGTAGGCTCAGCCGAAAGGAGGAAAAAGGTCCCGTGGGGATGCAGAGGAAGCGAGGGTGTCGGGACCCTAACAATTGGGGTATTGGAGAAGACCGAGAAGGGGCAAGCCTTTGGCAATGGGTTATATGAAGATGGGGAGGGCATTGGTTATAGGCTAGCTCTTCTTCCTTAGCCATCCGGTTACCCAAACCAAGACTGTTTCCTTCACAAATCGGCCATTCGATTCTCGAAACCGAGGATTCTGCGAACCTGTCCGAGGATTCCGAGCTAACAAGTCGCCGACCCGGTGTTCTCACCCACTTCTTTCTCGCCAAGGGAAAGGGATAGGAAAGTTTTAGACTCGGGGTAGGTGTTTAGGTCAAGGCTCGTGCAATATGCAAATTAGAATCTTCAAGTTTACTTAAACAATGTTGTCTTTTATTAATATCTATTTGGTTGGAAAAGGGGGTTCTGCCCTTCTTTTTTTCACAACTACTCTAGATCCTGGATCAGTGGGTTCCGTCACTACATCTATAAGCCCCTCGTATTCCACCTATATTTCGACCTCCCAGGGTGGACAGCCCCGGGCGAGGGTCCTATAGGGCACGCGGATCCCACCGACCGAGAGTAAAGAACGCTCCTATCGGGTCTAGCGGGTCATAGGACCTTTCAACACACGAGCGATGCGGATTATAGTCAAGGCAATACCGGGAAAGTCTCGTCTCTCTGCCTTGACGGATCTTTGGCAGAGTTTCGCTTGAGCGAATGACGGTTTCTGACTTTCGGTAATGTCCGAGAGAATAATAGGCATGGGTCGGGCGGTAAAAAGCCGGATGACACGGTGTCACATTGAACTTCGTTGCATACACGGTGCGTGGGTCGGAATCGAAGTCAATGCCGGTCAAGATCTTGCCAATTTTTCCTTGTCGGAATTTTGGCAGAGCTTCGCTTGAGCGAAAGATCTTTTGATCTTTGGCAAAGACTCGGTCTTGACTCTTACGCATTCCGTGCGGGTCAAGGTCAATAGTCAATGTCGGAGTCAAGATCCCACCGATTTTCCTTGTCGGAATTTCGGCGGGAGAATTTCGCTTGAGCGAAAATCTTGGCTTCCGTTATGAGCTAAGGCTTGACCTTTACGTGGGTATGCAATCGGGCTATATGACACGGACTAGACCAAAAACCAACCAAAAGTCACGGATTTTTGAAACGTGTGACACGGACCGTGCATTGGTCGACACCGGCCGCCATGGGGAGGTTGGAATGATTTCGTGCGCGCCCGGAGCATCGTAAGGCTATCCGTGATCGCAACCGGAACCACCCGGGTTTAAAGGACGTGCGTGCAAAGTGTACAGGATATATCAAAGTGCGCGTAGTGTGCGGTCTCCTAAAATTGTTCCTTTTTGAGTTAAACAGAAATTTTCATAAATGTGTTTTAAAGGAATGATTTTCGGGACGGGGAAAATGCAACACATAAGCACGTAAATTTTCCTCGGGAGCCCCCGGGCCGTCATGGAGCCGAGTAGCCCCAAGTCGCTAGGATCGCCGCATTAACCTCAATTTTTCCCTGGTGGAATTGCCAATGAGGTCGCCCGGTCAGAATCCAAGGAGGATTAAGCCGTACGACTGCATGGATCAATTTTCCAGGTTCCATTCCTTTTGCTATTTTTCGGGTTATTTCCCGTTCAAAGTATGCACAGATTCCAAGATGCAAATGATGCAATGCAAGGTAAAGAAAGCAAGCACGATTAATGAAATCAGCGACGGGAGTCTAACCCGCTCAAAGGGAAAAGCTTTCTTTTATTTTTTTTTTCAAAATTTTTTCGAAAAGGGATACTGGTACGTGGGATTGTTAAACCACCGGTTATCCCAACTCCCACATCAGGGAGTGTACAGGAAGGGTAAGTGGTTTCCACCTATATACCGAGTATCGATTTTTGTTTTGAAAATAAAGCTTTTCTCCTTTGGGTTTTCCCCAGCAGAGTCGCCAAACTGTGAATGTGTGCCCAAATTTTGTGGATTCACGCGAGTTTGAAGACATCCGAGTTATTTGAAAAACGGAGTCGCCACGCCATTTTGATTACCTCAAAACTTTGAAAAAAAGGTTTTTACTTGGGTTCGGAGGTTAAGTTACCCCTTGGGAAGAACGTTTGGCGTTCACCCAAAGTGCCTTGCCGGAGCAAGTCTCCCAAGATTTCAGTAATCGTGCTTGCTTGCGTGCTTTCTTGTGTGCATGTGTTTGAGAAAAAAAGGGGGAATGTCCCAAGTTGTCTTCCGGACGTACAAACCATTTGTTGGTTGTCGCTCGGGATTCCTTGGAATTTTATGTATTTGGGATTATGATCCCGTCCTCATCTTATGACTTGTGATCATCGCATTTTAACCTCGGGACCCTCGGGACTTGCGTGATCGATAGAATGACTCTCTTTTGGTCAAAGATGAGGTTCTTTAGAAAAGGAGGGTCCTTAGCCCATCAATCCTACGCTTTAAGACGGTCGAACTCGTATAGAGGCTTCATACTCTTTCTTAAGCGATAATCGGAGATATAGGGTTCAAGGTTATCCCTTTCCAAAGAAATCGTGAACCTTTAATGGAAGGAACGATGTAAAGATAGGATCTTTTACACCGGTCCGTTCCAAGGTTGGGGGAAAGGGGAAATGCATGATGAAAAATGACTCTTTAATGAAAAGATGACATTTTTGGTTTTAGCAAATGATGCTTTTTGATTGAAAGAAATGATCTTTATGCAAGTGATGCGTAAAGATAGGATTTTTATGCAAATGATGCATTGGAAAAGGTTTTTGAATGCAAAGGATGCATTTTTATTGAAAAGATTGGATTTTTATGTGCAAATGATGCATAAAAATGACATTTTTATTTGAAAATGGGGGTTTTAGGTGCAAAGGATGCACCTTTATGAAAATGAATACATTTTTATGACAAATGAGGTCTTAATGCATGCAAAAGGGAAAGGGGGTGATAAATATGTGATCTTTATGAATAAATGCCAAGTCCCAAGCAAGATATATGAATGCAATGAGCAAGTATATCAATTAAAAGCAAGGTTAGGGCGTGCGAGGTTACCAATTGCTTCCTTTGCTTCTTCGAACGGAGCTAGGAGGAGAGGTTGGTCTTGGGTCTTCAAGGAGGAGGGAGGTAGCTTCTTGGCCTTCCTTCTTCACCTTCTTGAGCTTGCACCAATATTCTTCACGTCTTGGGAGTGTTTATAAGTGTATTGTGTATTTTGTGCCTCTATTGTGTGTGTTGAAATGGGTAGAGGAGGCCTCTATTTATAGGTAATCTGGATAAGGTGAATGAAGCCGTGCGGCTAAGAGCAAATGAGCTAATGCAGCCGTGCGGGCTTATCCTGAATGACTCAGCATTCTAGAACCATGCAAGGTGGCAAATTCTAGAACCCTCCTTCCTAATTAAGAAAAACGTGTTTCTTAATTAGGAAGGATCCTCTTCAGCCCTTATTTAATAAAAAACAGTTCCGGAATGTTTCCGGAACGCTGGGAAGGTCTGGGGAATTACCGGAAAACTTACCGAAATTGTCGGGAAAATTAACCGGAAGGCATGAGCCAGATTTGGATACTTACAAGTCCGTGTCACACGTTTCAAAAAACCGTGACTTTTGGTTGGTTTTTGGTCTAGTCCGTGTCATATAGCCCAGTTGCATACCCTCGTAAAGGTCAAGCCTTAGTTCATAACGAAAGAAGAACTCTGCCAAAATTCCAACAAGGAAAAATTGGCGAGATCTCAACTCCGACATTGACTAATGACCTTGACCTGCACGGAAATGCGTAAGAGTCAAGACCGAGTCTTTGCCAACAAATCAAAAGATCTTTCGCTCAAGCGAAGCTCTGCTGAAATTCCGACAAGGAAAAATTGGCAAGATCTTGACCCGGCATTGACTTCGATTCTAACTCACGCCCGGCGTATGCAACGAAGTTCAATGTGACACTGTGTCATCCGGCTTTTGCCGCCCGACCCATGCCTATTATCTTCTCGGACATTACCGAAAGTCAAAACGTCATTCGCTCAAGCGAAATTCTGCCAAAATCCTATCAAGGCAGAAAGACGAGACTTTCCCGGTATTGCCTTGACTATAATCCGCATTGCTCATGCGTTGAAAGTTCCTATGACCCGCTAGACCCGTTAGGAGCGTTCTTTACTCTCGGTCGGTGGGATCCGCATGCCCTATAGGACCCTCGCCCGGCCGTCCACCCCGGGAGGTCAAAATACGGGTGGAATACGAGGGGCTTATAGACGTAGTGACGGAACCCACCGATCCAGATCTAGAGTAGTTACGAAAAGAAGGGCGAACCCCTTTTCCAACCAAATAGATATTAATAAAAGACACTGCTTTAAGTAAACTCGGAAGATTCTAATTTGCATATTGCCCGAGCCTTCACCCTAAACACCTTCCCCGAGTCTAAACCTTTCCTATCCCTTTCCCGCAGCCGAGAAAGAAGTGGGTGAGAACACCGGGTCGCCGACTTGTTAGCGCGTAATTCTCGAGCGTTCGCGGAATCCTCGGTTTGGTCGATCCGGAGAGTCGAATGTCCGATTCGACAGAGAACAGCCGGTTTGGGTAACCGAGATGACCAGGGGAAGAAGAGCTAGCCTTAGCTTTGGAAAATAGTCGTAAGGCCCATGAGGAACAAAGCAGCCATGCTCATTGATGCGCTACGCCGTCATGGGGTCCAGATAGTGGTAGAGCCCAATGGTTCCTTGGTTATGGTAGAAGATGAAACTCCGTAAGTAACCATCTCACCCCCTCTAGCCTATAACCAAGGCCCTCCTCCACCCACATATGAGCCTTTGCCAAAGACTGTCCCTTTTCAAATGCCTTTTTTCGGTATCCCAAGCCATTAGGGTCCCGACACCCTCTCCTCCTCGAGATAAGACCCGGCTTTGTTCCCTACCAACAGAGAACAAACGCCACGGCTATTCCCGTAACGCAGCCTCTCGCATTACCCTATGGGATTCGCTCCCTCTCCCCAAGTATGGTCCGTCCTGCACAACTTCCGGGCCTCAGAATCAATCAAGTGACCTTTTCAGCTCTCCCGCCCGCCACGAGATCTTCCACCCCCAACCTTGCCAATAGGATCCCACGAGACTCCTTTTTCCTACTTCGCAACTATGAGCCTAATTCCTATGCCTCTGGTCGCCCCTCGTGGAAACACCGGACCGTGCCAAGTTTACACCTATTTCCCTTCTAAAGACTCCCAAGCCATGGTACCGGCTACCACCGTGCCACCCACATCCTGCTTGCCACTCAAATCTCGACAAGCTCAGCTTCGTAGTCGAAACCGCCCCCGACCCGAACATGACTTGGTTGATGGAACAAGTTAAGTCAATGCAGAGAAGTTCGGAGAACCGAACACCAAAAAGGCGGCATATCGATTGCGATCCTAGCAAGATTGTCCCTCTTCCTCCAAAATTCCGAATGCCGTAGATTGAAAAGTTCAACGGCACCGATTGTCCCCGGACTCATATTGAAAGTTACCTTCTCGCCATGAGAGCCAAGGATCGTACACATCAAAGAAATGGCCGACCATTTTCGGTTGTCATTAAAGGATTCGGCTCTTAGATGGTTCCTGCACGTAAAACCGTAAGCCCGAGCCACCTGGGACCAAATTAAGGAAGCCTTTCTCGAGAAGTATAAGGCCAATTTGAATTGGGAAACCAGCAGAATGACCTACAAGGCACTCTACGGCGCCGCACGAGCCGGTGAGTGAATTTTACAAGAGATGGAACCGGAAGCTCATGAAATGATGACCCCGCCGAATGAAGAGGAACAGATGGAGATCTTCCAGTCCTGCCTAAAGCCTCAACTAAGGGTCCAAATTGGCAATTACTATTATCCCGACCTTCGAGCAATGGTAAATGCTTTGGTACCAAGTTTGAAAATGCCTTCAACATGGCCCCGCCACGTGATCAGCCCACTCTTATCGCTACAAAGCGCCGGTGTCAAACGCCCTACTGTCACTATAAAGGGAAAAGAAACGGTCGGCGCCGTCAATTACATCCGAGAATGAGAAAGTGGGACAGAATTCAAGCCAAGTAGTTGTGAAACCGAGACCTCGTTTCTATACCGCGAAGATTTTGGAATGCCACCGGAGAAGGTCTTTGACGGTTTGGTAGTCGAAGGACTCATCGTACCTTTGGAAAACCGGAAACCCGAAACCCTAATGTCGAATGGACGAAACCAAACATTGCCGCTTCCACAAATATCATGGGCATAACACCAATGATTGCACCTACTTGAAATTCCCGATCTCTCACCTAATTGAAGAAGGCATGTTGGAACCACCTCGGGGTCCTAATGTGGTCAAGAACCCTCTTCCGGCTAACAATCGTGTCAACATGATTGAGTTCGGGAGACAAATGCGATCAACTTTGGAAATCCGGAGATCATAGACATTCTCGAAGTTCAATGTTCCTTATGCCTGAATTGCAAGGAAAGTGGAAAGATTTGATTGACGCCGCCGCCATGGAGGGACAGTTTGGGCCCATAGTCGAAACTGATTTTGTTAATGCCGTCAGAGCTCGGCCTCTTTTCTATGACATAGAACCAAGTAACCATGGTCAAGATTACGTAAGAAAGGCTCACTTATGAGGACTGCGAGTTTGAAGTGAAACAAGCCATGTTAATGAAAGTTTCTTCGTAACCCTTCATCACCCATGATGAGCATAATGTATTTGTAATGGCTCTTACCACTCCCGAGGATCGGTCCCAGCCCCTTTGTTTGGGAAAAGGTGGAAAGAAGAGTGAACCGGCCGTAAGACTTTTGGGATGAAGAAAGCTGTATATCGATGCCGAAAGCACAACTTGTCCTATCGCCCCGCAGGTACCGACGAGATAAAGTCAAGTTCGTAAAGGAGATTCCGCTGTATCGAGCCAAGTATTCCCCATGGAAATGGTGTCAACAAAGGCAATTATGATCCACAGGATGAGAACGCCGACAAGACCGCTACTCCCTGTGGCAACAAAGAAGAAGGAGTGAGATCCCGGTCCAACCTTTGTCAAGCCACCCTCGAGTCAATAAGTAGTGTAGGGTCCAGAGTCGGTAGCGTCTGCTTCGGTTAAGTCGGGAATCTTTGAATTCAGTCCTCGAGTCATCCGAAGGCCTCACGCCCGAGGATTACCAAAATGTAATCGATGTCATCTTTCCCCTTATTTTGAATGAAATGACAGATCTTTCGAGTATCCTCTTATTGCCAACTTAACAAATGATAAATTAACTCAAAACTTAACAACAGCTTAATAATGAATCATTTGAACAAGATGCAAACACACTAAATGAACAATACATTAAAGAAATCTTTAAGCGGGTTTCGTAAAAGAGGAAAACCGGGCCCAAGCCGCCGAGGAGGTTTTGACAAGTGTGAACTTGGGTACCGTCGAGGAACCTAAAGAGACACGGATCGGAAACTTCTTCCAGGGGGTTGAACGGGACGATCGATCGATCCGCTCAGGAATACGTCGACGTGTTTGCATGGTCATACAGGGATATGCCGAGGCTAGACAGCTTCGATAGTAGAGCACGTAATCCCTCTAGCACCGATGCTAAACCGAAAGCGAACCGAGAAAGATCAAGCCGAATGGTCTCTACAGTCAAAGAAGAAATTGAGAAGCTACTGGGTAGGATTCATCGAGTCATCGAATATCCGACATGGTTGTCCAATATTGTGACCGTCACCAAGGCCAATGGGAAGGTGCGGCTGTGTGGATTTCCGAGATCCGAACAAGGCCAGCCTCAAGGACGATTACCCTTTGCCAAACATAGACATCCCGGTGGACTCCACCGCCAACTACGAAGTCAAATCCTTCGTTGATGGCTTTGCAGATACAACCGGATCAAGATGGCCGAGGAAGACCAAGAAAAGACAGCCTTCACCACGCCGTGGGGAACTTATCATATACAGTGATGCCATTTGGACTTAAGAACGCCAGGGCTACCTACCAAAGGGCAGCGACCGCGCTTTTTCATGACAAGATTGAGGTCTATGTAGAAGACATGATAATCCACTCCAAAGGCGAGGATGGGCAGCACTTTGTTGACCTGCGGAAGTTCTTTGAGAGGCTGAGACAACATTCCATGAGATTAAACCCTGCCAAATGCACCTTCGGAGTGACAAGGGGAAAAGTGCTTGGGTATATGGTCACGGAGCGAGGTATCGAAGCCGACCCCCAAAAGATCAAAGCCAATATGGATATGAGGCCACCTCGGACCCGACAGAGGTCAAGAGCTTTATGGGAAAACCGCAAGATATCACCGTTTCGTCAATCGCCTGACCACTATGTGCGAGCCCATCTTCAAGCTCATGAAGAAGAACGTAGACACGTAATGGACCGAAGAATGCCAGGATGCTTTTGACCAGATCAAGGCATACTTGGTACACCCTCCAAAGGCTATGCCCCCACATAGACGAAACCTCTTCGCTCTATCTCACCGTCACCGATACGGCGGTTGGGGCTATGCTTGCTCAGAAAAGAAAGACTCTCGGATAGAAAACGCCATTTACTTTGTCACCGGAAGCTGCAGGAAGTGAGCTCAATTACTCAAAGATGTGAAAAGACTCCGTGTGCAGGATCGGTCTGGGTAGTCGACAAGTTGAAGCATTATATGCAAGCTCACTCCTATGAATTTGGTCTCAAAAATGGACCCCATCAAGTACATCTTTGATAAGCCTTCCTCTCGATGCGTCTAGCAAAGTGGTCCTTCTTCTTAGCCGAGTACGACATCAACTATGTGACCGTAAAGGCTATCAAGGGTCAAGCATTGTCGATCACCCGGCAAACTTTCCCAAGAATGAAGACAGAGGGCACGAACCCCAATTCCCGAGATGAAGGGATCTTTGCGGTCGAACACAGAAAACCGATGGCGCTATTCTTTGACTGGGAGCCGCTAACAAAAGAGGAAACGGTATCGGGATGCTACTGGTCGATCCGAAGGATGAGCATACACCCATAGCCCTCAAGTTGAACTTCCCGCCACGAACAATGTTGCCGAATATGAAGCTGCATTACCGGTTTGGAAGCTGCCTTAGAAAGGAATGTCAAGGAGCTAGAAGTTTACGGAGACTCACCCGATCATCAATCGGGTTTCCAACAAGTGGAAGACTGTGGACCCTAACCTGCAGCGGTATCATGCCCATATGGAGGAGTTGACCGGACAGGTTCGTAGAAGTGACCTTCCACTACTTGCCAAGGGAAAAGAACAGATTCGGCAGATGCATTAGCTACTCTAGCCTCATTGGTAGAGATCCCCAGGGAAAAGCCATAAAACCCTTGAGTGGGTAGAAGAGAAGCCCCGACCTTCTCGTTGTGAAGTAGACACGGGACCCGAGCCTATAAAGGAACCCCGGTAAAATCAAATTTACCAGTTCCTCAAAGATGGAGAGTCGGCTTTCGGAGACAAAGAAGGTAGACCAGAAAGAAGGAGTCGAGCCAAGAGCTTGCAAGCTCTAAAAGGTTGGCCTCCCATTATGTCATTCTAGGAGGCAACCCGTACAAGAAGCGATACCAAGGACCACTCCTCTTGTGTGTCACTCAAGAAAAAGCCAAAGAGTTGATGACCGAAGTCCACAATGGTCCCTGCGGTCCCCATATGAATGCCGAGCCCCGATGCAAGTGATCCTCGGAATGGGTTACTACTTTGGATTTCCATGGAAACAGGTGTCCCGGCACGTTCGAGCATGCGACAAGTGCCGGCGGTTTGCCAACCTCAACCATCTCCCGCCTCATGACACCGTCTTGCATGACGACTCCTTGGCCGTTTGCAACTTGGGGTATTGACGTGATAGGGAAAATAGCCCGGCAGGAAGCAATGGGAATGAATTTGTGCTAGTAGCCATTGACTACTTCACCCAGTGGGTAGAGGCCAAGTCTTACAAGGTCCTCACTTCCCGAGGAAAAGTGGCCCAATTCATCGGAAAACATAATGTGCGGATATGGGGTGCCCAATGAGATCATTTCGATAATGGGTCGCACTTTGAAGGGGATTGCGATAGGTTGATGTCGAGAATTCGGGAATCACTCGCAACAAGTCGTCTCCGTACGGACCTCGGACTAATGGAGCCGTGGAAGGCTGCTAATAAGACGCTCGAACGGATCATCCGGAAGATGGCCACCCGTGGTCGTGATTGGCCCGAAAAGCCGCACTTGGAACTGCAGGGCTATAGAACGTCACTGGCCGACGGCTACGGGAGAAACTTCTTTTGCCTTAACCTACGGGATGGAAGCGAGTGTTACCGGTGGAGTTGGAAATCCCATCATTAAGGGTCCTCTGGAAAACGGTGTCAATGAAGTGGAATGGTTGCGCAGTGGCATGATGAGTTAGCCACGCTTGACGAGAGAAGGCTAAAAGCCATGGAACACACCCGAGCCTACCGGAGGCGAATGGCCGGAGCGTTTGATAAAAAGTCAAGGCCGGAGACATCAAAGAAGGTGACTTAGTATTGAAAGTGAAGCCCCTACCGAGACAACCCCACAGGAAAATGGGAACCCGTTTGGATCGGCCCTTATGTGGTGCAGAAGATACTATCGGGAGGAGCCGTGAAGCTTGCAGACCTGGACGGCAATCCCTTTGTCCACCCAGTCAACGGTGATAAGCTCAAAAGATACTATGTCTAAAAAAAATAATAATAATAAAAAAAAAAAAAGAGTGCAAAAAGAGTAATACCCGGCTAAGTGAAAACCCCAAAAGGGCGGTCTAGGCAAAAGACGGGGTTGCACATAAAAAAAAAATAAAAAAAAAAAAAAAAAATCTTAGTGCAAAAAGAGTAATGCCCGGCTAGGTGAAAACCCCAAAAAGGGCGGTCTAGGCAAAAAACGAGTGCACATGAAAAAATTAGTTCACCGAATGAACTACGAAGACCTGAGCCCCTTAGTCTTTCTTGTAAAAGGGGAACGTAGGCGGCCATATATGGTTCGGTCTAAACAATAAAAGGACGATTAAGTTTCCATGAAATGTGTCCTAAACAATAAAAGGACAATCAAGCTTCCATGAAGTGCGTCCTAAATAATAAAGGGTATTTCAGTTTCCATAAAACGGGTCCCAATAAATAAGACATTTGAATTTCCATGAAATGTGTCTTGATTAATTTCTAAGATAATATTTCTTGTTCATTACAAGTTAAAAGCTTCTTGATGAGTTCAAGCACGGTCTACCTCTTGACTCTGCTAACCTGCTACAAAGATCTAAAATACAATAAAATGCCTAAATAAACTAATGTGTTTGCAAAATGGCAATAAGGGAATCCTAAGAAAAGATCTGTCAGTCGTCATTCGCTGAGTCTTCTTTGGTCTTCTTCCCTTTTCCTCGGCCCCGTCGAGTCTTCTTCCTCTTTTTATCTATGATGTCGGTATCCCTCATCCCGACCTCCGGTATCCTCACTGGAGCCTCTACCAAACCCGTGTCAATAAGTGCTCTCTCTATCCGAGCACGAGTCCGCACCTCCTCCCTCTGAGCCTCAGTCAAAGGAGCGACCTCGGACAACCTCTTGTACCGAGCCTCCATATCCTGACCAAGTCACCTGGCGGTTTTGGCGACTCGCCTTAGCCTCGAGTCTCCCTCAAAGTCCTACTCGAGTCGCAGTCGGCTCCCAATAAAGCTCGACGTCTCTCCTCCCAAGATGACCTGAGTCGCTCCCATCTCCCTCTCGTACCCGGTCAGTAGACGAGTGGTCAAGATGGTGCTCTTCCTGCTCCTGAAGATAGCCACGGGTGGGAAAGCGGCATGTGTCCAAGCCCTCGAGAAGAAATAGAAGGCTGGCCGGATCCCTCATGTCCCAATGACACCACCTCCATGGTCCGGATGTCCTCCCAATCACTCAATGGCTCTGTAAAGCCCCAAACCGCTGGATACTAAGCGGGGTATGTAGAAGGATGACCGGCGAATCACGGAACCCTCACGGCATAGGACTCCTGAAATATCCTCCAGTGCGCAACCTCCAATGAGGAATCCACCAACGGATGTCCGAAGTCGATAGCCTAACCATCGTCGGCTCCCGGCTACCACTGGTCCTGTTGCCTCGGTGCACCTCTCCGAGAAATCACCCAAGGGCACCGAGTCGGCCAAAGCCCCTGGAAAAGCCCCGAGCCTCTCCTGCGGCCATAAGGTCAACACGGCGGGACTCCCGGATCTCATAAAATGATCTTCCCGAGCCATCTGTCAATCCCATGGAGTGTCTCTCCCAAAACCCGGCGGGACAATATCCTTCCCGGCCTTGCAGTCTCTAACCATATCCAAGAGACCACTATGACGGATCCCCACGGACTCGGCGGTGAACAGAACCGAGAGAATATGCAAAGAATGAAAGCATCCATAGCCACCGTGGTCGCGGCCGTATACGGAGACCCAAGCACACTGGGGATATCGAAAGGTCAATCCTATCCGGGGCTATCATCATCCTCTCAGCCTCTCCCAAAGGAATCTGCAGAAAAGATGCAAGCTTTACCGTCACCGGCACGTCTCCGATCAGCGGAATAGATATAGCCTCAATCTTGGGACCCCCAATCAAGGCTCGGAAGTCTTCATGCGTCGGGATGATCTCGTTGTAAGAAAAGCAGTAAACATGTCTCCGGACGTCCCAGAACTTTGCTGCGGCTCTCAAAAGGTCCCAATCGGGCGGGAGATCCCTCAAATGCCATAAAGACTTGATCTTGAAGGAAGAATCAAGCAGTCCCCTATGAGATTGGAAGTTGTATCTCACCCAAGATTGAAGATCGGACAGAAAACGGTCTCGCTTCCCCCTTTGCAATCTGACGGGCTTCTCCATCGCAAAATGATCAAAGATGGTGCTTTTAGGTCCAAAATGTGCTGCAGGAACAATTGGGACAAGTCTATGTTGAAAATGAAATGAAATGGCCAAGCTTTGCTTTTATTCGAGAAAATAACCGGTTCGAGACGAGCGCAGGCCGCACGGCTTCATTTGCCCCAGAGACCTATCCGCACGGCTACATTAGCCCTCTGCAGAAAAAAAATCTGCAGCAACCAAAGTTGCTGCCCAAGGGAGTTTTCACCCCACTTTTTCAACCAAAACCTGTACAAAAACATGTCTTGAAGCCATTCAAGCATTTATACACCATTATAAATCATTTTGGCCCAGTTTCAGCCCCAATTCCAAGCAAAAAAATCGCCCCAAGGCTCTGATAATATGCAAATTGAAAAAGCATGAATTAGAAAAGCAAATAAAACATAAATACAATGTCTTCACCCCATCGGCGCCAGAATAAAGCAAAAAATAAACAAAGTGTGCATAAAAATTGTTCATTGTTTGTTTTTGTTCCAAATCTGCTCTAGAGACCTCCTAGGCCTCCGATTCTTCTTCCTCCTCATCGCTGCTCAGCTCATAAATGCTAGCCTCCCTCATCAGGTCCTCCTGGTCGCTCACATCAGACAGATGGACATTATCATGCCCATACTCAGCCAGCTGCTCCAAAATGTCAGCGTTGGGTCCCCGTCCCCGAGGCATGGCACTAGAAGAGTACTCCGAGGCCGATGAGGTAGACGATGTGCCCCCGACATGCCATCTCTTGCGCCCAGGCTCCTGTGCATCCAGTTGCCTTTGAAGCGCGAGCCGGCTTCCTCGAAGGGACCGGCACATGTCCTTCCGGCCCTATTACGCACGACCGGCCCTATCATAAGTACAATTTGGAACTGAGAAAAAAAAAGAAGAGAAAAATCTCGAAAAATCTCGAAAATCTCAAAAATTGCAAAAAGCGAGAAAAATGCGAAAGTGAAAAGGGAAAGACCCTAAAAGTATACTTACAGTCTTTGTCGGGCGGCAAGGTATCTTGGGGCTCCCTAGCGTCGGGGACAGTATCCTCATCCTCCTCGGTACTCCATGGACCACGTAGGACGGATGCGCGGGAGGGATCGGCGGGTCGGTAGGCTCATCCTCCCCATATCACAGTGACCGCCGGCTTCACTAGCTTCGTGGCGTCCTCGGCGGCCGCTCCACAAACACGGCGTAGGGGTGTCCATGTTGAAGTACTCCTCTGCGGCCACGCCACACAGTACACAGCAATCTCATCCTGCGGCCAATCCACAGGCTGCGGCATCCGTCTTTGGAGGATCCCGAGGAGTAATGGCGTCAATGGAGGGACAAGGCCATGCTACCTCAAGAAACGGTCCCCCAAGTAAATGACATCATATGTCGGCCCGGTGAGCCACCTCCTCGCCTCGTCGCCTCAATGGCATCTCCCGGCAAAATCTCCAGGATACTGCCCCAAGGGTAGAAGTCCACTCCGTCGTGCCCGTCCTTATTGATGATCGGCCTCACCATTTTGTAGTCGAAAGTGATCCGGGTCTTCCCGTGAATTTATCCCTCGCATCTCCTCCGGCGAACCATAGCGGGGAAGATGGTGACATCACTCTGCTGGTTCCAAGGGAAGAACCCGATCACCTCGCAAAACCAGGCTGCATATTCAAAACATCAAAAAGGTCATTCTCTCTCTCATAAAAGTCTCAAGACGAGAAAAGAGAAAAGAGAAAGAAAGGAGACTACCTCAAGGGCAAATGAGAAGCGAGTCCATGGAAGCGGCTTTGTTCCGGTGTACATGTCCAACGAGAAATACAGCTCCGCCAATCCGGCCTCTCCCCAAGAGACCGTCCCTATCCCATCAACATCCTCCGAGAGTCGAGGAGGCAAGTCATAGCTAGCGTCCCGAATTAGCGAAAATAGTGGCGATAGCATCAACCATACAAAGGCTCTAGCCAGTGGCAGGCGATCACATCATTAACGGCAAAGTTACGCATGCGAGTACGAGCGCCACCTCGACATTCCGCGTCTCCATACCCCGGCCCTTGGGAATCAACTCAAACCCAACCAAAGCACTGGAACTCCTCGGGCGTGATGTGGTCTCTCCAAGTCACGGGCCTCCCGGTGAGCTGTAGGCCGGTAATAGGCTGTGAAGTCGGCAGGAGTCACCGTAAGCTCTCCCCGGCTCGGGTGAAAGCTATGTGTCTTGTCCCACGGAACTCGAAAGGGCCTGGATCAATCCCTTGCTCTTCGAGGTGATGTGAACACCCCTGCCGATAGCCTCGACGAATGAATCTAGGCCGGTAGCCCTCACCAAATTCTTGGGGTTCACCCCATTCTTCTCGAAATCCGGCATCCTCTGCCAAAGCTTAACTGCTATCTCAGATGGTCCTCTAGACTTGTTCTCCTGTAGACAAGCACGAAAAAAAAAAAAGTGTGTCAATCATTCATCATTTTCAAAAAGCATGCATATATTCACAAAAGCGCACATGTTTTCAAAAGAAAAGCATTCACAAAAGTTTTTCTAGCATTATTTGCATCAAAAAAAAAAAAAGCGTCTTTCATCACTTGAAACGCGTCATGTCAAGTCCCATTGCTTTCCTAAAGCACAAAATCACAATTTTCACAATTCTTTGCACATAAGCATTATTCTTTCAAAAATGGCATGCATGAATCCTTTTCATCTTCCAAAATCATGTTTTCTCAAAATTTTGACCTAGTTCTAGCACATGCAAGAACTCCGTCTCACTTTAGACAATTTTTTCATTCTTTATTTGCGAGAAAAAAGTGGGTCATTCCCATTATTTTTGTCAAACAAATTGCACATTGCATATTTTTAGCCTCATAGGTTATTCATCAATGTCTCAAAATCATTCGAAAATCCTAGAAAATTCCTAAAATTCGGGTCAAGCCCTAAATCATTCAAAATTCAATCAAAATCGATGGAATTGAGCAAATTAAGAATGCTTACCCCAACCGATCGCGGGTTCGTTGATTTATGCTCCCTTCTCCCCGGGTAAAGCTCCGACGGAGGCGTAAGAAAGTCATACTTTCTTTCCGTTCGCACGAGCTCCTTTCTCCTCCTCCGAGCGGCCGCCGAGATGTTTCTTCTTGCTTGCCTCGGTATGGGATTGCCCTCCGGATCCATCTCAAATCAAAGGGAAGCAAGGGGATTGAAAGAATTTCGAAATTCTCCTTCTCTCTTCTCTCTCTCTGCGTTCTTGGGCGGCAATGCAATGCCAATGGCCCGTTCAAATCTGATTTTAAATAATCTGGAAAAACAGGCTTCTAGCCGTACGGCTCCTTTTTCTCCATCTCATGCCGGGCGGCCTCATTCGCTCTGAGCAGAAAATTACAATCCTACCCCTGGACCTTCCACTTGGGCATGCAATTTCCGTTATCTTTTAACCAAGATAACATCTTTTTCAGAAGATATCCCTTTTCTCTTAAGCAATTAAGCTTTCTTCTCAGTCGCCTCCGTTAATTCTGTTATAACGGGATAATGCTAGGTGACAACCTCCGAATTGTCAAAACTCTAAACTTAAGCTACCTCTATCCCGAATAGTGACGTACGCTCAAGTTTCTCTCAACTTAAGCTACCTCTATCCCGAATAGTGACGTACGCTCAAGTTTCTCTTAACTTAAGCTACCTCTATCCCGAATAGTGACGTACGCTCAAGTTTCTCTCAACTTAAGCTACCTCTATCCCGAATAGTGACGTATGCTAAGTTCTCTAAACTTAGCTTACCTCTATCCCGAATAGTGACGTATGCTAAGTTCTCTCAACTTAAGCTACCTCTATCCCGAATAGTGACGTACGCTCAAGTTTCTCTAAACTTAAGCTACCTCTATCCCGAATAGTGACGTACGCTCAAGTTTCTCTCAACTTAAGCTACCTCTATCCCGAATAGTGACGTACGCTCACGTTTCTCTCAACTTAAGCTACCTCTATCCCGAATAGTGACGTACGCTCAAGTTTCTCTCAACTTAAGCTACCTCTATCCCGAATAGTGACGTACGCTCAAGTTTCTCTCAACTTAAGCTACCTCTATCCCGAATAGTGACGTACGCTCAAGTTTCTCTCAACTTAAGCTACCTCTATCCCGAATAGTGACGTACGCTCAAGTTTCTCTCAACTTAAGCTACCTCTATCCCGAATAGTGACGTAAGCTCAAGTTTCTCTCAACTTAAGCTACCTCTATCCCGAATAGTGACGTACGCTCAAGTTTCTCTAAACTTAAGCTACCTCTATCCCGAATAGTGACGTACGCTCAAGTTTCTCTCAACTTTAGCTACCTCTATCTTCTCGATAGTGACGTAAGCTCCAGTTTTCTCAGGTGACAACCTCCATTAATTGTCAATCAGGTAACAACCTCCATTAATTGTCAATCAGGTGACATCCTCCATTAATTGTCAAACCCTCGAGGTCCTAGACATCGTTCCTACCTATCTAGTGATGCTCGAACTACGATCAAGGCTTGATTCCTCCGGGATACGTAGGTAGCCTTTTATAAAAGGTCCAGCCATCCGACCACTTTGGTCACCCTTTTTTCCTCCGTCACTCCTCAGTGATGAAGTAGTCTCTCATAAGAGACTTTGTTATCTGACCACCTTGGTCACTCCTAGCATATCCCCAGTAGGATCAATTGCTTGACCTCCTAGGTCATTCTCTCTTCTATTTCCCCAAGAGACCCGGTTTCTCTTCTCCATTCCCGGCGGATCTATTCGAACTACGGCTGGCTTGATTCCTCCGGGATACGTAGGTAGCCTTTCATAAGAGGTTCAGCCATTCGACCACCTTGGTCTCCCAATCCGTCTCGGCATTCGCCAGATCGGATCCTTTTCTATCGACAACCCCACTTGCCTTGCAAGTGACGTTGCCGAGGGGCTTCTGTAAGTACCCAAATCTGGCTCATGCCTTCCGGTTAAATTTCCCGGCAACTTCGGTAAGTTTTCCGGTAATTCCCAGAACCTTCCTAGTGTTCGGAAATATTCGGAACTGTTTTTAATTAATTTAGGGCTGAAGGGGATCCTTCCTAATTAAGAAACACGTTATTCTTAATTAGGAGGGAAGGTTCTAGAATTTGCCACCTTGCATGGTTCTAGAATGCTGAGTCATTGTGGATAATGCCGCACGGCTGCATTAGCTTGCTGCCCTTAGCCGCACGGCTTCATTAGCCTTATCCAGACTGCCTATAAATAGAGCCCTCCTCTACCCACTCAACAACAATAATTTCCAACAACACCACACATAATACGAAGAAATACTCCCAAGAGGCTGTTGAAGATCCAAGAAGGTGAAGAAGAAGGCCAAGAAGCTCCCTCCCTCCTCCTTGAAGATCCAAGACCAACCTCTCCTCCTAGCTCCGCCCGAAGAAGAAGGAAGCCATTGGTAACCTCGCACGCCCTAACCTCGCATCCTAATTGCTTTATAAATTGCTCATTGCATTACTTTTATATTGCTTGGGACTTGGTAGATTAAAGATCATATCTTCATATTCCCCCTTCCCCTTTTGCATGCATTAGACATCATTTGTCATAAAAATATAGTCTTTTCCCATAAAGGTGCATCCTTTGCACCTAAAACCCCCATTTTCAAATAAAAATGTCATCTTTATGCATCCTTTGCATATAAAAATCAAATCTTTTCAATCAAAATGCATCATTTGCATCCAAAATCACTTTTCCAAGCATCATTTGCTTTAAAGACCATGTCTTTACCATAAACTAGCATCATATGCTTTTCAAAATGCAATCTTTATGCATAATTTGCATAATGAATGCCAATTTCTTCAACAAAAATGCATCATTTGCATAAAAATCAAATCTTTATGCATCATTTGCAATAAAGATCATTTCTTTAAACTAAGTGCATCATTTGCAACCCAAAAATGTCATCTTTTCATTAAAGTGTCATTTTTACATACATTTCCCCCATTCCCCCCATTAGAAACCTAGGAACGGACCGGTGTAAAAGATCCTATCTTTACATCGTTTCTTCCATAAAGGTTTCATAATCTCTTTAGAAAGGGACACCTTGAACCCTATATCTCCAATTATCGCTTAAGAAAGAGTATGAAGCATCTATACGAGCTCGACCGTCTTAAAGCGTAGGATTGATGGGCTAAGGACCTTTCCTTTTCTAAAGAACCTCATCTTTGACCATAAAGAGAGTCATTCTCTCGATCACGCAAGTCCCGAGGGTCCCGAGGTTAAAAATGCGATGATCACAAGTCACAAGATGAGGACGGGATCATAATCCCGAATACATAAAATTCCAAGAAATCCCGAGCGACAACCAACAAATGGTTTGTACGTCCGGAAGACGACTTGGGACATTCCCTCCTTATTTTCAAACACATGCACACAAGAAAGCACGCAAGCAAGCACGATTAATGAAATCATGGGAGACTTGCTCCGGCAAGGCACCTTGGGTGAACGCCAAACGTTCTTCCCAAGGGGTAACTTAACCTCCGAACCCATAAAACCTTTTTTTCAAAGTTTTGAGGTAATCAAAATGGCATGGCGACTCCGTTTTTCAAATTAAACCGGATGTCTTCAAACTCGCGTGAATCCAACAAAAACAAAATTTGGGCACACATTCACAATGAGGGCAACCTCAACTGAATGACTAACAGGCACTAACAGCCAAGACCGAGGATCCTTCCTCGGCCTACTGGTTCACCTTACGTCTTGTCGAGGGCCCACCTCAACTCAATGACTACAGGTTCAAACAGTTAAAACCGAGGACCTCTCCTCGGCCTGTTGACCTGCCTCACGTCAAGACAAGGAAACACCTTGTCACAATGACTACAGGCCTCACGTCTAAAACCTGCGCACGAGTCATCTTCCTCAGCACAAGGAGACGAAAAAGAAGAAAATACCCCAACAGTCAAGACCGAGGAGCCTTCCTCGGCCTAATGACTTGAGGTTCAGCCAAGACCGAGGAACCCCACCTCGGCCTGATGACTCATCTTATAAGGGTGAGGAACGAGGAACCTTCCTCGACTTCCCCCCAAAACAAGACTTGTACTTGTGCAAAGCCCATAAACAAGCATCCAAACAATTCATATTATCAATACGGCATGAATTGAAACGAAAGGACTTTTCATTAATATTCAAAAGAAAATTACAAGTCCTAACACTATTACAACTAAAACAAAATGAAAATCCAAAGTCTGCTCGTCGTCGAAAGGCATCTCCAAGAAGTCCTCAGTCTCGGTATCAACGGTAGGAGGGATGGTCTGCTCACTCTGGGCATTGGTTTGAGCTTCCTCACCTTGTATCTCCTCGGTAGCACCACCCTCGGCTTCATCCTCCATCTCCTCGTCCTCAATCATCTCAACCAAAGCCTTGAGATTGCCAGGATCAACGGACGGGGGAACCCAAGCCTCTCGGCCGGCTCGAGCATCCTCCCTAGCCATAATGCCCAAGTTATACTCGGAGAAAGGGACGAGATGGTGAAGGGCCCTAGCATCCTCATCAAACTGGTCCTTGCAGATCAGCTGAGCAATGGCATTCAAATCCAGACTAGTAGAGGAATCAGCCATGAGACGACGAGCCAGGTGCAAATAGCCATCTTCAAACATCGTGGCCATCTTGTCATTGACGGCGTCTTTGATAGCTTGGCCACTCTTGAAATGAGCAACGGCCTCCTCTTCCTTAGAGGGAATGGTGGCTTCCAGATCTCGGTACCTAGTCTCAGCCACCTCGGCTCTCTCTAGGGCCTCGGCCTTGAGCTCCTATAGCTCGGCTAACTCAGCGCTCTTCAGCCTGAGAGCTTCCTCGGCCTTCAGACTGGCATCCTCGGCCATTCTCACCTCGGCCTCAACCTTGGCCTTGGCCCCCTCGAGCTCGGTCTCCCGGACCTTCAACAGCTCGGCCAATGCTGCCTTCTCAGTCTCACCCTTCTTCATGGCGGCCTTAAGCTCATACATCTGCTTGTCCACAGCCTTGGCCAGAACGTTCTCGTAGGCCATCACGGTAGCAAGCTGTAAGATAAATCAACGTCAGAAATTGTACCAAGTACAAAGTTACGAGGTCAAAGGTACGAGATAGTTACCTCGGAGATCAGCAGCCCATTATGGCCTAGCAAGTTCTCTTTGCTCGGCTTATCACGAACAAGTTTCTCGTAAGCCGTCTCATCCAATGCCCTCTGCACGGGAGCCCGGCCTAGCCTCACAAGGGCGCCCTCCCTAGCAAGTAAAGGGACATCCCTCAGGGGCTGAACATTGGCCACGAATTGCCGGGCAAGCTCCTCGGCATCATCATAGCTCTTGATGGTCTAGATAGTGAGGGCTGGAGGAGCTTGAGGATTGGAAGATACAACAGCAGCCCGTTTGGCTTGGGGCTCCTCGGCAATAACACCTTGGGGCCTCTTTTGACCCGAGCGCCGTTGGATGAGACTAGTTCCCTCTGTTGATGGGTTATCAGACTCCAACTCCACAGCATCAACATGGGGGCTATGCCCCTCGACAGTTGATTGTTTTTCTTGGCCTTCGGATGCCTCCTCCTCGGCATCCACTAATTCCCCTCTTAGCTTGACGGGGAGGGGTTTATCCCCCTTGGCGTTCAGGAGGAGTTGATGATGAGTGGCCTCCTCCTTCCTATCAGTTAAGGCCGAGATCTTGTCCAGACACCTCCTCTTCTTGATCAGATCCTTGGCACTAACGTCTTCCATGGCCGTCTCTGCTTCCTACTCCGGGGTTAGATCTGTAGAGACGAGGACGAGGGGGTTACATTACGAAGTGGATAAAACAAACATTAAAAGCATAAAGTATCAAAGACAGGGAAAGAGTAATTACAGCCTACGACGTCTGTTTCCCTAAGGCACTGATCCCTAGGGTTGAGCTTGCAGCGTTCACATTCATCATGAAATACGAGACCGGGATGGGTCCTCCAGTCGTTAAACTGTCTTCCCCTCTTAACGGTGACGAGGGGTACCATACCGTCCTTCGGTCCCGACATCAGGCTAGCCTTGACATAGTAGCGCTCATCGTCCTCCAAGGCAGCCCAGTCAAGGAGCCCGACTTCAGAAAATTCGAGGAGGCGCTTAATTAAATCCTTGGACCGCCCAACCTTCAGCACCTCCTTAGACACAGATGGTAAGTTAGGAGGAGAGGGGAACTCCCAGCCTTATCGGCTCTCTACCCTAATTATGTGATTCTCCCAGCCACCTACCTTGCTGGACATAGGGAGAATGATCTTCGGCTTCTTGGAGTCACTCCTTATGACGAGGAGCCGAGAACTCTTAACATATCCGATGGAGAAGAAGTGACGGAAAGTGGCTTGGGTAGGCTCATAACCTAAGCTACGACACAAGACTATGAAGCTGACGAGGACCCTAGTCCCGTTGGCTCCCAACATAGCCGGGGCAGCCTTCATGTCACCCAGAAACTCATTGGTGAAGGGGTCCAAAGGGAGACAAAGTTCGTGTTGAAATTGCTTGAAGTAGAAGTGGACATGGTTGTCATTGTAATAAAGACTCTTCTCCTCTGCATCATTTTCAAAGGTGGGTCAGCCAATATAAGTTAATCGAAACTCGTTCCTGTCCACCCCGTATCTCGTATATAGTGCCTCCAGCATGGGATCCCCGGCTTTGACTAGTCTAGGTCGGCCTCGGCCTCCTCTACCTCGGCCACCTCTCCCTCGACCTCCTTTGCCTTCAACCTGCTCCCCCTCAACAAAAGCATTAACGATATTGGTGGAGGTAGTGGCCTCACCTCCTCTTCCTGCCATATCTGCAAAAAGCAAAGGAGTAAAATTTAAGTACGTCTTCCCAAGCTGATTTTCAAATGGGGAAGAGGGGTGCTCCTCCTCGTCATTACAGTAAGGCCGAGGAGGGAGCCTTACCATTCAGACGCTCACGAGCAATGTGATCTGAAGACGGGTAGAACAAATTGATATGCTCAATGATCTCGGCTCTATCATCAAACGAGATTATACTAGGGGACAAGGAATCAACTTGGTCTATCCTCGTCTTGTCCGGATATTGAATGAACAATCTCGTACGACCATACTTCCTCAACATTTCTCCTATATCAGCCAAGTTCACCAGCAACCATGGTCCTCTCTCTCTCTCTCTCCGATAAACCCTCAGATTGCCTTTGTGGTACCCATAACGAAATCGAGGGGAATGGTCCCAAGAATGAGCCATTTTCTAAGGGGGAACGAAGGATCAATGGGGGAGTTCAAACAAATATTCAAGAAAATCAAAACTTCAAGAAGCTTCAAGGGTCAACAATGGCGGACCAAGATCCTACCAAAACCCTAGAAATTGCAAAATCAAGTACAGAAAGCGGTAAAAGGGAAGAAATGTATACCTGTTTTCTGAAGATTGGTCGGAATCGAACCAAAAAAACTCCACTACGCCGGAAAGATCGAAGTCGCCGGTGATTCTGGGTTCGAAGGAGCAAGAACACGACGGAGGTTTTTCAAAACTCTTATATTCGCTCTCAATATTCAGGATGATAAAAGGTTGAAATGAGAAGGAATTTGGTTTTTATACTCAACAAACCGAGTCAAACCCGAAAGCAAAATGGGCTAACGGGTGTGGCACCCCAAAACTTAAATGCGTATGACGGTTTCCAAGGCATGTCAGACATCGTGGGACGCGCCCATCATGGCACCATCAACTCGACAGATAATGAAATGACACATACATAAAGCTACACCAACACGTGGTAACCTGTTCGTATTCTTATAGCCGAGGACGAGATGACTTTCTCCTAGTCCTAAGTCGAGCTAGAAAGTCGGGGCCACTGAATAGTATAAATCGAGATACGAACATGGGCTTGTCCAGGTCAGGCCCAAGTGGATTCTAAACATAATCCATCTCAAGTTACGACATGGGCTTCTCGTACATCCATCTCGGCATAACCAAGGCCGACCAAAGTTTACCAAGGCCCAACAAGCACATATGAATGCCCAAACTATAATGGCCAAGGAGACCTCCCTCGTATGCCGAGATCATCTCCATAAGAGGACGAGGTGCCTTCCTCGGCCTTGACGTTGTCAATGGGCTCCCCATATTACTTATTCTTTCCCCGGCTCATCATGGACCGAGAGGCCATGAATGACGAGGAGAGAAAAGTTTGCACCTCGTCATATCTCCATATGACGAGGAGACAAAATAATTCACATCGGCATATCTTCATGTCGACAGATCTTCATATGACGAGGAGACAAAATCATGCACCTCGGCTTACATGCTCATGACGAGATAAGGATTTTACTTTCCTCGGCTTTCCGGCAAGCAGACTTAACAATCCTAGTCAAACAAGGATTTAGCAGTTACAATCTTATCAGAATTGTACCCATCCATATCAATTCAAATCAAATGAGGACTCTCAAATAGATATAATCCTCCTAGGATTATACCTTATCTCTTTACAGTCCAAGTTCAACATGGATTTTGTCAATCCATCGTTATAAATACAAGCCATAATTTCCATATTCTGGTACGTTACTTTTGATATTCCGAAACTCTGTCAATTTAGTCTCTCTCACTACAAACCGTGAACTTATTCTCACACCGGAGGGCCTTCGCCGGTGAAGCCCCAGCTTAGTTTACTTGTTTTGTCTTATTTTCAGGCTAAGCAATCGCCGGAGAAAACCATCGCTTGGATTTGGACTGATTTGACAATTTTGGCATCATCATTATCATTTTTAGTTATTCGAAGTTATCCCAATTCTACAATTATACATGATAAATAATATACACTACAGTATTATATCACCTCTACCTTTTCACTGATCAAGCTACAACATGTTCTCAACCCGGTTTCACCATTATGTTATCTCTCCCCCACCTCTCGAAATAAATTGTTCTTTTGCAAGAAAGCATTGCCCTCAAAACCCAGGTAATTTCATGTTTTTTTTCTCTATTCACTTTGTGTTGTTCTGCCTTTTAAAAGGATTTTTTTAACAAGATTATTAAATGCCTCATTTAGGTTATTATGTAAGTGATATATATTATGTGTTACCCCTTGTAATTAGTGTTCATTGGGAGGAATGTTTTCCCCCCAGAAAGGCTATGGATGTATATCTATATAATATATTAAAATAGAAGAAAATGGAGTTCACACATCCTGCCACGTGAAATTATGACGTGGAATTCCACGTGGCTCCTTCTCATTCGTCATCCATGTTTAAAATTAATTAGTAATAGTAATTAGTAATTATTAATTATACTTACTTAAATTCAAAGTTACCATAGATAACAGTCAAATGGAGTATATCTCATTATCTGTATTACGGGCAATGCTTGAAAGTGGTATTAATTTGAAATTTAAATCCAATCAACTTTTCTCTTTGATTTCCATACAAAAGTCAAATCATAAGCCATTCCTAAAATATTAAATTTTGAATTTTATATTAAACTTAAACAAGTAGGAAATGGGTAAAGAAAGAATTGTAAAATTATTTGAAATCTGAAGTTAAAATTCAATCACATTTAAAATAATTTCGAAATTCACAGTTTAAAATTAATTCCCCATGACTCATGCAATTACCTTTAATAAGATTTGATATTAATAAGTCGGTTATACAATCCTTAAAATAAATGTATCTTTTGAAATTGAAATTCAATCTCATTTCTAAATTGATTGATTAGTCGGTTAAGGATATAATTTTTTGCCTGTCATAACACCGGTCAGTGAAACAGTGTGTGAATATAATATTTAAAAAAAATAGATAGATCATTATCAAATTGTGATTTAATAATGATCCATTCTTATCAATTGTCAGCTGACATGGGTCACAGTCAATTAAGGGTTGTATTTTCAGATTTTAAATCTAAACTCAAAATTTAAAATTTTATCTTAAAATCATAATTCTTAACAATACTCAATTTAAAATTTAAAATAAAATATCTAATCATATAATCATAAAATCAACAAACTTCAATGTTATCTCATTTGATTGCTCATGGTACAACCATTAGTTACTCTTTTAAGTATGTAATTTTATGTCATGCAAAGGATTTGGTTCAAAATATTAAAATGTTAGCCAACAACTTCAATATTATCCCATCTCATTTATCCATACATATACCCAGGTGTATAAGAAAAGAATGAGAGTCCATTTACATATATACAATGCTATCCCCGTTTAAATATTATATAAGACCAAAAAAACTATAATTTGAGTTTATTTGAATTTCAAATTGACATTATCATCCTATTTTCTTTTCTTATCATTTTTAGTTATTCGAATTTCTCCCAATTCTACAATTATACATGATAAACAATATACACTACATTATTATATCACCTCTACCTTTTCACTGATCAAGCTACAACGTGTTCTCAACCCGATTTCACCATTATGTTATCTCTCCCCCACCTCTCGAAATAAATTGCTCTTTTTCAAGAAAGCATTGCCCTCAAACCCAGGTAATTTCATGTTTTTTTTCTCTATTCATTTTGTGTTGTTTTTCCTTTTAAAAGGATTTTTTAACAAGATTATTAAATGCCCCATTTAGGTTATTGTGTAAGTGATATAGATTATGTGTTACCCCTTGTAAGTAGTGTTCATTGGGAGGAATGTTTGTTAGACAAAATATTACAATAGAAGCACATAAAGAGAAAAGAATTACAATATATAAAATGATACAAATTACAATAAACATAAACAAAGAGAAAAACCGTAGGAGAAACTTTGTATGTTGATCTTCTTGATGTTGTCTGAGTCGTGTGTGACACGCTCTCCTTAAGACAAATTTGTCCCCTCACCGAGTTGTGCTTGAGGTTGTTTTGGACGTTCGCCTCCCACGATAAAACGGACGGACCTGACTATTCTTGCACAGTAGAATCTCCGGCGAATCTCACTATGCTTGGACAAAATCACCATCATTTCCATGGAAGAAAGACATCAAATGACGAAGAAGAAAACATGCATTTTTCTTATTCTCATTTCTCTTGTCTCTCCTTTTTTCTCTTCTCTTCTCTTTAGTAAATTGTGGATGATAGTTTATTTCTCACAATTGTAACTTATATCTCATTACTCACCAATTCAATAAGGCTATTAACCTTGGTAGTAAATATTAGGTAGTTACAATTTTTAACCATCATAATGTCATCCATTATGTGTTTTATTAAGGCTAATGGATGTTACAATCCATACTCATTAGTTGAACATTTACTAGACACCAACTTTGCCTTTAGCAAATTGTCTACAACAAAATCAACTTCCACAAAGTCTATCCCCCGATAGGTCAACCTCCTTCTATGAAACCCGCCTCTCTCAAGTAGTCTATATCTCGAGCGGTAAGTTTAACGGGAAGTCTACCTATAGAAATGACTTTTATAGAAATCATTTTTGCTTAATGTTTCAACTTTACTCACTTAATTAAGCCTTAATATTTTTATTTTCCAAATATCAATTTGGACAAATATAAACCACAATTTCTATATGTTAATAATATAAAGGAAACGTGCACAATTTTCTTCACACAATAACATTTTTCCAACAATTTTCCCCCAGAAAGGTTATGGATGTATACTCATTAAAAATGGATGTTTTTCAAGTCTTCTTTTCTATTTACCATGACCATCTTTATGAACCATCGATTGTTGGTATCCCCGTTTAAATATTATATAAGATCTAAAAAATTATATTTTGGTCCATTTCGGTTTAGTTTGTTTAGTTCATATGACCGAGTAATGGAATTATGATGTTTGGGGAAATATATATATATAGGTCATAGAAGCCCTCCGGGATGCCTGCAGTTCGATTGTATTAATTGATCAAGAGAAAATTTAAAAACCTTTTGAATATTTAATTTGAAATGAATTAAAAACTTTTTGAACTATCATTTTGAAACGGGAAAAGTAACATATACATGAAGCAATTACTAAGCTCATTTAATAATCCTTTTAAAAACTGCTCATGGATTACATAGTCATAAAGCATAATATTTTCATTCTAATTGCCATCAACCTAGCAGAACATTAAAAAAATTAATCAAATTAACATACCTGATATGTTAGGATAGCTCATTTCCAGAAAATAGACTTCTATTAGACTTCTGTGACACTAAATTATAATTAGAAACAATTACAAACTGACATAAAAGAATAAAGTATGATTTTTTCTCTAACTAATTAAGTTGTTGATATAAGCCCTAATTTAGCAAGCCAGTGAGAAGTCATAGACATATTTGGAAAGAGTTAGTTGCCAGATCTAAATTCCAACAATAAAGAATCTAACTTGGGCATTAAAACAAGCTCATGATAAGTACTAAGTAGGCTAACATGTTGGCTTGGTTCTAGAATATAAAACAAGAATATTATCTTTCTCACTAAACGATCCGTAATAGGGAAACATACACTTCAATTAGCAAATTTTTGAATGCGAACCTGATCTTTACAAGAATAAGTCATCCATTGTTTGACTGTATAGCAAAGACAAAAACTGCAAAATAATATACAACAACAACACATACGCATATCCACTTGATGTATTTTGATAAATTGAATGTCGTTGGTTGAATAATTACCTCACGTATGATTTCATGTATTTAAATTAAATAACAGATAATGGCAACAAGTTGAATGATTGCAATCAAATCAATTGATCAGAGAGCTAGACTTTGTAGCATCAACGTCCGTATTTTATGCAAATGGGAGCAGAAGGAAGGATCCGAAAAAATGTCTATTGAGATGATATTGTTATTAAGGAGGTAATATTTTTTTATCAATTACCTTCCGTATCTTGCCTAATGTTTAATGCGGTTAACACTTAATAATATTAATACTCGTATTATATTATTAATATTATTATATATTTTGTTTAGGGATCTAAAATTCAGGCTACTGTCCCAAATAGCTTGCCGCCCATAATGAAGAATATGTTTGAAGAAGGGAGAGTTCTAAAGATCTCAAAATTTTGTGGTTGAACAAAATATTCAACCTAATCAAAAAGCGAAACTTAATCACCAATGGAAATTGACTTTTAGTCTGGCCACTGACGTATCCAATGCGATACATCTATCCACATTTCAGATAATAGTTTCGAGTTCACATCTTTTGAATCTTTTGGGTCTTTAAATGTGGAATTTGTTGTGGGTGAGATCTGTACCTCGCATATCATTTTTTCTTTTACTCTTAAATGAATTATTATATTTACTAACATTGAATTTTTATTTGCTAGATGTGATTGGTGAGGTCATTTTACCTCTCGATGATTTTGACTATGCGCAGAAAATCGGTGCTAGAAAGTTGAATGTTCAGCTGATTGATAATGAGTATGTGTTCTAAGTATATCATATACTTGATTATTTAAAGGATGAACAATAAATTTTGTGAACAATTTTAATTATATTTATTATATAATTACGTTCTCTCATTTTGGAAGTGGAATGGAGTTGTCTTGCGTCTTGTGGGAGTCATATGGAGATGAACTAAAACAGTATATTGACAAACGGCGCGAAGATGCGAAAGACCCAGTTATATTAATTTTACAGTTTGTAATGTCGTCAAAATTTCAAGGTAATATATTTACTTAATCTTTATTTTAAATCTTATAATTTTTATTATTAATGCTTATTATATATTAGTGACATTTAAAATCCTTATAGAGGAAAGACCCGTGTTGGTACCTTGAAGCATGCATCAAAAATGTATATCAATCCATCCTTTCCCGGAGTAACGGAGTTTCTTAGCAAGTAAATGAAGATTAAACTCTAACAAGAACCTATGAATTTGTTTTAATAATTCTGATCATTGGTTAAATTTCATATATCATTATTCTTTTACAGGCATAGTGACATTGGATTTTCATCCAACAGCCGTTTTTTATCTACTATCACTAATGATAGTAGTCATATCAATAGTGATCAGTGGTTGAAAATCGGAGAATTCAAGACAATTGGTGATTTGCTCACGTTTACAGAGGTACATAATAATTTTTGGCTTTTTTTTTTTGCTCATTTAACCTCACATATTGCTCTTAATATAAATAATTATTTTTATTAGATTGGCTAATACACCATATTGGCAACCATATCTGATGTGGATCACATGCTAAATGGTACTACGATGGTTGCAGCAATGTAAAGTGTGCTAAAGGATTTGATAAAAGCGCAAAATATTGTCCAAAATGCAGTACACCCTATGGAAACATTATTCCGAGGTAATTGCTTTTATAGCTATCTTAGATATTATAAATACTATAATTATTATAATTATTTCTGATTTAAAATACAAACATTAAGTAGAGGCAAAAAAAATAAAAAGTTTGTGAGGAGAATAAGAAATAACTTGTTCCATAATGAAACAGAAAACTGAAAGGATCAATTAGTAACTTACCCAAAGAAATTAACAACAAATTTCAAAAATAGATCATCTAGAGAAAAATTGAAACAAATAAATTGCTAGGTCATACAACATTTACAAAAATATGTTATATTCCTTAATTGAAAAAAAAAATATAATCAACGACAATTGTGAGTAATAAACAAAATAAAAAAATGAGAGGCCTAAATTTGAATATCATTGGAGATTATAAGAATAAAAATGATCAGGTATTTCAATAGAAACAGATGGGTAAAGCTGCAGATAAGGGGGTTACCTGGTTTGTCAATCAAATTTGAAATCATAGAGCCAGGAGTAGGAATCCCTACCCTCTCCTCAAGACATTGATGGGTCGTTTGCCACAGAAAGAATTGAATTGGGGGTTTTGTTCATCTACAAAAGAAATTCAAAAATAAAAGGTCATCAAGTGACCATTTGAAGCACCAAGGATAAAGCAGAAAAAAATCAGGAGAACTAATTAACATTATTTGCTACCCAATTTGATTCAGGCTATTGCAAAAAAAAATTAAAAAAATAGCAAAAGAAACGTGTAAATTACTCGGAGATTAATGCAAAAAAAAAAAATGAACAGTTATATGAAGCCTTAATTGAAAAAACCCTAATTGGAACTGCAACATAACATAGAAAACTAACTTGAGGATATTGATTTAGAAAATCCAGATGAATTGAAAAGTTATTAGATTGAAACAGAAGCAGATTGAAACAGGAGCAGAAATTGTGAGAAAGGGAGGAGGTAATAAGTTCATATGTATATCGAAGAATCATGAAACAGGAGCAGAAATTGTGAGAAAGGGGGGGGGGTAATAAGTTCATATGTATATTGAAGAATCAGTAAATCCGTTTGAGAATAAGTTAAGGAAGAAGGAGTAGGAGGAGAAGAATCGGTCCGGAGAAATTGCCGGCGGTTTCCCTTTAGGATCTGGAAGTAGACATCAGCCTGCAGGATAAGCGTAAGAAGCCGTCTATTTTTTTATGAACTCAGTAGTAAGCTGTGTAGGAGTGAGTTTTTTTTCAACTTCAATCTTGACCACTCTTTTTCTTCTTTATATTCATTTCCATAAAAAATTTCAAACATATAACTGAGTTAACATTAAGACAATACATATTACATTGGCAAGTTGACCAGAAAGTTACATCAATCTACCAGCTTCAAAGCTTTCATTGCATCGACAACAACAATGCATGTCAAAATAAAATAAAATTATAGACAGTTATTTGTTGTAAAAGCGAAATGAGGACCAAAACATAGTAATTCACATTAATAATTGCACACATATGGAAGAAGGCGATTACTTTTTTTAGATACAAATCAAGAAGATATAAATTACCTCATTTCATTCGTACAATTAATTGATTTTATTTTTCTTTACAGGTTCAAAATCAGAATATTGGTCACTGATATGAATGATATCAGTGAAGCAGAGATTCACTTTATGTTGTTTGATGGGTGTGCATCTTCCTTGCTTGGGATGTCCGCTGCGGTAGCTCTTGCTGATGTTTTAGAGGTACTTAATTAATTTTGTAATTTTTATAGAAGGTGCTAATACTATTTCATATAATAAAAAATATTGTTCCTGTTGGAATATTGGGTAAATATTAGGGTGTGAATTGAAAAGTCAAAAGGTCTAAAATCGAAAAGACACGATAGTTCAAATTCTGTGAACTGCTCGGCCGAGCAAGGCATAAGCCTCGGCCGAGCATGACTGTCCAGAAACAAGCATCCTCTGTTGGCCTCTGCTCGGGCGAGTCACTAATGTGCTCAGCCGAGCAACTAGCCTATGCTCGGGCGAGGCACCAATGGTGCTCGGTCGAGCAGTTGCTGTCCGTTCAGATTAAAGTCTGAACAGGTGCGAGCTTGAAAGGATGTGACTTTTGTGAAACAGTCACAACTGATCTGGCTGATCTACCCTATATATATAGACCCATATTCCTTCATTCAGTCATCAAGTAATCCAACCAAGTTGTTATCAAATCAAACACAAGAATCCAATTCTCTCTCTCCCTCATTCAAAGTGTTCTTGATTCGTTCAAAGAGTTCGTTCATCTTTCCTTCTTCAAAGTTCGAAGACTAAGAGCAAGTCTGATATTTGGTTCGCCCGTCAAGGTTAATTAAAGTGCCCACTAACTCTTGGTAAAAAGCGTTGTATCTTGGGAGACATTCGCCATCGATCTGTTTGCATAATTACGGAGGCGAAATATTGTCTTAAGGAGATTTGCTTCGGCATACCTCGCTTTAATCTCCGTTTTTTGATTTCCGTATTGAAGATATCTTAACATACACATACAACAATCTTAATACAATATTTTCAGGTATTTGTTTTGAATTTTATCTTCTCTACTTCATCTTTTTCTTATTGGATTTTCTGTTTTCGTAACATAAAATGGCTAATGGAAATGACTTCGTTAGTAGTGAGACTATTGCAACGAATACTAATGCAATAGGGAGTACTTCAAGTGCTAATCAACTCATGATGCCACCGGCCTCGCAGTACGAGAAACCGAAGAAGTTTAATGGGGCTGATTTCAAACGTTGGCAACAGAAAATGTTGTTTTATCTCACAACGCTTGGACTAGTAAAGTTCTTACGGGAAGAATGTCCCGTAGCGGCTGAAGGTGTAGTAGACAAGGCTACACAAATGGCTATTGATGCATGGAAACATGCTGATTATCTATGCCGGAACTACATCTTGAATGGACTAGACAACACATTGTATAATGTGTACTACTCCATTCAAACTGCAAAAGGACTTTGGGATTCTCTCGACAAGAAATACAAAACCGAAGATGCTGGAACAAAGAAGTTCTTTGTTGCAAAATTTTTGGATTTTAAAATGAATGATTCTAAAACTGTAATGAATCAGGTCGAAGAGATGCAAGTCCTATTGCATAACCTTGAAGCCGAAGGGATGCAATTGAGTGAGTCCTTCCAAATTTCATGTATGATTGAGAAGTTGCCTCCTTCATGGAGAGACTTCAAAAACTATCTCAAGCACAAGCGCAAGGAGATGTCAATGGAAGACTTGCTTGTTTGTCATCGCATTGAAGAAGACAATCGAAGTGCAGAAAAGAGAGCCAATGCACGAAACATGGAAGCAAAGGCTAACATGGTGGAAGAATCCCGACCCAAGAACAACAAAAGGAAGCATGATGACTCTTCTAAGAAGAAGTCAAGTAATGACAGCAACAAACGCTTCAAGTTCAAAGGGGACTGCTACAATTGTGGAAAAAGCGGTCATCGGGCAAAAGATTGTCGAAGCAAGAAAAAGAAGCCTCCCCAAGCAAACATGACTGAAATAGATACTCTATCTGCGGGTGTCTCAGAAGTAAGTCTGTCTGCCGTTGTATGTGAAGCCAACTTGGTGTCAAACGTCAAGGAATTGTGGGTGGACACCGGAGCCACTCGTCACATATGTGCCAACAAAAGCTTGTTCGCAGAATACAAGAAGATGGAACGTGAAGATTTTCTCTATATGGGAAATTCTGCAACTTCCAAGATTGAAGGCATTGGGAAGGTGATCTTGAAGTTCACATCGGGAAAGGAGCTTACTCTCAACGATGTGATGCATGTACCCGACATAAGAAAGAATTTAATTTTTGGTTCTTTACTTAGTAAGAATGGCTTCAAAATTGTATTTGAATCTGATAAGTTTGTACTTACTAAGGGAGGTATGTATGTTGGAAATGGATACTTGCTAGATGGCCTATTTAAGGAAAATGATGTTGTAGTGGACAAGAAGTCCACATATTTGTACCCTCAAGTGATAAATAAAATTGACAATTCTATTTACTTGTGCGAGTCTTCTAATTTATGGCATGGTCGTTTAGGACATGTGAATCGTGCTTCTTTGAGAAAGCTTGTTGGTTTAGGACTTATTCCAAAACTTGATTCAATGAAAGGTCACAAATGCGAAGTTTGTGTTGAAGCAAAGTTTTCAAAGAGACCTTTTAAACCAGTTGAAAGGACTAGCCAACTGTTGGGATTAATCCATAGTGATCTATGTGATTTAAAGTTTGTCCCAACTCGAGGCGGTAAGAAATACTTTGTTACTTTCATTGACGATCGAAGTAGATATTGTTATATCTATTTGCTAAGTAGTAAGGATGAAGCAATGGATGCTTTCACTACTTACAAAACTGAAGTTGAAAATCAACTTGAAAAGTCAATTAAAATATTAAGGTCCGATAGGGGTGGTGAATATGAATCAACGGAATCTAGTAACCTATGTTCCAAATTCGGTATCATTCATCGAACAAGCTGCACCCTATACTCACGACAAAATGGTATTCTTTGAGAGGAAAAATAGAACTATCAAAGATATGGTTAACTGTATGCTTGGAAGTTCGGGTTTACCACAAAACTTGTGGGGGGAAGCGGTGTTATCCGCTAACTTTGTGTTGAATAGGATTCCACACAAGAAAACTGGTTCTATACCATATGAATTGTGGAAAGGAAGAAAGCCTTCCTAAAATTCCTCAAAGTGTGGGGGTGTCTCGCAAAGGTTGCTGTTCCACCTCCTAAACGGTCAAAGTTAGGACCTAAGACCGTTGACTGTGTATTTATTGGATATGCAATGAATAGCAGTGCGTACAGATTCTTAGTACACAAATCTGAAGTAAATGACATTCATGTCAATACAATAATTGAATCTCGTGATGCAGAGTTTTTCGAGGACGTGTTCCCTATGAAAAAGGATATTTGTGAAAATACTCCTAAGAGACCACGTGAAAGCACTTCTGAAAACAATGAAGATGTTGAACCAAGAAGAAGCAAGAGAGCTAAAATTGCTAAAACTTTTGGTCCAGATTTTATCTCTAACTTTATGATTGAAGATGAGCCTCAATCATTTAAGGAAGCCATGAACAGCTCTGAATCCACATTCTGGAAAGAAGCTGTAAATAGTGAGATTGAATCCATTTTAAGTAACAACACTTGGCAAGTGGTTGATCTTCCAAAGGGTTCTAAACCAATAGGATGCAAATGGATTTTCAAAAAGAAATTAAGACCGGATGGTTCCGTGGACAAATACAAGGCTCGTCTTGTTGCAAAAGGATATCGTCAAATGGAAGGATTTGACTTCTTTGACACATACTCTCCTGTTACAAGAATAACTTCAATTCGAATCTTAATAGCCATTGCAGCTTTGTATAATCTGCATATACATCAAATGGATGTAAAAACTGCATTTTTGAATGGTGAGTTGAATGAAGAAATTTACATGGAGCAGCCTGAAGGCTTCAAAGTAAAAGGATAAGAGCACAAGGTATGCAAACTTGTTAAGTCCTTGTATGGCTTGAATCAAGCTCCTAAACAATGGCTTGAGAAATTTGACAATGTCATGATTAGGAATGGTTTTATCACAAATGAATGTGATAAATGTGTATACTCAAAGAAATTTGGTAACACATATGTATTTGTTTGTTTATATGTAGATGACATGCTCATATTTGGTCATGGCATTGATGTTATAAATAAAACAAAGAAAATGTTTATCAATAACTTTGATATGAAAGACATGGGTAAAGTAGATGTAATCTTGGGAATGAAAGTCTCAATAACCTCCAATGGAATTAGTTTGTCTCAAACACATTATGTTGATAAAATGATTGAGAGGTTTAATTCTCATGGAATTAAAGAAACTAATAATTCATTTCTGCCCCATATAGTTCTTCATAAGAATACTGGGAATGCGAAGCAACAATTAGAGTATTATCAAATCATTGAAATCCTAATGTACTTAATGCAGTGCACAAGGCCGGATATAGCTTATGCTGTAAGTAAGCTAAGTCGTTTTACTAGTAATCCTAATAATGAGCATTGGAATGCATTATTAAGAGTTTTAGGATACATAAAACGAACTAGAGAGTATTCATTGTACTATAACAATTATCCTCCAATAGTTGAAGGATATAGTGATGCAAATTGGATATCTGATACAGATGAATCCAAGTCTACTAGTGGCTATGTATTTACTCTTGGTGGAGGTGCCATATCATGGAAATCTTCTAAGCAAACATGTATAGCTCGATCAACTATGGAATCTGAGTTTATTGCTTTAGATAAAGCTGGTGAAGAAGCTGAATGGCTTAGACACTTTTTAGAAGACATTCCTCTATGGCCAAAACCAGTGCCTGCTATATGTATACACTGTGATAATCAAGCAGCTATAGCAAGGGCAGAGAATTTTATATACAATGGCAAATCTCGACACATACATCGTAGACATAACACCGTTAGACAGTTACTCTCCAACGGAACAAATTCGATTGATTTCGTGCGATCAAAGGATAACCTAGCGGATCCATTTACTAAAGGTTTATCTAAGGAGAGAATAAACTGTGCATCGAAAGAAATGGGGCTAAAGCCTAAACAAATATAAATCAACTTGATGGAAACCTAACCTGGCGACTGAAGATCCCACGGACTAGGTTCAATAGGAAAAACAAGTCATGATTGATTTGAAGGGAAGCACTTGGAAGTTTATCTTCATCCCATTTCTATATATGATGCAAAAGTGTTGCCTACAAAATGGTAGAGGTTAAGCTATGGCTTTTAATGATGACTATATCTTATTAATTAATACAAGTGGGGTAATGTAGGATACTCTTTATAGCACATCACCTATGTTAGTGTGAACATGGCCGGTTCGTTGAGAATTTTACTTAGGCAAATTCTCTAAAGCACTCGCAGAACAAAGAAAGTTCAGGGCCGAAATAATGAACACAATAGAGAACCAAAATCTGATATGAGATTTAAATGTGTTTGGTCTATTGTTTAAGCTTACAATAACGTCTGACAGTTCAATACGTTACGTACTGATAAGCCAAGTAAGCTCGATGGATTCTTACTAAAGAAGGTTCAAAGCGAAAGCCACCTATCTTGATGCATTTACTTCTCAGCTATGCTCTTTTTCTTCTTTCTTTTCCGTGTCGACTTCTTCCATTCATGTGGGGGATTGTTGGAATATTGGGTAAATATTAGGGTGTGAATTTAAAAGTCAAAAGGTCTAAAATCGAAAAGACACGACAGTTCAAATTCTGTGAACTGCTCGGCCGAGCAAGGCATAAGCCTCGGCCGAGCATGACTGTCCAGAAACAAGCATCCTCTGTTGGCCTCTGCTCGGGTGAGTCACTAATGTGCTCGGTCGAGCAACTAGCCTATGCTCGGGCGAGGCACCAATGGTGCTCGGCCGAGCAGTTGCTGTCCGTTCAGATTAAAGTCTGAACAGGTGCGAGCTTGAAAGGATGTGACTTTTGTGAAACAGTCACAACTGATCTGGCTTGATCTACCCTATATATATAGACCCATATTCCTTCATTCAGTCATCAAGTAATCCAACCAAGTTGTTATCAAATCAAACACAAGAATCCAATTCTCTCTCTCCCTCATTCAAAGTGTTCTTGATTCGTTCAAAGAGTTCGTTCATCTTTCCTTCTTCAAAGTTCGAAGACTAAGAGCAAGTCTGATATTTGGTTCGCCCGTCAAGGTTAGTTAAAGTGCACACTAACTCTTGGTAAAAAGCGTTGTATCTTGGGAGACATTCGCCATCGATCCGTTTGCATAATTACGGAGGCGAAATATTGTCTTAAGGAGATTTGCTTCGGCATACCTCGCTTTAATCTCCGTCTTTTTGATTTCCGTATTGAAGATATCTTAACGTATACATACAACAGTTCCTGTGTAGGTGGACCAACTGCCAGAAGCTTTTCGAAATTTGTTTGGAAGGCAATGTTGGCTCAGAGTTGAGGTTGACCAAAGAACTAAAGATACCCCCGACGAGAAATGAAGTTTCACAGTGAAGCGAGTAACAGAGGATACCAACATCATGACGCATTTTTTATCACTCATAAATTCTGATGTAAATATAAACCACATCACATTAGCTATCTATATTATATTATATATTTGACTTTTAATTGTTTTAAGTTGCAGGATGTGGCTTCCAAACCGAATCATGGAAATGAAAATATGTCCAGCTTGAACGGTACTAACGAAGTAAATTCCTAAGGATCATTTATTTATCTTCTACTACACTTTTTTATTTGATTTTCGTTATGATGAAAATGTGTCAATCTTGACCGATAATAATTGTGCAATTGACTCGACATCTAAATTTTATATAATCTTCATTATTATTTAGATTGTACATGTTATTTAACTATTTTATTTAACTATTTTATTTAACTTTTTCTTTATGTAGGATACGCCCTTGAAATCTATCGAGGGACAGTTCTTCAATTTCCATAACTCCAAGAAAGCGTTTTTGAACAACATATCCAAAGATGAGGAGGTTCAACTATCCGTTACTAGAGAATCAAGTAAATCAAGCAGGAGAAATTAGATAAGTAGGCAAGAAATAATGAGAGATTAGGATTTTATTTCAAACATTTGATTTTATGTTTTACAATTGAGCATGATGTATTGGTTTAATACCCCTTACAGTATTTGCTATTTCTTACCCGTTTGACATTATCGTGGGTAGATTGAGTGGGATTGTTGAACAAAATTTTATTTGGTAGACTATGATTTCATTGATATTTTTTTATTTCTGATTATTTTAAAATAAAAATGTGAACTTCATTTTGCATAACCAAAATCTCTTGCAATGGAAAAAAACCACTAAGAAGCTGACATAATTTTTTCCTTTTAGCCAGGTATTCAACAATTCAATCACCTCCTGATTTCATTAATCAAAATAAACTCTAATTCAAAGTAATTTAATAAAAATAAAAATAAAAACCCTAATTTCAAAGTAATTTCACGGAATCAAAATGAAACTTAATTCAAAGTAATTTCACGAAATTAAAACAAACCCTAATTCATAGTAATTTCTCATAATCAAAATAAAACCCTAAATCAAATGAACATAAAAAATTGAAAACAAAACAGAGGAATGAGAGATGAAAAGTTACATCTTAGAGTTTGGTTTTATCGAAAGAGAGCTTTGAGACGATTCCATGAACGTCTAGCGAACTGACCGTTTGATCGGAGCGGAGTTTGGGGAGGCAGAGTGACTGTGTGTGAGAGAGAGAGCGTGTGGGAAATAAGCGAAGGAATGGGGGGATATATAAGAGGAAGGGTTTTTCTTTGGACTAGAAAACATAATTTTCATTTTCAAAATCTTTGCAAGTCACCTACCTGTTTTGAGTTGAGCTGGCCAATGAAGAGTAATCTTCATTTCTTATGAAGCCGGGAAAGAAGAAAAGGGTTCGAGTTCTCAATGTTTTTTTAGCTTCATTTTTTCTGATTTTGGATTTATTAACTTTGCATTGGATCTCCTATCGTCTTTTTGAGAAATTTATGTCCCTGATTTTGGGTTAATTCACTAGGAATTTATTGAAATTACGTAAATCAAGTATACATTTTTAATTCAATATAAACGTTGCATATTATTTATTTATTTATTAACTTGATTGAATTTTGATAAAAAATTTGTGTGAGGGACAATGGCAGGCCAAGAATGAAAGGTAACTCTGCACGCCGAAAAGTGAACCGCAAGATTTGGCTCACCGTATCTCGAATGAAAGAAGGAAAAAAAAAGTGTCTTGAATAATTTGCCTCACTATGCTCGTCGAATTCGACAGGTTACTAGTTTATATAATACTGCATGCAACCAGTATTATATTTACATATAATCGAATATAAATATTGCACGCAATATTTCTACCAGTATTATATTTACGTATAATCGAATATAAATACTGCACGCAATATTTCTATAATATTGTATTCAATAATATATACCAATAGATAAAAACTTTCGAATCATTTTTATTTAATCCGAAATTTGAGGAAACTTTTCAATCATTTCAATTTAATTTCAATTTAATAAGAAACTTGATGATGATGAGGAGGAGAAGTGATTTGTCTTTCCAGCCACATTCTCTTTATTTGGAGTGGGAGGAATATAAACATATAAAGTACTCCTTAGCACTTGTAGTTTGTAGTCAAAGGGACATACCATACCCAGTTTTAACTAGAGGAGGAGGGCAAAAGGCCACCATCCACTTACATGATTGCCAGTATCACACATTCACTGATGGGGAATTCAAGTAATAGGTAAATGACAATGACACAGATTAATTATGGAATTGCTCCTTCCTAATCCATCCTCAAGAGAAGTAAAAGCACCGTTCGAATCACATTAATGAATCGGTCAACGGATCCTTCAGGTCCTTCAGAACAAACAACAACATTTCAAAGTCAAACGCTAGACAAACAAAAAGAAAGCTTGAAAAAAAAAAAAAGACAATCGGCGCAGATTAAAAGCGGGGATCTATATGGCCTCCAGAGCCTGAAAGACATCAGCTTTCAAGTCCTCGTACTCTTCAACTCCAAAGCTGAAGCGAACCAAGTTGTCCAGGATCCCATACTTTGCCCTATCTGCTTGGCTAAGATCCCTGTTTCAAACAAACTGTGTAAGAAAATACATACTGCCAGCATGCTTCATATCCTTTACTACCTTTGTCCCATTTGCTATCAAGTTAATAGCACTTTGACCAAGAATTTACAGGAATTTTGATTATCCTAATGAAATAACAATTTTTAGACTTTCATTAGAATAATCAAAATTCCTGGAAATTCTTCGTCAAGGTGCAACTAAATTGACTGTTATTGGTTTGACTTTGTGATTTCAAATGGGGAGGCAGTATGCCATACAAAGTTATAACTAACTAGGAAATGAAAGGCATACCAGTAAGACATGATGGCTGGCTGATCCACAATGCTCTCGCAGCCTCCAAAAGATGGGGCAATGTACGGAATTTTCAGTGCATCCACAAACTTTATTGTGGTCTCAAGGTCTCCATCAATCTGGAATATTATATGGCCAGCTTTAGGAAGAGGCGGACTAGAATATGGTTCAACAAATGTTAGAATAACCGATGAAGAAACATAACTCACCTCAAAACTGACAACCCCACCAAAACCAGTCATCTGCTGCTTCGCAAGATTATATTCTGGATGACTTTTTAAGCCTGGATAGTAGACGTGTTTCACCTGTGTATAACATTAATCAGTTCGCCAGAGAATTCATTCACATGATGTTCCCTCTTAAAGTCGGTTTCTTCTTTCTTATTATTGCAATGGTGGTGGGCAGCAGTCTTGCAGTTCCAGTAACAGTGAAGATATAAAATCAAATTAACCTATGCACTATATTTCAGAGTTGGGCAAGGGCCAAAGGGTCATATAGGGCAGAAGCTAATGTTTGAGGCAACAACACCTCCTAGTTGTATGTTTATACTAGAGCAAGCCCGTGTCCAAGAACACGTCGTTTTTTTTTTTTTTAAATTAAAAAAAAATTAAAAAAAAAAATTTAAGGGCAAAATGGGAAATTTGGCATATGGCACTATTCATTGTACTGTTCATGGGATGAGGTGGCATGTTGCCATTTATACTATAGATACGATGAACATAAATACTCATTTGGGGGCTGTGTACAGATGTGTATAGGATACAACTGAATGCTTCAAATTATGTTTATTGCAAACATTTTCAGATTCTTACAAACTTCTCTTCCATAAAACTGAAGGTTAACGTGATGTCTAATGTTACCAGGAAAACAAATCCAAATTGAATGAAGCATCACATCACAGCGCAGGAATGGTGCAAACCAGCCAGTATGTCCCTAGTACACCTGGGAATGCTTGGATACTTCATCAGGGATTTTTATTTTGAGAATAAACTTTAGAATGTCCTCTTAAATCCAGTGTTAGAAATGCACCCACATGAAGTCGATACGACTGATTCATTATTTTGAGGTTTTCGGCACTTACATAAGCTTAAACAGAGATAGTGTCCCCAATGGATATGAAGCCTAGGTTGCTAAAAAGATACAAGTGATGAAGGAAGATGAGAATTTTAGGAAAAACTTGGTTGCCTAAACAAGAAAAATAATGCACGACATGATTCCTAATGCATCTTGGTATTCAGTTTCATGTATCAAGTATTACAGTTCTACCAATGCAATCACAAGTTAAAAGCCTACAACTATCATAATTATAGCATATGATTTCATGGTATTTAGAAAGTGTAAGTACATGCATTTTACAATGCTAAATGAGCAGAAACGATGATACTCTCATGCATAATTATCTGAAAATCTCCGGTTGAAGAAGGGTGGTGCACGAGGTTATTGTTGAAAAGAGTATTGGGGGAAAACCAGTAAAAGGAAAAGGTAAGAGGAAAATTCTACAATAGACTCAATACCTTAGGATGTGCCTCTAAAACTTCGGCCATCCTCATCGCCGTGGAGTTTTGCTGCTGTACACGGAGATGCAGCGTCTTCATGCCTCTAATGATCAGATATGTGGCATTCTGATAAGAAAATGAAGCCAACTGATTAGAGATCATAGTTTAAGTGCCGTACCAAGCATCTAAACCAGTATCCTTCATGTTTGATAGACCTTCCACAAGTCGTATGTATTCCCAAGCGGAGAGAAAATATGACATAAAATAGGATTCAAACAATTATATGACAACACTCCAAGAATAATTAGGCTGTATAACTTACAGGGTTGAGCACACCACCAAGAACATGATGCAAGGTACGAACTGCAGACACCAACTTCTCTGAGCCACTAATGCAGCCTGCAATTACCTAAAACATGCAATGCAATTGGTTAGTCAAGAATAAGACGTTGACTGATTTCATAGTTATTAATTCTTTTAACCATATGGAGCATTGAATCCTGGCTTACATCATTGTGTCCCCCGATATATTTAGTTGCAGAGTGCAGAATAAGGTCAGCTCCAAGGGCAAGGGCCTTCTGGTTAAGGGGTGTAGCAAAGGTTCCATCTATGCAAACAATTGCTCCTTTTTCATGGCAAAGCTTTGAGACTAACTCAATGTCAACGCATCTCAGAAATGGATTGGTAGGAGACTCGGTGAAAAAAAGAGAAACCTGCATTTCCCAAATTTAGTATCACATACTTTTCATTTTGTTGATCAAACAAGCAGTAATGCAAGAACAATATTGACATATCTTTAATACCCACATTGTTTTCATTAAGTGCAGATTCAAGAGCCCCCATATCTGCAGGGTCAATAACAGTGGCCTGCATTTTGAAAAATATAAAGTTAGCAAATAAGAACACATCTAAAATAAAGAAAGCAATTAATAAACCACATTTTGAATACTATAAAAAGATTTCCATGCATTTAGTATGATTATGAGTAATTAAATATTACTCCCTCCGTCCCATAATATATGTCGCATTTTCCTTTTATGTCCGTCCCAAAATAAATGACTCATTTCTAAAGAAGAAAATAGCTTTAGTGCAATTTTACCATTTTACAAGCAATGCACAAACAAGTTAAACATATTCCTTAAAAACGTTAACAAGTCAAATGCGACATTTATTATGAGACAGAGGGGGTATTGATTTGAGCCCTAGACTTTGCTATCAATGAAAACAATAACATAGTGACAGCAGAACTTCAGTTGCAAGGAGTCATCAAAACATAATTTTCGTTTTCGTTCCAGGTAAAATGAACTTGAAAATATTAAATTCAGATCAAGATTTCACGCAAGTTCAATATGGTTTCATTCAGGTTGTTTTCTGCTGCTTCTGCAACTTCCTACACGAGTGAAGCACTCCTTATATTCATTTTCCTTTACTTCTTCTCTAATTGAATAATGGTTCCTCAAACTGGAATAAGACAACATATGCAGATTAAAGAGATGGGAAACCATACCGTGATCCCCATCTTTGGAAGAAATGTCTCAATGAAAATCCTGGTCTTCCTATAGCAGTCAGTAGTTGTGACAATATGCCCACCAGCTGGAACCAGTGCCATAAACATCACAGTGCTAGCACACATCCCTGATGCCAATAGAAGCGTAGATTCAGCTCCCTCAAGTGCACTGTTTCAGTTAACAAGATAATAAGAATTAAAGGTTCAATATTATGTCCAATAAGGAAATCATTGAATCATGAATATAATAAGAGAAAGGGAATATAGAGTAACTACCTTATCTTTTCCTCCGCAACTACAGTAGTAGGATTTCCATAGCGCCCATACTCAAAGCTAATGTGTCGTTTTTCCTAGAGTAAATCATGTAGATATTTTCAATCAAAGGGATTAATAATTTAATGAAGCCAGTAACACCAACTTAAATTAAAGGGTTTCCATTTCAAATGTGGATAATAGGCATACAACATCCTAAGTAATTACATATATGTGATATCCACTTGCACAAGAATCTCTAGACTGAATCATTAGTACCTTGAAATCAATGAGCTCCTGAGTTTTCTTGAAGAAGTACGCAGAAGTATTTACCACTGGTGTAGTTATAGCATCAGTTACAATACCACGGCCCAATCTTTCACCTGAGAAATTAATTACCGTTCATAAGAAAATGTACCTTAAATGAACTCTGCAAGCATTTCGCTATAAGGAAATACAATTATTCAAGGCTTTAACGCAACTGATTACTCATTTGTTTGGCATAAATAAAATCATCAATAAAAATTAATATTCTACTGAATTGAAGAGCATTTGATCAGATTAATTAATGAGCATAAGGATTAAGGAACATCTTTAATTGCGAAGAATATATACATGAATGTTCTAAATAATGCACCAATACAAATTCGATACATACCGGCATGGATGGCGACGCTGCCATCGTAGGTCAAAAATGGGGGTTTATGTGCATTAGGCAAACCCCCGTCAAACTGTACATTACCATTACAAGAACCATTTCCACCGATCTCGTCGGAAGCAACGGTGGCGGAGGCAGTCGCATCGACGGCCGCCGCCGCCGCGGAAACAGAAGACGGTTGGTTGTTGGACCAAGAAGCAGCGACAACCTGAGCTACACCAATGTTGCTGCAGTTCCTCCGCGCCTTGATGCTCAGCTGCCTCACGAAATTCGGAGGAAACCTCAGAATCAGAGAAGACAGACCGAACGATCCATGGCTCAGAGGCGAGCTGACCTTACAGAAGAATCGGCTACTATAGCCAGGAATATCCGGGCGGGGTATGCCGGAGAAGTCGGGATCTGAACGGCATTCGAATGAGGGGAAAACCCTAGGACAGCTGGAAACGGCCATTTGAGATGACTTTTTCGGTCAAATATTGACGCCACCGGCCTGTCTTCCGATAAAGTGAGTGGCGAGAGAGAAACGGAGACGAATCTCTCAGGGCGAAGTCTGAGAAAATGATTTTCCGGCTGGTTGTTTTATAGAGGTGGTTGAGGGTCATCCTGGTTTGTTATATTCGGTGTGCGGTTTAAATTTAACCATGGTCAGATTTTGTTTTCTACCGCCCGCCCCCTTCTACTTGTTCACTTTATTTATTTTTATTTTTTTTTAATGATAACCCGCTGAAAACAAGTAAGGTGGCGTTTGGTTGGAAGGAAAGTGGGGGAAAGGAATGGAAAACTTCCTCTTTTTCATTCCTTTCCCCTGTTTGGTTCAAGGATTTTTAAAAAAAAAATTCGAAGGAAAGTTGAATTCCTTCAAATGAAGGAATTCAACTTTTCTTCACAAAAGTGATGAAAAGTTCAATTCCTTAGGGCAATGGAAAAAAAAAAAAAATTGACCAAAATATCCCCAAACCCTACCCACCCCTACCCCCTACCCGGCCCTACGCACCCCCCACCCCCCACCCCACCCCACCCCCACCCCCACGAAATTTTTTTTCTGCCTACCCTCCCCCCCACCCTACCCCCACCCCCCACCCCCCCACCCCCACGAATTTTTTTTTTTTTTTTCCGCCACCCTCCCCCCACCCTACCCCCTACCCCCCACCCCCACCCCCTTACCCCCACCCCCACGAAATTTTTTTTAAATTTTTTTTTTATCCCACCCCTACCCCCACCCACCCCCAACCCCCACGAAAATTTTTTTTTTTACTCATTTTGCATACCCCTACCTACCCCCCCCCACCCTCCCCTCCAAAAAAAAAATAATTTTTAAAAGGGTAAATTGATCATTTTATATGCTTTCATTCCATTCCTATAATTTGTATTTTCAAATCAAACATGATTTGCCAAGGAATTGAATGACAATTTCATTCCATTCCGTGCCAACCAAACGGAGGGGGTTAACCAGTTTTTTTCCATTCCAATTCCTTAAGGAATTCAATTCCATTGACAATTTCATTCCTTCACTTTTTTTCCACCGAACCAAACGCCCCCTAAGGGTAGACTTCAATTTATCATTGAATCACACCTTCTTTTTCTTTCTTTTTTTTTTTTTTACCTTTTTGAACCTCTTTATTTGTTGATTACATTACGAAGTATTAACATGTTCCTCTCAACTTTAAAAACACACCTCTCAAGATTAGTGTTACATTATATAAATATATTTTGTGAAATATATAAACAAATAGTTAAGATATACTCCCTCCGTTTCAAAATGTTTGTCTCATTTCATTTGACTTTTTTATTGAGCTTTGACCACAAATATATGACAATTTAATTATGTTCATGAAATTCTAAAAATTCCTATTGATTCACCATTAATAATATTATCAACAACAACTTTTAGAATTTCATGAACATGATTAATATCTCATAAATTTGTGGTCAAAGTTCAACAAAAAAATCAAATGGGACAAACATTTTGGGACAGAGGGAGTAATTTTTAAGAAGATTAATAAATGAAGTACTAAGAATAAAAGTGGGTACAATGAATTATCTCATGACTTGGTCTGAATCACGCTTCCGTAAGACTTTCTGCTTATAATACGAACCTACGAACTTGTATCTACAATCACAACACTTCTGTCGTCGATTCAATAATACGAAGTCGGACATCTAGCTATGATTTTATACTCATCATCCAAGACTCTCAATGATTGCCTATAGAAAGTAATTTGATTGATATTTATATGTTGCGTTAATGTCTATATTTTAGTCTATAAAATTCTAAAATATATAGTTAGATAAGAGCAAACAAATATAGTCTCATATGTAATGTATTTCATCATATTATCAACAACTAGTCTTATCCAATATTTGAACGTAACATTATTTGAATAAAAGACTTAAAGTCCAACATCTCTCACTCGGGCAAAATGGAAATATCTCTTTTACCATATCACATTCTCGTTGCCCGTCCAATACTTATCTCTTTATAAAGGAAGTGAGGCGTGCGACTAACGAGAAAATAATAAAAGGGTAGGAGTGTTATATTAAATATTATCTGCCAACATAGCACGTCATCATTAATATAAAAACTCGTCTATGTATCAGACATTATAATTACATAAATTCAAAGACCCTTAACCCCTCATAAATGGTGTTTAAACCTCAATCAGTTTGCATGCTCAGATCAACCTTTTGAACCGTGTGTTCAATATGATCGTCCGGACATTGAGTCACTAAACAGAGATGTATATCATAATTATCTTCATTAGATTCTCATATCAATTACCCTTAGATTAATAGCTTTCCCGACAATGCTCCGCGTAAGCCGACTATAATTGCAAAGCCCTTTAGGTAACATCCCAAAGTAGCGTCATTAATAATATTTAGATCATCGACATAGTTCTAAGTCACATAGTACACAAGTGTGATCACATATTGATCACTAGAACTTAGATAATGATGAAGCAGGGATGATTCAATCACTTTCAAGTCGATTTATTGTCACAAACAGTATCATATACTCCCTCCGTCCCAGCTCACTTGACACTTATTTCCATTTTGGGCCGTCCCAGCTCACTTGACACCTCCCAAAAATAGCCTACTTTTTATATTTTTATATTAGATGGACCCCACCACTCATTCTCTCTCTTCATTTTCCACCACTCAATTTATTCAACCAACACTACTATTTACCCCACTCATTCTCTCTCTTCATTTTCTACCACACATTTTTTTATTTTATTCTTTTTTCTTAGTTCTTGTGCCCACCTCTTGGGTGTCAAGTGAGGTGGGACGGAGGGAGTATATGATACGGTGGAACTCCCACTCGAATAGGCATGTCATACTCGAACACCGTACGAATTTCAGTCTAGTTGCCCGTATGACATCTAACTTGAGTCCTCAAAACCAGTTACTCTTCTAGTCCCTCTTATCTTAAGGGTCTCACATTCAGACTTTTCATAAGGACATTCGAAGTTGCGTACCATAAAACTTCGAGTCAACCCATATATAAATAGGTCTCATCTTAACCGCATATTAATACGATATATGATAATGTCATTCATACACCGGCCCTTAATAACAAGTGTCAAATACATAATTATCTCATTTTGCTCGCTCGCATATCGACAAGGTAATTTACCCGTGTGAGAGGGTTAATTCAAGTTCTTTAGACATATTTTTAATTAAAATGTATACCACATATGTGACAACAGCAACTCCCATCTGCAATAGATTGGACAATTTCCTTCATGGATACAATAGTTAACTAGTTGTTGCTTCATCCACAATATGTGACAACAGCAACTCCCATCTGCAATATACTTAGCCTCCATTGTTGAAACAGAAACTGAAGCTTGTTTCTTGCTGGCCCATGCAACAAGTTGATTTCCAAGGAAATGACAAGTTTCACTAGTGCTTTTCCTGTTAATCGTGCAAGCTGCATAGTCTGCATCTGAGTAACCTATAAGATCAAAGGTTGATTATTTGGAATACCAAATTCCAAGGTTAATAGTTCCAGATAGATAACAAATAATACATTTTACAGCTATAAGATGTGCTTCTCTAGGATCTGTTTGATAGCGAGCATAAACACAAACACTAAACATGATATCTGGCCTACTAGCAGTTAAATATAGTAAGAAGCCAATCATACCTCGATACAAAGTCTGATTAACTTTCTTACCTTTCAAGTCTTTGTAAAGCTTGCTACCATTGGCCATAGGAGTGTCGTATGCTTTTGCATTTTTCAAGTCCAAATTTCTTGATTAGATCTTTGGTGTATTTTATTTGGCTAAGGAAGATACCTTCATTCTATTGTTTGATTTGAAGCCCAATGAAGAATGTAAGTTCTCCCATCATGCTCATCTCAAACTTTCTTTTCATGAGATTCTCAAAACGCTTACACAAGATTTCATTAGTAGATCCAAAAATAATATCATCAGCATATATTTGAACAAGTAAAGAATGATCATTATATTTGGCAATGAAAAGAGTTGTGTCAATTTTACCTCGTTTGAAGCCCTTTTCTAAATGAAATTTGGATAGAGTATCATACCATGCTTTTGAAGCTTGTTTGAGTCCATACAAAGCTTTTTGGAGTTTGTAGACATGATCAGTATGTTCGTTGTCTTCAAATTAATCCAGGGGGTTATGCAACATAGACTATTTCTTGAAGTTCTCATTTGAGAAATGCGCTCTTCACATCCATTTGATAAAGCTTATATCTTTTGAAAGAGGTATAAGCTAAGAAAATTCTTATAGCTTCAAGTCTTGCAATGGGGGCAAAAGTTTTATCGTAATCGATTCCTTCTTCTTGTCTATATCCTTGTGCAACCAACCTTGCTTTGTTTCTTATGAAGCTTCCATTCTTATCTATCTTGTTTCTAAACACCCATTTCGTACCAATCACTCCTTGATCCTTTGATCTTGGAACTAGAGTCCAAACTTTACATCTTTCAAATTGGTTGAGCTCTTCTTGCATATCCACAACCAAGTTGAATCTTGGAGTGCTTCATCAACTTTTTTTGGTTCAATTTGAGATAAGAGTGAAGTATGCTCATCATAGTGAGAGCTTATTGTTTGAACACTAGAGAACAAATCACTAATGATGTTATTGATTGGGTGATCTCTAACCTTATGAATTTCTGTAGGTAAATTTGGTTGAGTTAATTGTTGTTGAAGGTCTTCTAAAGGTACATCATTTGAGCTATCATTTTAAGTGAGTTGAGGTATTGGCTTTATGGAATGTATGGGGTTAGATTCGACTGCATCATTTTCTGTATGAACATCTTCAGTAGGAACTTCTGAAGTTAGTGTTGAAAAACTTGGTGCGGTTGAAGTTGATGGATTTCCTTGCATTGAGTGATTTTCTGATCTAGATGTAGTTTGTGGGGGAACACCTGTCTCATTAGGCTCAGCAAAATCATCATCAACATTGGAGCCAAATGTGGCTCGAGCAGAGAATGTTCATCAAAAGTAACATGGACAGATTCTACTATCTTTAAACTATTTTTATTGAAAATACAAAAAGCTTTAAAATGTTTGACATACCCAATAAAGATACCTTCATCCGATTTAGGAGAGAATTTACCTCGATGCTCTATTCCATTGTATAGAATAAAGCATTTACATCAAAAAATCTTGAAAAAAAATAAATGTTGGGGGTTCTTCCTATCCAGAGTTCATATGGAGTTTTGTTGTAGGTCTTGTTGATGAGGGATCAATTTTGAGTGAAGCTCGTTGTGTTGGTTGATTCAGCCCAAAAATATTGTGGTATCTTGGCTTCAGTGAGCATTGTCTTTCCAACCTCAATCAACTTTTTATTCTTTCTTTCCACAACCCTATTATGTTGTGAAACTCCAGCAGCAGAGAAGTTATGGTCAATACAATGGTCATCACAGTATTGAGCTACACCATTTTTCTTGAATTCTGTTCCATGATCCGATCTAACACTAACGATGTCATCTTCTTTTTGAGTTTTGAGCTATCTAAGGAGCGAGGTCAAGATGTTATAGCAATTATCTTTAGAGGTAATCATCTCAACCCACGTATATCTTGAGTAATCATCCACGTCAACTAAAGTATATCTACTTCCTCCAATGTTTGCAATGGTGACAAGTCCAAACATATCAATGTGTAATAGTTGCAAACATCTTGAAGTTGAAGGCACGATCTTGGTGGAGAAAGATGCCTTAGGTTGTTTGCCAAATTGACATGCGGTGACTCCGGATGTGCCATCTTTAATGAAGCAGTTCGTTGAAGTGAAGTTGTAATGCAATCCTTTGTCACAAAGTTGAGATATGGAGAGAAGATTATACTTGATACCTTTGACTAGAAAGACTTCTTTTATTGTGATATTTCCTTTTCGAATGACTTCATATCCAATTGTCTTTCCTTTGTTGTTATCCCCAAAAGTTACCGATGTACCACTTTCTTTACGGATATCTTCCAGCAAGGTGATATCTTCTGTCATGTGTCTTGAGCAGCCACTATCAAGATACAATTTATTTGAATTTGCCTTTCCAACCATGAAGCAGAGGACCTGAAAAATAAACATTTAAGTACGAGGTCCCCTTTATTCTTTTGGGTCCTGGGGTTAGCACCTTTTGATGACCTACACCTGTTTGACTGAAGGCGGGTTATGTATTCGAGCATTAGGTATGAACCTCAAAAGGCATTCTGCAGCCAAGTGTCCATAACCATCACACTGAGAACAATGATGAAAGCAACTACCAAACTGAGTTTTGATAAACTTTTTACGAGTCTTAGGTTTCACATCTTTAGCTGGGCCAGAGGTTTTGGCTTTGACAAAAATTGTCTTTTTGCGGTTGACCACATATTTCCTAGTAGCACTTGCCTTGCTTGTGAAAGCTTGGTATGTGGTCGGAGGTGTGGTGTGGTCGACCACGTGATGATTTACATCATGGCCTTTTTCCTCTTTTTCCTTTCCTTTCATCTTGGAATTATTCCCAGTTTGATTCTTGGGATAGAAATAATGTAAGTTAAGTTTAGCCTTTGGTTCCTGTCCTTTACCCTTTTGAATTAGATTGCTTCACCTTAGGATTTTCATGAGTTTGATTATAATTTTTTTCACTCTTTTCACAACAATAGGTGTATGTGCCCCAATATGGGTCGTTAGTGTTTCGTCAGTCCAATTTAATGATTTATAATCATTTAGGGGCATTTCGGGCATTATTTTAGACAATTTGGATGAGGAAGGACCTATTAGGAATAAAAAAATAGCTAGTGGCCTCGCTGGGAGGCGTAATTTCCAAGTAAAAAAACAAATTTGACCAAATAGAAACTGCCAAAATACTTTTTTGCAAAAATCAGGCACGCTGGATTTCATCCGCGCGGATGAAATTGGCATGTGGATTTCATCCACGCGGATGAAATTGTACCCCTGACCAACCTATAAATTGAGCCCTTCTCCTTCATTTTCAGCAACAACAAAATTCATTCCCTACTGTTACTCTGCCGGATTAACCTCTCAAACAACCTTAAACACCAAAACCAACCATAAATCCAATACAAAATCATACCTAAGCCTTGAACTCCTCAAGCCCCAAACACTAATCCAAGAATATAGGGTGTAACCATTGGTAAACCCTCATTCTCCCTACCTAAACCTTCTTTATTCATGCTTCCATTTCATGTCTAAATGATTTATTCTTGTTTACTTACTTGTTGTTCAACCCCCTTCCTCCTTGTCCTAGGATCTAAGAGGATCTCCATGGAGTTCATCTCCATGGATGATTCTCTACCAAAGATCCACATTTTTATTATTCATGTCATCTACCATGTCCCTCTACTTTACAAATATTTGCTCCTTTGTAAATGTCCCTTCCTAGTCTAAGATGCTCACCTTGGAAACATTTCCATGGATGAACATCATTAAGACTCATATTTAGGTCAAACAAAGATGTAGTTGATACACTTGAGCCTAGATCTCAAGGATGGTCAATTCTTATGACCACCTTAGAGATCTACTCTAAAAGTTGATACATCTTTGACCTAATCCTATTTTACATGTTAACTCTTGTGTTTACTTTGTATGTTTACTTACATGTTAATCCCCCATCCCTTTGCAAATGAAATGTTTCAAGTCCTAATGTACCCCCATGATGGCTTGATATAGTTGATTCATCACTAAGCACTCTTATATGATCACTAATCAAGTCTAGGGAAAGAGAGGACAAACATGGATGCCAAAATTCAAACATTCCTTGCTTTACTGTTTTTCCAGTTACAGTACCAGTTAAACTCTGTAAATCCAGTTAACTTTCTGGAAATTACAGAGACAGACTGAAAAACTGTAAAAAAGTTAAGTTACAGAGTGATCCGCGCGGATGATATTGTACTTCAATTTCATCCACGCGGATGAAATTGTCATCAGTATACTTTTTCAGTTTCTGCTATTTTTTCCAAATTTAGCACTGTTTTAAACCATTTTTAAGTCCAGTCCAGCAAAGTTATTTTATTTTCAGAAAGTCCTTTAAGTCAAAGCACTTTTAAAAACACACACATACATTGTTTTCAAGTTTGGAAGACTCATCTTAAGAGGCATTCCGGGTGAAAGGCCAAATGTTCTTCCCGGAGTATAACGTGACCTCCGAACTCATTTCTCTATTTTCAGGCATTTTTCAAAGTTTTGGCCCTAAACTAAAATGGCGTGGCGACTCCGTTTGTTTTTAAGTCCGCTAAGATTGACCCAATTCGAAAAATCATTTGAAACTCCAAATTGTTGGCCAAATTGGATTGGGGGTATATCACAGTGGCGACTCCGCTGGGGACTAAGCTTTAAAAACTTGACTTTTTTTTTAGCTTTCGTGGGTCAAGCTTCCGTCCCATTACTTGAACTTTGTGTGTTTATGTGCGTTTTCTTGTGCATATTTGCCTTGCTATGATATCTTCCTATTGGTTTGATCGTGCCGAAAAAAAAAGAGTCAAAGTTTGACTGTTTGACCGTGATGTTTGAAAAGGGAGGCAGTCCTCCCTTACGATAAAGCTTTGACCGATAACTTTGACTTTCAAGGGGGGCAGTCCTCCCTTTGACTGGTCAACTCTTATGTGCTTATGTGCTTACATGCTTTCAAAACATTTTCGAAAATGTTTTCAAAATAAATTATTTTCAAAATCTTTTGCATGCATCATGTCTTTAAGACACATTTGTAAATCTCTCTTTTTACTCAAAAAGGGAATTTAGTTTGCCGCACACTACGCGCACCTTGACCGTATACTGCACACTACGTCCTTAACCCGAGAAATCTCAGTAGCAGCCCGGGAGGCCTTACTACGCCTCTCGGTGCGCACGGGATGACCTAAACAGCCATTGGTTTACCCTCGTGTCTACCATGCACTTGTCCGTGACACACATTTTTGTTCGAGACTTGGTTGGTTTTTGGTTTGGTCTGTGTCATGCCGCATCAGTGTATACCTCGTGTCGGTCAAACCCCAGTCAACGTGCCGAGTCAGGATCCTTCATGGACCTAAATCAGTTAAGGTCATGCCGGTTTTCCGTCATGTACTTTGACTCGATTGTGACTGGCGCTTTGACTTTGACCTGCACGGCTTATGCACCGGCTCCCGGTGTGACACCGAGTCATTAGGGATTAACGCCCAGTCCATGTTTAATTACCGCTTAATCAACAACGAGTCAAGATCCTTTGACACTTATCAGTCAAGGTCATACCGGCTTCCGTCAGGCACCTTAACTCGATCTTGACCATCGACGTTGGCTTTGTCCATAATTTGCATCAAGTGCACGTTAAGACTTCATGACCCGCCAGACCTTAGGTCCGTTTTCCTTTTCGGTCGGTGGGACCTGCTTGCCCTATAGAACCCTTGTTCGAGGTTACAGGTTGAGGGGTCTATAGGCGTAGTGATGGGTCCCACTGAACCAGGACTTAGAGTAGTTTGCGAAAAAGAAGAGCAATCTTTTCCAACCACCTAGGATTCGAGAAGAGGTGTTTTAAGTAAATTCGAACAAATAATCGCATGTTGCATGAGCCCTAGGCCCAAACACCTACCCTTTTCCAACTCCTAAAATCTGAACCTCCCCTTTATCTTCCTCCCGCAGCTCCTCGCAAGGCTTAGATTCGGATACCGGGTCACTGCCTTGTTAGTTGGGAAGAATCGAGCGCTTCGTCGGCTTCGTCGTTTACTTCAACTTCGGTTTTCAGTATGTCCGCATCAGCTGGGAATAATGGGGATAATACCACTCCGCCTCCCGAGACTCCTCAGACAGAACAACAATGGAATCAGTTGGCAGAACAGATGAGACTGCGACAGGAAGATCAGATGAAAAGCCTTCTGGAGGTTATCAGGAGTCACGGTTTAGCAGTCGTTCTCAATCTCGATGAAAATTTCACCGTGGAGGATGAAGAGGACCCTAATCCCACTCTCAGTCACCCTGACTATACCCGGATGCCACCACCAGCCTCCTACGGGACCACTACCGGGCCCCGTGCTTCTCAACCTATGGGTTAGCCAGCCCCTCAGCCACAGTCCAGTATGCCCATGCAGCCCGGCGGGACGAGCCAGTTTGTTGTTCCTCAGTGGGGACATGGTCAGTACGGAATATCTTCCCATGGCTAGGGGCACCTTGGAATGCCACAGCAAGTCGGGATGACTCCGCAGTCTGGAACAGATCAGTTTGGGTCTTCCCAGCAACAGTTCAGAATGCCGCAGCAACAGTCCGAAATGCCGCCGCCACAGTTTGGCCTAGGATAGTAGTCAGGTATGGATCAGTTCAGTGCCCCTCAGCAGCAGTCAGGTATCCCTCCTTGGAATAGTACCGGTTAAGCAGCTCCCGGTGCCTCACCAGCCTCCACGAACGCGTTCCTCTCTCAAGGTCCTACGGGTCAGCAAGCTTTCATCCCCGTCTCATCTGAATCACCAGGACCACAGTATCCTCACGGTTATACACCATTGCCCCAGCAAGACATGCAGTTCAATAACCAAGGGCCACATCCCCCTTTAAGTATCACTATGAGTCTCACCCCGGGAATTCAGGCTACCCGGCCACTTCTGGTCTGCCTCCACCCTCCTTACCCACTGGGAATCAGTAGCACGATGTTGGGTTTTATCCTTATGCTCAGGCTCCTACTAATACTCCCCAGGGCAACCTAGGCCAAGGGCAGGTTTACACTTGTGTCCCAGGTTCTGCCATCCCTTCCACCAGTGTGCCGCCTATGGTGAATCCTTTCTCCAGCTCTGCCACTGGCCCAAACATTTTGGCTCCGCCATTGGACTCTCATCTGGCTTTATTTATAGAACAACAAAAGGAGATGAAAGCGCAGATCACCGAATTGACAGGGAAGAAGGCTGCTATCCGGCCCACAAATCCCTACTCCATCGTGCCTCTACCTCACAAGTTCGTGATGCCCAATCTAGAACTGTTCGATGGAACTGCATGCCTCAAGACCTACCTAGACACCTACACCCTAGCTATGAAAGCCAAAGGGTGCTCAAATTAGCAGTTGGCCAATTACTTCAGCCTTTCCTTAAAGTTTGATGCTCTAAAGTGGTTCTTCTGGTTGAAGCCCGAGTCTAGGGCTACTTGGGAACAGATCACCAACGCTTTCACCGAGATTTTCAAATCCAATCTGGAATGGGAAACCAACCGGGTAGACTTGCAGACAACTGTGCAATGTCCCGACGAGAATATTGGTGACTTTTACAAGCGAAGGAAAGTTGAGCGGAGCGATATGGCAATTCCTCCTTCCGATGAAAAACAGTTGGATATTTTCCAGTCATGCTTGAAGCCTCATTTGAGAACGTCCCTTAGTAACTTTTCTTATCCAGATATGCGTGCCATGGTCAGTTCTGGGGCTAAATTTGAAAGGGCTTAGAACCAACAGCAAGCCGCTGCTCCTACTTATCGGTACTGAGCCTCTACCTCTAATCCAGCTTCGGCCCAACCCAAAGGCAAGGAAGCAATTAACTTTGCGGGTCAGGATTGCAACAAAACCACTCCTTTCATGCCAAGGAAAGGCGATGTGCCCAAGCCTCAGAGTATAAAGTTTAGTAACTTCGGAATGCCTTTGAGTGAAGTTTTCAGGGGATTGGTGTGATGTACCCGATTTTTCCCTTTCGGCGCCCAACAAAACCTTTTGGAAGTTTTTTGAAAAATCTTTTATCGGACTTTGAAAAATCAACGGAGTCGCCACGCCGTTTTTAGTTTAAGGGGCCAAAACTTTGAAAAATACCCAATATTAGAGAAAGTGAGTTTGGAGATCACGTTACACTCCGGGAAGAACGTTGGTGTCCACCCGGAATGCCCGCATGACGAGTCTTCCTCACTTGAAACCTTTAGTGTGTGTGTGTGTATTTAAAGGGACTTTTCTGAAATAAATGAAATTTTAGGGACTGACACTACAACAAATATGCCTTTTCCCGGCACTTTAAAAATGCCGGAAATGTTAAAAAAGTGCCGGAAAAGCTTTTTCCGGCACTTTTTCCGGCACTTCTTAAAGTGCCGGAAAAAGTGGTGTCGGGAATACTTTTCGGCACTTTTAAAATGCCGCAAAATTTCCGGCACTTATAAAGTGCCGCTAATTTCCGGCACTTATTAAAGTGTCGCTAATTTTCGGCACTTTTGTAAGTGCCGCAGTTTTTCGGCACTTTATGAAAGTGCCGCTGTTTTCCGGCACTTTATGAAAGTGCCGCTAATTTTCCGGCACTTTAAAAAAAGTGCCGCTAATTTTCCGGCACTTTAAAAGTGCCGCTAATTTTTCGGCACTTTTAAAAGTGCCGATAATTTTCCGACACTTTCATAAAGTGCCAAAATATACCGGCACGTCTAAAATGCCAAAAAATTAGCGGCACTTTTTTTAAAGTGCCGAAAATTAGTGGCACTTTTAATATTCTCCAATATTAGCGGTGCATTTAAAATTGCTGGAAATTTTTTCTTTTTAAAAAATATATATATTCTGGCCCTAGAAATTTTGACTTCTCTAATTTATTGTGCTATTGAAATCAATAACATACACAAATTTCAACAATTAGCGATGAATAAGAATAACTTATAAAATATAAAGCTTGGTCCATTGCAATAAATTGAACATTTAGTATGCATTATACAACCCAAAAAGTACTAGTTCAAAAGGAAGGTAGGAAACAAGCATTGACATCTACAAACTGAGTTCAAGTACTTGTTTCTGCAGCCATTTCACTGCGTAAGCAGCTTCGAGTCGCAAGCAACAATCTTAACCTAGACAACATTCTCCTGCACTTCATCATACTTGAAAAGGGCATCTTGCAGTATGAAGGTCCAAACGTTGTCGCAGAATCTGTAGGTCTGTAAATGCCCCTATTTGCACAAAAAATTAATGATCAAGTTTAAACAATGTTTTCATAGTTAAGACAAACATTTTTCTTGTAGTGTGAACTGAAAAACAGTTTTAAAATAGTGATTAAATTGAAAATAACAGAAAATTGAGGGACTGTTTCCAGATGACAATGTCATCCGCGTGGACGAGACTGCAATGCAATCTCATCCGCGCGGATAGGGCTGTAAGGTCAATATTTTTACAGTTTCCAGTTTAGTCACTGTAATTTCCGGAAAGTGAACTGGATTTACAGGACTTAACTGGAATTGTAACTGAAAGACAGAAAGTAAAGTGGGATTTGGATTTTGGCATCCATGCTTGTCCTCTCTTTCCCTAGACTTTGATTAGTGGTCATAAGTGATGAATCCACTTAATCAAGTCATCCCGTGGGTACGTTGGGACTTTGTGAGCATTTCATTTGCTAAGGAAAAAGGGGGATTTGACATGAAAGTAAATTTGAACAAGGAATAGGTCAAGATGTATCAACTTTAGAGAAAGATTTCTAAGGTGGTCATAAGATGACCATCCTTGAGATCTATACTCAAGTGTATCTCCTACATCTTGTGTGACCTATTTTGTAAGTCTAGATGATGTTCATCCAAGGAAAGTGTTCCAAGGTGAGCATCTTAGACTAGGGAGGGAGATTTTCAAGGAAGTAAATGATGTGGACCATTTGAAATGATCTTCTATAGAGATTGACTCCAAGATGACCATATTTAGGTCAAGAAAGCAAGTAACAAACAAGAACTAGCTAATAAAAAGGAGGGCAAAGGGGAAATGCATAAATAAAATGTGGATCCATGTAGAGAATCATCAATGGAGATAAACTCCATGGAGATCCTCTTGGATCCTTGGGACTAAAGGGAAAGGGGAGTTGAACAAAATATGGTAAGTAAAATTACATCATTTTCACATGAAGTGTGTGCATAAATGAGAGAGATATGAGTGAAGAGAATGAGGGTTTACCAATTTTCATGGGTTTTTGTTTAGGGTTTGAAGGTTACAAAGGGTTAGAAGTGGTTTTGGGATGGATTATAGGATGAATATGTTGTGGAATTTTAGTTATGAGAGTGTAAATGGCTGTTTGAGGGTGAATTTGGGCAGAGTGACAGTAGGTTTTCGTATTTTTTGGGCCTTTGAAACTGAGGGAGAAGGGCTGTATTTATAGGTTGCCTGGATGCTGATCTTATCCGCGTGGACAAGATTGTAGGTGCAATCTTGTCCACGCGGATGACCCAGCAGCGTGCCTGATCTGTGCAGAAAAGCAGTTTTGGCATTTTGCTCTTGGTCAATATTCCCTTTTATTGGAAATGAAAAATTTCCAGCGAGGTATTTGTCCATTTTTTTATTCCTAAGAGGTCCTTCCTCATTTAAATTGTCAAAATAATGTCCAAAATGCCCCGTAATGATTATAAATCATTAATTTGGGCTGGTGGAACATTAATGACCCAGATTGGGGTACTTACAGTAGCCCCTCGGCGACGGTACTTCCAGGGGAAGTGGGGTCATCGACAAAGTGAGGATCCCAATCTGGCAAACGTTGTCAAGATGGGCGAGGAGGTGACCGAGGCGGTCGAATGGCTGGACCCTTAACGAAAGGATTCTTACGTATCCCATGGGGGAATCAAGCCGATCGTAGTTTAGGCCTTGCGGGGGAAAGGAGTGGTCAAACAAATGGACCTCCCACCACATTTTCGTTGTCAAAGGTAGAATCGACTAATGAAGGCGTTCTTGGTCAAGACCGGCTCAACTTAGTGGAGCGTTGCCGAAAACGGGCTCGACCTAGAGGAGGCATTGCCGAAGACCGGCTCGACTTAGCAGAGGCATTGCCGAAGCGACTTGACTTAGCGAAGCATTACGAAGACGCATCTCGACCTAGCGGAGGCATTGTCGAAGACTGACTCGACTTAGCAGAAGCGTTGTCGAAGACGCACTCGACCTAGCGGAGGCGTTGCCGCGCCTCGACTTAGCGAAGCGTTGCCGAAGACGGGCTTCGACTTAGCGGCGGCGCGTGCCGAAACGCACTCGACCTAGCAGAGGCATTGCCGAAGACTGGCTCGACTTAGCAGAAGCATTGCCGAAGACAGACTCAACCTAGCGGAGGCATTACCGAAGACTGACTCGACTTAGCAGAAGCATTGCCGAAGACAGACTCGACTTAGCAGAAGCATTGCCGAAGACTGACTCGACTTAGCGGAGGCATTGCCGGAGACTGACTCGACTTAGCAGAAGTGTTGCCGAAGACCGACTCGACTTAGCGAAGGCGTTGCCGAAGACAGACTCGACCTAGCGGAGGCATTGCCGAAGACTGACTTGACTTAGCGGAAGCGTCTATACCTAGAGTGAGACTTAGTTCAGGAGTATGAACCTAAGTCGAGACTTAGTTCAGGAGTATGAACCTAAATTGGGACTTAGTTCATGAGTATGAACCTAAGTCGAGGCTCGGTTCAGGAGTATGAACCTAAATTGGGACTTAGTTCAGGAGTATGAACCTAAGTCGAGGCTTGGTTCAGGAGTATGAACCTAAATTGAGACTTAGTTCAGGAGTATGAACTTAAGTCGAGGTTCGGTTCAGGAATATGAACCTGAGGGAGACTACTTGAAGGCGTTCTCGCTGGGGAAGATTCAGACTTACGATAATTGCCGGGGTTCATACGCTGGGGATATGCGTTCTTGGTACGGGCTTACAATGATGGCCGGGGTTGAAAACGAGGAAGGGAATGGGCTTCCGTTAGGTTTTCGTTAAAGGACGGGCTTACGATGACGGCCGGGGTTGAAAACGAGGAAGGGAATGGTCTTCCGTTAGGTTTTGTTAAATGAACGGGCTTACGATGACGGCCGGGGTTGAAAACTAGGAAGGGAATGGACTTCCATTAGGTTTTCGTTAAATGAACGGGCTTACGATGACGGTCGGGGTTGAAAACTAGGAAGGGAATGGACTTCCGTTAAGTTTTCGTTAAAAGACGGGCTTACGATGACGGGCGGGATTGAAAACGAGGAAGGGAATGGACTTCCGTTAGGTTTTTGTTAAACTGGGGGTCTGAATGCAGAAGACCAGAATTTAAAGGGGCAAAACAGGAATTCGCCCTGCAATCTCATCCACGCGGGCTAGATCAGCAGGGAAAAATATTTAAAACAGACAGGCGCCTTGTCTGTCTTCTTCACTTTCAAAAAACCAGTCGAGGCCAGAGAGAGAAAAGGGAGAGAGAAAACGCCATTGTTGCCCAAAATCTCTGTGAAAACCTTCAAAATCAAGGCTATGGAGCAAAGGGGAGGAGCTCGTGGAGTCCATCGAGGTCGGGTGAGTCGAGAGGCGGCGGAGAGGAGGCTTGAGTTGGTGAGAATGCACCGCCATTACACGCTCTCGCAATCAATGAATGAGGAGTTCTATCCGGATATGTGGCAACATTGGGCCACCGACGAGGATCTCCGCATGGTATGATACTCAATTTTGGCTATTTTTGTTGATTTTTTGTCAAAATTGGTATATGTTAGACTTAGGGCTTGAATTGTCAAAATTGGGGCTTTTGTTTATTTTTGCCATGGAAAATTGAAATTGGTGATGCATGTGTTTAATTGAAGTTATGGGTAGAAAGAATATGCAATTTGTTTATGAAAAACATTGGTAGTTTGCATAATGTAAAAAATAAAGTAGGTACAAATTTGTCGAATTTGGGACGGACTCTTGCATAAGAGATTTTTTTGGTGAAAATTTGCTTTTGTGAATGCATGTTTGATGACATGATGCACGAATGTGAGAAAAGATGCATGCTATGTAAGGATGTACAAATTTGCCGAATTTGGAACGGACTCTTGTATAAGATATTTTGAATGAAAATTGTATGAACACAAATTTGCCGAATTTTGAACGGACTATTGTATAAGAGATTTTGAAAGAAAATTGTATTTGTAAAATGAACACAAATTTGCCGAATTTGGAACGGACTCTTGTATAAGAGATTTTGAATGAAATTGTATTTTGTAAAATGAACACAAATTTGCCGAATTTGGAACGGACTCTTGTATAAGAGATTTTGAGTGAAATTGTATTTTGTAAAATGAACACAAATTTGCCGAATTTGGAACAGACTCTTGTATAAGAGATTTTGAATGAAAATTGTGTGTGAGAAAAGAATGTGTGTAGGAAAATGTATCCAAAAATAGGACGGAGTTTATTTTCTTTCTTTCCTGCTCTTTTGTTGTTCATATCACCTTGGCAATTTTGATGACATATTTGTGTTGTGTCTATTTTCAGGAGAGAGGTGATATCATCCAACGCAAGTTGGATAAGCTGAAGACGCGGGGGTCCGTGGAGGCAGTTGTCAGGCTTTGGGATGCTTTGCCCACGGCTGGCAGGGTGGGCTATCGGAGTTCTCGTCAGCTTGTGGTGGCTTCTAAGCTTTATGGATTTGTTGAGGACCTGAGGGGGGTGGCTGGATTACATAAGAGCAAGGGGCTCCTTTTGGCGCTGGCGGAGTATTGGTGGGATGTTACCCACACTTTTCACTTCTTCTGGGGGGAGGCTACCGTGACCCCTACTGATTATGCCACTATTACTGGCCTGTCCTTTAAGGGACTCAGCTTGGAGTGGCATGACGGGTATACGGACGCGGAGCTGATGAATCTGCTGGGGATTTTCAACGTGCCGCGAAAAGGGGATGGGCATGGAGTATGCCGTGATCGAGGCTAAGTTGCCCGAGAGCATAGCTCGGTATGAGAGAGGGGACCAGACCATCACAGCTGAGCAGATCGCTCGATGCTTCTTATGGTTCGCCCTTTCCAGCACTTTGTTTGGGCATGCTGAGGGTACGGCTATGTTCGCTTTGCTGGGGTCTTTGGCGGACATAGACAGGATAGATGAGTACGCCTGGGGAGAGGCGGGCTTGGCGGAGTTATACTTCACTTTGGACAGATACAGCAGGAAGGCGTCCACCTCCCTGACCTGCTTCGAGTTCCCATTAGAGGTACACTCTCTTTCTTTTCCTTTATCCTTCGTACATATTGTGTATGTACTTTTTTTTATGTGTTTCCTTTGTTGGATGCAGGTTTGGGCCTTGGAGATTTTTAGCTGTGCCTTGTGGGACCATGTCCACAGGGGAGGCTTTGCATGCAGGTGATGCTTTGGTGGACGAAGGACGCCCGGGTGAAGAGGACTAGCCGGACTAGGATAAAGATGTGGTACAGTGACGCGGTGCCATCTTTGAGGGCGGAGACTAGTGATATGGTTAATTTTTACCCTTGGAGTCGGTTCGAGGTGGACCATCTAGGTGGCGCTGAGCGCTGGACTAGCCAGAGGTGGATCCTGCGGGGACTCACCTGTGATGTTTACTACTTGGGGGGAGAGGGTGATAAGGCAGCATGGTCTGGGATTGGCTGCTTTGATGCCGGCTGAGCCTCCGGCTGACATGTTGTTTCCCCGGGAAGGGTCAGCGAATTGGGACTGGTTCAGAGGTGGGCGGCCTGCTCTGGAGTATGTTACTCAGGAGCCCTATCAGGCGTTTGTGGTACGTAGGCTGAGGACGCCTCAGGTGCTGGCGAGGGAGGGGATTCGGTAGTGAGGATCCCTTGGGCGGACTTTTCGTATACACAGGATGGGGTCAGGATGAGGGCGCAGATACCCCTCCCAGCGGTGACGCCGCAAGCTTTCCGGCCTCGACCGAATGCTCAGGTATGTGTTGATCGCGTTCTGGTTGTTTTGGCTTTGTACTTCTTTCGTCATTGTTTCGACTATTTTTTAATGCTTCTGTTTCTTCTTTGCAGTACTCGTCTTGGGTTGTGGATCGAATTTTACGCCAGGTTATCGGGGCGAAGAGGTTCATTCGCAACCTCGTGACGCGAGGGAATGCAAGGGGCTCGGAGAGGGCGGCGCGGCTGGGATCTAGTGCCTCTATGTGGGAGAGGTCCCCCATTCCTGCTAGCGAGACTATGCCAGGAAGGAGGTCTATAGAGACTCCTCGCGCTCAGCCCAGGGGGTCGACGGACGCTTCTCCTTCTGGCTATATGGACAGGAGCGTGGAGCTCTCCCGAGATCATATCATCTTCGGAGGCATGGAGGGACTGGGCTTCGTACAGGGCAGAACCGGCGAGGGCTCTTCTTCACATGGCGGTGGTTACGGTGCTTTTGAGCCACAGGGAGATTATGGGACTCCGTTACAGACCCAGGGAATATACGGCCAGAGTTTCGACACCTTCTCCTTCGGGTACGACTTCTTCGCCGATATTGGGGTGCCGTATCGGGGCATGCTGGCTGATCCCGAGGACCGATACTCTGATGCTGAGGAGGACGACATAGAGCTGGGGATGGCTTTCCTGGAGGCAGCGGCAGAGGGGCCGAGCACGGCTCGACGAAATGTTAGGAGGCGCGGCAAGGAGGTTTCCATGGAGGAGGATCCCATTCTCGATTCGGATAGTGATTCCGACTGAGTTACTGTACCTGTTAGAGAGAGAAAAAACATATATACATTCGATGCACATTATTTTTCTATTTTTGGCATGTAATAGCTAGGTTAATACATTTTATTTCACTAAGTGTTTTTGTATTTTTTGGTTTTGTTAATTCTGTACTGAATGCAAGTTGTATGAACCCGATTTTGTGCTTTATGGGGACAAAAGAGGGATCTTTGTGGGAATGCATGGTGGTGAGAGGGTTTATATGTGTTGTGGACAAGTTTTAAGCAGGTGGGGTGATATCCTTTTGTTGCAGACTGAACTGCTAGTCGTTGATGAGGTCTTATTGTAGGTCAACAGTATCATGCGGACCTCAATTTTGATCCTGGGATGAAATTGGATTTGAACCCCGGGTCTCGATTGAAATTTCTTTTCAGTCTCAGACATTTTAAGCTGATGCTGACAGGCTCTAGGATCAAAAGTACATTGATATGAATGAACCCTCTTTCGCTTGGGTTAGTTGTGACTTGACATATATTTGGAGAATGACTTGGCGAAATGCGTCTGAGGAGATTCCCAGTTCTCAACCTCTGATGATGCAGGGAGTTGCCATATACCAAGTTCCAAAGCTGAAACTCCAAGATAGTTGTTGAGGTGACTAGACCTTTCTTCTGAAGATAGGTGTGACTTGAAAAAGCCCCATTCAGAGGAAATGACATGAAGAAAGCCACAAAGCTTTCTCTTAATGACTTTATGAAGCCCCAAGTTCGACAAAGCATCATGGCAGAGGTCCAATTAATGGTTTGACTGTAAAACTGACATACTGCTGAAGCACCGAGCCGATCGATCAACGTGAGGGACTTCGAGGTGAAGTTGATGTAACCCCAAATTCGTTGTAACATTACATCATGAAGTGAGAAACCCATCTTTGATAACAACTATGCAACTAGAATCCTCCCTTTGAAGGGTGTCTTCCATATGAGAACTGTTAGCCATAGTGGCACTTGGCTTTTTCATGGCTTCAATCATATTTACCTATGGTTGTTCTTAGGGAAGAGATTGTTGGCTGTGTTGGGCCCTTCGGGTATCTCAAACTTACCCTTTTCGATCAGTTCTCACATTGCCCTTTTCAGGAGCATGCAATTATTAGTAACGTGCCCATGATCCTAGTGGAAAGCACAATGCTTAGTTATGTCCAAAGGGACATTGGGATCCCTGGGCTGATAGTTGTCCAAAGGTCTGATCAAACCTTCCTTCACAAGTCCCTGAAAGACTTCACTCAGAGGCATTCCGAAATCTTCAAGCCTTAGATTTCGCGGCTTGGGCACATCGCCTTTCCTTGGCACTAAAGGAGTGGCATTGTTGCAATCCCGGCCCACAAAGTTAATTGCTTCTTTGCCTTTTTGGGCAGGACAGGAGCTGGATCAGAGGCAGAAGCTCGGTACCGGTAAGTAGGAGCAGCGGCTTGCTGTTGGTCACATTTTAGCCCCAGAACTGACCATTGCACGCAGATATGGATAGGGGAAGTTACTGAGGGACTTTCTCAAATGAGGCTTCAAGTAGGATTGGAAAAATATCCAACTGTTCTCCATCAGAAGGAGGACTGGCCATTTCGCTCAACTTGAGGTTCCAACGTTTGTAAAAATCGATATTCTCCTCAAGGCGTTGCATAGTTGTTTGCAAGTCTTCCCGATTTGTCTCCCATTCCAGGTTGGCTTTGTACTTTTCGGTGAAGGCGTTGGTGATCTGTTCCCAAGTGGCCCTGGACTCAGGTTTCAACCGAAAAAACCACTTCAGAGCCCCCAGTTTTGGGGAGAGGCTAAAGTAATCAGCCAACTACTGATTCGTGCATCCTTTGGCTTTCACGGCTAGGATGTAGGTGTCAAGGTTGGTCTTGGGACAAGCAGTTCCATCAAACAGTTCCAAGTTAGGCATCACAAACTTGTGGGGTAAAGGCACAATAGAATCAGGAACTGTGGGCCGAAAAGCAGCCTTCTTTCCTACCATTGGCGGCACACTGGTGGAAGAGATGGCCGGTCCGGGGACATAGGTGAAAACCTGTCCTTGGTCTAAATTACCCTGGGGAGTGTAAGTAGGAGCCTGGGCAAAGGGATAGAACCCAATGGCTTGCTGTTGACTTCCAATTGGCAAAGAGGGTAGTGGCAGACCTGAGGTGGCCGGGTAGCTCAGGTTCCCGGGGTGAGACTCATAAGTAGGCTTAAATGCAGGCTGTGGTCCCTGGTTGTCGAACTGCATGCCTGGCTGGAGTGATGGTGTATAACCGGGAGGATACTGCGGTCCCGGTGATTCTGATGAGACTGGGATGGGGGCTTGCTGGCCTATAGGGCCTTGAGTGAGGAACGGGTTTGTGGAGGCTGGTGAGGCGCTGGGAGCTGCCGGACCAGTATTGTTCTGAGGAGGGACTCCTGACTGCTATCCTAAACCAAACTGTGGTGGCGGCATTCCAGACTGTTGTTGTGGTATTCCGAGGTGTCCCTAACCATGAGAGGAAATTTCATACTGACTTTGTCCCCTTCGAGGGCAAAGCGCTTGTCTCGCCCGGAATGTACGGAGCCCACTGAGGCGTGGGCGAGGAGTGACCCATAGATTGAGGAGCAGGGGCTCTGGTGGTGGTATCATAGGAGGCTGGTGGTGGCATCCTGGTGTAGTCTGGGCGACTGAGAGTGGGATTAGGGGTTTGCTGTCCCGTGGAGGTGGTCATGAAGGGATCTTGTGAGACTTGTGCGGTGCCGGGGGCTGGCTGTCTTGAACTGGGTTGCTGTTGAGACGTCCCAAACTGCTGGGGCGGAGAAGTTCCAAACTGATCCATAGTTGACTGCCGTCCCAAACCCAACTGAGAAGTCATACCAAGCTGATGTAACTGAGAAGCCCCTGACTGATCTGTACCGAACTGCTGAGGCATACCAAACTGCTGCGACATACCGAGCTGACCCCGACTGCGTTGAGGCACACCATACTGGCCCAAATCGGACTGAAGTCAATTTGTTTCCCCCAAACGACTGTCCCAGACCGAACTGTGAATGTATACCAAACTGAGGCTGAGAGGATGGCTGATTCATAGGCTGAGAAGAGTGTGGCCCGATGGAGGTTCCATGTGAGGAAGGTGGTGGCATTCGGCGATAGTCTGTCTGGCCAAGAGAGGGATAAGGATCCTCTTTCTCTTCTACCGTGAAAGTCCCATCAGGGTTGAGGGCAATTGTTAGACCAAAATTCCTGACACCTTCCAAAAATGATCATCGTAACCTCATTCTGATTGGCACAAAGAGTTTTATGGAATCGGATTCCAATATTAGCCATAGAATTATGATGAATCCCTGGTTATGGTTAAAATTCCATCCTCAACCTTGGACATCAAAGAACTGCACTTGACAAGCCCATGACCAACATGGCGATCAAATCTCCCTTTGCTTGGAGAAGCCTTGGTTTGAAGAGAAGTGTTGGCGAAGTCTTGATTTTAAAGAAGGACTTGGTAAAGCCTCAATCTCATGATTGTGAATCTAACATAATTAGTGAGGCTTCAACCTGATAGGCATTGCAAACTGATCCTGAGATGAGTCTAAACAAAGACCCAACCCATCTTGTAGCAAAGTGAAGAACCAATGTGGACCCGACGTGACCAGAGAAGCCCCACTTTAAATAAATGACTTGACGAAATCCCCACCTTAAAGAGTCCAATGCAGCTCTAATGCAAATTGAATTGTCATATAGCAAAAGAGGCAACCCATCCTTCTATATTTACTTTATTATTTTCTTTAGTCAATTAGTCAACCGGAAGAAAATGTAAAAGAAAGAAAACTTAGAAATGTATACATGCAGGGGCATATTTCAAAAGGTGGGGACGAATCCCCGATTTGTATTATTTGATGGCCTCATTTGATGAAGGCACAAAAGAACTCGCTTTGGGTTTGACTCTTTTGAGAGAGCATAAGTGTAGAAAGGTTTGTAAAAGTGTATGGAAGCCCATGCTGACAGAAAATCAGTGTTTAGCTCTATTTTTCCTATAATGTAGAAAAAGAAGACTTTTCGAGACATCTGAAAACATGTTTTATTCAAAATGATCACAAGATTGCTTAAAAACCCTTTATTAATGTTCGGGTTATTCAACCCTTAATCTCGATATGAACAAACATTTTGGTTAATCATGAGGAGAAAGTCAACCAATACCAAGAGTCAAAGTTTGGCGAATTGTGAAGAAAGGTTGTGTATAGGAGAGGCCATTGAGGAGACCGAATTTATGGAATTTGAATGTGTTTATGACCGGACCATTTCTGGTTGCCTACGTTCCCCTCATTGTGAGGAGCTCAGGTCGCCGTAGTTCGGGCTGAACTGTGTTTGGCTTTGGGAAATGGTATGAATATTTTGTGGTCCCTTTGGTGAAAAGGCTCGGATAGGAAGGTTGGATGATGAGGCACGGGCCTTGAGATGGTTCCTTGACAAGTCATTTTTTACAGCTATTTCAGCGATTCCATTGCTTCTTGATCGTCGTCTTTCATCGGGGGAGAAAGATTTTGAATGAAGCTTAAGGGCTTATGATATGTTTTTGCCATTGCTTTAACTGCTCCCTTGTTGTCGACAACTTCCGTTCTTCGGGCTTTAATTTTGCCCATATGTCAAGCCTCTGATCGGCGGTGCTGGGTCCTTGGCCTCATTTTTTCTTTTTGAAGCTCCTGCTTGAGTTTTTTTTTTTTGAAGCTTTTGCTTGAGCTCTTTTTTTTTAAGCTTTTGCTTGAGCTTATTTTTTGAAGCATCGGCTTGAGATTTTTTTTTTCTTTGAAGCTTTTACTTGAGCCTTTTTTTGAAGCACTTGAGGACGAAGGCAGGCCTCTGCTTGGACTTTTTTGATGCACGTGAGGGCGAAGGGAAGCCCCTAGGTTGTTGTCGACATGGGCTCAATCTTTTAATGCTGAGTGACCTTTTGTTGTTCCTTAATGTTGTCGCTGTCGTTGACTTGGTCAAGGTGATGGTGGGTACATGTTTTGGAAAGTGTATATTTTGATGGAGGCCTTTGTGAGGTAAGGAAAGCGTATGGGGAGAGCATTGGTTGACTTTCTCACACCGGTTAATCAAAACATTGATTATTTCGAGAGATTATTTGTTGAGCAATGCAAGTGATCATATAAAATAAAACCATTTCATTAAATGTAATGTAGGTGTGCAAATAATGTCTTAAGTCTAGCAAGAATAGAAAAAGACTCTTTTATAGAAGATTTAAGATTAACTACAATGCCCGAGGAGGACTTGATTGAGAAAGGAAAGTACTAGAACCTACGAAAGTTGACTGAGAGACTGTTTCATCTTTTAGTTTTGTTTAAGGATAGGTAACCCCTAGCCTAGTTACTCTTTGCTGGTTGGACTGCCAGGATGCTTGAGCTTTCCGTTTTCTGTTAACTTCTGAATTCCATACCACAGACCGAGGCAGTGATCAGTTATGTGCCCATGATACTGGTGGAAGTGGAGGGATTTGAGGCCATGGAGCAGCTGAAGCAAATACAAGTTGTCCGAAGTAATGGGTCAAAAAAGTTACGTGGGGGAAACCTGGTTAATTTTGGGCATATTGGGAGAAGGAAGTGAGCACGGGAGGATTTTTATGGTTATCTGGATTTGTTTGAGAGGGTCCAGCGCTGCACTGGTTGTTTTGAGTGAAAGTGGTAGAACCGACTTCAAACCTTTCTGTTCGGACCGCTTGTGAGGCGCCAGGAGCTGCTTGACCTGTACTATTCTGAGGAGGAATACCCGACTGCTGTTGAGGGGCACTGAACTGACCCTTCCCTGACTGCTGCCCTAGACCAAACTGTGGCGGCGACATTCAGTAGTTGTTGGGAAGACCCAAAATGATCTTTACAGAGGCTGCGGAGGCATCCCAGAGCTTCTTTGTGGCATTCCAAAGTCACCGAAAGGTTGACATCGTTGTCTAGGGGGACCATTATAAACATAGCTCATTTGCATTGGCCCACTAGGGCACTTGAGCTTGCCTTCTTTAATTAGCCCTTGAATTGCCTTTCTCAAAGCTATACAGTTGTCGGTTGTGTGGCCATGATGATTGTGGTAATGGCAGTGCTTGGCTACGTCCAAGTTGGCATTGGGGATTCTGGGCTTGTAATTCTTCTTGGATTCGAGGAGACCTTACTCTACTAAGTTCTCAAAAACCTTGCTCAAAGGTATATCGAAGTTACCATAGTATTGCCGGTATTGCTGTCTTCGCGGATCACTGCCTCCCGACGTACCCTGTTCAGGAACACATCTACCATCACTTATCACTTTTCTGCCTCTATCAGTAGATGGAGCATCATGCGGATCTGTGAATGTGTGCCCAAATTCTATTTTTTTGTTTTTAGTTTGGATTCACGCGAGTTTGAAAACATCCGGTTTAATTTGAAAAATGGAGTCGCCACGCCATTTTGATTTCCTCAAAACTATGAAAAAAAGGATTTAGGGTTCGGAGGTTAAGTTACCCCTTGGGAAGAACGGATCGTCGTTCACCCAAGGTGCCTTGCTGTAGCAAGTCTCCCTAGATTCCATTTTTCGTGCTTGCTTGCGTGCTTTCTTGTGTGCATGTGTTGAAAAGAGAGGGGGGGTGTTCCAAGTTGTCTTCCGGACGTACAAACCATTTAGTTGGTTGTCGCTCGGGATTCCTTGGATTTTTATGTGTTCGGGACTTTGATCCCGTCCTCATATTGGACTTGTGATCATCGCTATTTGACCTTGGGTCTTGCGTGATCGAGAGAAGGACTCTCTTTTATAGTCCAAAATGGGGTTCTTTAGGAAAGGAGTGTCCTTAGCCCATCAATCCTACACCTTGAGACGATTGAGCTTGTCTAGGGACTACTATACTCGTCTCAAGTGATAATCGGAGATATAGGTTCAAGGTTTATCCCTTTCTAAAGAGATTGTGGCACCTTTAATGGAAGAAATGATGTAAAGATAGGATCTTTATACCGGTCCGTTCCGAAGGTTGCGTCAAGTACCAATTGGGGACTAGGGGAATGCATGTTTTATAATAAAATGACATTTGAAAAGATGACATTTTTGGGTGCAAAGGATGCTTTTTGATTGCAAAGGATGCTTTTTATATAAAGAAAGGATTTTTAATGCAAAGGATGCATTTTTATGCGGAAAAATAGTGTTTTATATGCAAAGGATGCATAAAGACTACATCTTGAAAGCAAAGGATGCTACTTTGATTGTAAAGACATGATTTTTAGTGCAAAGGATGCATCTTTGTACATGAAAATGGGTTTTAGGTGCAAAGAATGCACCTTTATTGTAAAGACATGATTTTTATATGCAAAGGATGCATTTTTATGCATGAAAATGAGTTTTAGGTGCAAAGGATGCACCTTTAATGCAAAGACTACATTTTTATGAGCAAAGGATGCTAAAGATCACATTTTTATGAGCAAAGGATGCAATGGTAATGCAAATGATGCAAAAGGGATAGGGTATGATTTACATGAATAAAGATATGATCTTTAACAATAATATGCCAAGTCCCAAACAATATATTGCAATATATAAATGCAAGGAGCAAGAATCACATAAAGCAAGTATAATGCAAGATAAGGGGGGTGAGAGGTTACCAATGGTGGTGACCTCTTCTTATTTGGATTTTGCCTAGAGGAGGGACCAACTCTTGGAGGCTTCAAGGAGGAGGGAGGTGGCTCTTGGTGCTTCTCAGCTTCCTAAATTTCGTAGGGATGTTTTGGGAGAGCTTTGATGCTGGAAATTGGTATAAAAATGGGTAGAGGAGGCCTCTATTTATAGGCAGTCTGGATAGAGCAAATGAGGCCGTGCGGCTAGGAGTTCCCTCCTAATGCAGCCGTGCGGCATTATCCTCTAGAATCATGCAAGGTGGCACTTCTAGAAGGTTTTCTATATTAAGGAAAACGTGCTTTTTTAATTTAAAGCAGTCCCTTCATTCCTCGGAAGGTTCGAAACAGTTCCGGAATTGTTCCCAGACTTTAGGAAAGTCCGGGAAATTGCCGAAAAACTTAACCGGAAGGCATGAGCTAGATTTGGGTACTTACAGAAGCCCCTCGGCAACGTCACTTGCAGGGCGAGTGGGGTTGTCGATAGAAAAGGATCCGATCTGGCGAATGCCGAGACGGATTGGGTGACAGGTGGTCGAGTGGCTGAACTTTGTGGAAGGCTACCTACGTATCCCGAGTGGGAATCAAGCCATAATCGTAGTTCGAGAATAGATGTCCACTGGGGAAAGGGATGTCATATGTGACGAATTGGTGAGACCAAAAGTAGGCTACCTACGTATCCGAGAGAATCGAAGCGAGGCCGTAGTTGAGACAAGATCCGCGGGGAATGGTGGAGAGAAAGCGGGTCTCTTCTTTGGGGAAATAGAATAGAAAGTGACCTAGGAGGTCAGGCGATTGATCCTACTGGGGATATGCTAGAAGTGACCGAGGTGGTCGGATATATGGACTTCTACGAGGGGCTACTTCACCACTGAGGAGTGATGAATGACAAAGGGCTGACCAATGTGGTCGGATGCAGTTTGGACCTTTTATGAAAGGCTGCCTCACCACTGAGGAGCGATGAATGACAAAGGAGCGACCAAATGTGGTCGGATGGCTGGACCTTTTATGAAAGGCTGCCTCACCACTGAGGAGCGATGATGGAAGAGGGTGACCACTGCGGTCGGATGGCTGGACCTTTATGAAAGGATTCCTACGTATCCTAGGGGAATCAAGCCTTGATCATAGTTCAAGCATCACTAGATAGTTAGGAACGATGTCTAGGATCCTTGAGGTTTTGACAATTAATGGAGGTTGTCACCTGATTGACAATTAATGGAGGTTGTCACCTGATTGACAATTAATGGAGGTTGTCACCTGATTGACAATTAATGGAGGTTGTCACCTGATTGACAATTAATGGAGGTTGTCACCTGATTTAGACTAAAGCTTACGTCACTATCGAGGAGATAGAGGTAGCTAAAGTTTGGAGAACTTGAGAGTACTTCTCAATCTGTGATAGAGGTAGCTTAAGTTCGGAGATCTTGAGCGTACTTCACTATCTGTGATAGAGGTAGCTTAAGTTTGGAGAACTTGAGCGTACTTCTCAATCCATGATAGAGGTAGCTTAAGTTTGGAGAACTATCGTGATAGAGGTAGATTAAGTTTGGAGAACTTGAGCGTACTTCTCAATCTGTGATAGAGGTAGCTTAAGTTTGGAGAACTTGAGCGTACTTCACTATCTGTGATAGAGGTAGCTTAAGTTTGGAGAACTTGAGCGTACTTCTCAATCCGTGATAGAGGTAGCTTAAGTTTAGAGTTCTGACAATTCGGAGGTTGTCACCTAGCGTCATTCCGTTATAACGGAGTAACGGAGGCGGCGGGGAGGAAAGTCTATTTGCTTAGGAGATAACGGATATCTTTTTGGAAAACGACGTTATCCTAGTTAAAGGATAACAAGAATTATATGCCCAAGTGGAAAGTCCAGGGGCAAAACTGTAATTTCTGCTACAGGCAAAAGAAGCCGCCCGGCATGAGACGGGGGCAAAAGAGGCCGCGCTTGGCTAGAAGTCGATTTTCCGCATTATTTAAAATCAGATTTGAACGGGCATTGGGCATTGTTGTCGCCTTCTGTTGCCGAGGAAGAGAGAGGAGGGAGAGAATTTTTTCAAAAATCCTTCAATCCCTTGCTTCTTCTGATTGAGATGGATCCGGAGGGGAATCCTATGCCAAGGCAAGCACGGAGGAACATCTTCGAGGCCGCTCGAAGGAGGAGGAGAGAGCTTGTTCGCATGGAGAGGAAGTATGACTTCCTTACACCTCCATCGGAGCTTTATCCGGGTAGGAGGGAGCACAAATCGACGAATCCTCAATCGGTTGGGGTAAGCATTCTTAATTTGCTTGATTCCGTCGATTTTTATTGAATTTTGATTGATTCTAGGGCTTGACTCGAGTTTTAGGAATTTCTCGAATTTTCCTAGGATTTTTGATGATGATTTTGGAATCTTGATGATTAACCTATGAGGCTAAGAAGATAAACGATCATGCATGTGCAATTTTCTTAAGAAATAATGAGAATGACCCATTTTTTGAAAATAGAGTAAAAATAATTGTCTAAAATGTGACGGAGTCCTTGCATGTGCTAGAACTAGGTCAATTTTTGATCATGGATGATAAAACAGGATTTTGGATGATGAAAAGGATTCATGCATGCCATGTTTGAGAAAAATTAATGCTTAGGTGCAAATAATTTTGAAAATTGGGATTTTGTGCTTAGGAGAGCAATGTGCTTGACATGACGTGTTTCAAGTGATGAAAGACACGTTTTCTACGCATAGGATGCTAGAAAATTTTTATGAATGCTTTTCTTTGAAAATATGTGCACTTTTGAATATATGCATGCTTTTGAAATGAGATGAAGGACTGACACATTTCTTTTGCTGTGCTTGTCTGAGGAGAACAAATCTAGGGGACCTTCGAGATTGCGGTGAGGCCGTGGGAGAGGATGCACGATTTTGAGAAGGATGGGGTGAACCACTAAGCGGCTAGTGAGGGCTACGGGCCTGGATTTGTTTGTTGAGGCTATCGGCGAGAGGCATTCATGTGACCTCGAAGAGCAAGGGCTTGATCCGAGGCCCTTTCGAGTTCTAGTGGGGCGCGCCGCGGCTTTCGCCTTCTTTGGGGAGGCGCAGTGGCGCTGCGGCACTTTACTGCTATCATGGCCTCCAGAGTTCACCGGGGAGGCTGTGACCTGGAGAGAACCATATCACGGCGGAGGAGTTTAGAGCTTTGGTTGGAGTTTGAGCTTATTCCCTAAGGGGCTCGGGATGGAGACTAGGAATGTCGAGGTGGCGATCCCGAGTGCATGCGAGGATTTCTTTGCTAATGAGGTGGCCCCACCGGCTTGCGAGGGCTTTTGTGTGGTTGATCTTTGTCGGTCACCATTTTTGCCAGTGCAGGACGCTGGCTATGACTTGCCTTCTTGACTCCTTGGAGGATGTAGATGGGATTAGGACGGTCTCTTGGGGCGAGTGCCGGATTGGCGGAGCTTTACTTCTCCTGGACATGTACAGTAGGAATAAAGGCTGCCTCGATGGGCTTGCTTCTCCTTTGCTCTTGAGGTATTCTCACCTTCTTTCCTTTCTCTTTTCTTTTTGTCTTTGAGACTTTATGAGAGAAAATGACCCTTTTGATGTTTTGAACATGCGGAGTGCAGTTTTGCGAGGTGGTCGGGTTCTTTCCGTGGAACCCGTGCCAGTGGCTACCATCTTTCCCAGCTATGATCCGATGGAGGGAGATGCGAGAGAAAAGTTCATCGGGAAGACACGGATCACCTTTAACTACAAGATGGTTAGACCAGTCATCAACAGGGATGGGCATGATGGAGTTGACTTCTACCCTTGGGGGAGGTATCCAGAGATTTTGCTAGGGGAGGCCATGGAGGCGACTAGATAGAGACGGTGGTTGACCGGGCTGACATGTGATTTCATCTATCTGGGGGACCGTTTCTATAGGCAGCATGGTCATGTCCCTCCATTGGATGCCATTAACCCCCATGATCCTCCAGCACGGATGCTGCGACCCGAGGGGCCCGGCCGGCGGATAGAGATAGCGAGAGTATCGAGGCGAGTGTATCTTGGTGAGGAGTATTTTGACATGGCTACCCCTTATGCTACTTTTGTGGAGCGGCGATTGAGGACGCCACGAAGCTAGTGAAAGCAGGTTGTCACTCGGGGTATGGGGAGGCCGAGCTTGCGGACCCGCCGATGCCTCACTTTCATCTCTCTTATGTGGTCAACGGGGTAGGAGGTTCGGGATACTGTCCACAGGCACGAGGGAGCAGTATACTCTGCCCAGACGGCAACGTGAGTACACTTTAGGGTCTTTTCCCTTTTCGAGACTTCTTTGCTTTTTGCAATTCGAGATTTTTACGAGATTTTCTTCTCTTTTTCTCGGGTTCCGGCTCGGACTTATGACGGCTTGAGTCGGGCGAGAATAGGGGCTGGAAGGATGTGTTCCGGTCCCTTTTGAAGAAGGCGGCTTGCGCTTGAAAGGCTGCAGCGAACGTGCAGGAGCCCGATGCGCAAAAGGAGGCACGTCGTGAGGAGCACATCCCATATCCACCTCATCGCCCAGCTTCGGAGTATTCTTCCCAGAGTGCCTTGCACTCGGGGCGGGGACCTAATGCGGCATCCTGGAGACGGCTAGGTACGAATATGAACATGTGAATGGCATTCCATCTTTTACGATGTGAGTGACAGCTGAGGATTTTGATGAAGGAAGCGAGCTTAACTGGTGAGGTAGTGATGAAGGAGGAATCGCGGAGGCTAGGAAGGTGCTTAGAATCGATGCAGGAGGGAGGGAAAACAAAGCAATGAACAATTTTATGCACAATTTGTTTTATTTTTTGCTTTATTTGGGAAACGTAGATAGGGGCAAAAACAATGTTACTCTTTGTTTTATTTGCTTTTTAAATTTATGCTTTATGAATTTGCATATTACTTGAGCCTTGGGGATGCTTTTTGCTTGAAATTGAAATTTACAAAATAGGCTAAAATGACTTATGATGGTAACCTATAAGCTGCTTGGCAGATGGCCTTTGGACACTGTTTTGGGGACAGTTTTATTGAGAAAGTGGGGTGAGAACTCCTCTTGGGCAGCTTAAGCTGCATTTGTTTGCTTTGCCAGATTGTTTTCCACATCGAGGCAAATGAAGTCGTGCGGGTGGTCTTGTGAGCAAAAGAAGCCGTGAGGCTATACGGTTACAATACAGATTTGGTCTTTTTAGAATAAAATCAAGGCTTGGCCATTTCATTTTCATTTTCACTCTAGACTTGTCCCAAGCTGTTCCCAGGCACATATTTGACCTAAAGCATCAACTTTGATCATTTTTGCAATGGAGGCTTGAACCCGTTAGATTGCAAAAGGAGAAGAGACCGTTTTCTGTCCGATCTTCAATCTTGGGTGAGATATAACTTTCAATCTCACAAAGGGCTGTTCGATTCTACCTTCAAGATCAAATCTTTGCCATGGCATTTGAAGGATCTCAGCCTGATTACTAGGACCTTTTGAGGAAGCAGCAGCGGCGGCTTGCAGGTTTTGGGGCGTCCGTAGACACGTTTCTTGCTTTTTGCTTACAATGAGATTGCTCCCAACCTATGAAGACTTTCGAGCCTTGATTGGGGGTCCAGAGAATTGAGAGCTATATCGATTCCTACTGATTGAAAGAGAATGTGCCGGTGGCGGCAAAGACTTGCATCTTTTACTGCAAATATCTCTTGGTAGAGGCTGAGGGATGATGATAGCCTCCCGGGATAGGATTGACCTTTACTGATATCCCGGGCGGAGTTCGGGTCCCCGAGATATGGCCACGACCACGGTGGCTAGCTGGATACATTTATCCTCTGCATATTCTCGTCCCTATGTCAACTGCTTGCTGAGTCCGTGGGAGTCTTTGTCATGGTGGTCTCTTGGACATGGTTAGGGATTGCGGGGTGCAGGAAGGACATTGTCCCATTGGTTTTGGGTGAGACCACACTTGCACGGCATCGATAGGATGGCTAGAGGAGACCGTTTTATGAGGTCTGGGAGTCCGGTCAGTGTTGACTTTAT